>VZTJ01004268.1:1275384-1463410 GCA_013397795.1 Orthonyx spaldingii
TTTTTTTTTGCCTAACCCAGTCTGCATTTTAGAATACAGGGATTTGAAGCTGCTTTTCCACCATGGTTCATTGTGTATCCTCCATGGTTTTGTTGGTGTCAATTGTCAGCTCTTCTGAAAGTTGAGTGCTGCTTTTGACTGTAATAGGTTCAGAACTCTCCCTTAATGAAGACTGACTGTGAAGGCTTTCACCAACCAGTGCCTCTGTTGGAAAATAAGGGTAGAAGGAAGATACTGTGCTCATGTTAAAATTTCGTAATCATTTATGTGTGAAGCTATTGCATGGCTGTGATTTGAAGCAAAGTCTCCTCCCAGCTTATTGGAGAAGTGAGAGGCAGGTGTATGAGAGCCTTTTGTTAAGTCTATAAAATCACCTTCTGTTGGATGGGGTTGCTAAGTTTTGTGACGATGTTGCAGGAAAATTGTTAGATCTTGATATCTAACTTGGGAAAGACTCCACCTTGTGTTTAATATGAATTTTTATCTTTATGCTTGGTTTTAGCTTTTTTTTTTTATTTTATTTTTAATGTCACAACTTTATGTATTGGTTTTTAGAGAAAGAAAACTTTGTTTTCAGTAATTTCTGGTGTGGCAACCCAGATATCCTGAGAAATACAGTGTGACACAGCATGAATGCTTATAAGTAAAACTACTATATAGGCACTGGGGAATTCAGACAAGCTATAGGAGGGCAAATGACCATCAGATCTTCAGGGAAACCAGGGATTGCTTGGATGAGGAAATGGAGCACTGGAATTTGAAATTCCAAAAGGAGCTTTTCTGCATGTATGTCAGACTGGGCTTCTGGCAGTAAGAATACAGCAGAAGGAGAGGTTTGTAAAGAAAATACTTGTTGGGGAGAAAGGACTAGGAGAAATGAACTAAATTTGATGTGACACTGGTGATGTGATACTTCAGAGTAAGGACTATTGATAAATCCCAAGTGGAATCTCGAGTCCTCCACAAATAGCAAATATTTGGAGAAATCCAAAATGGATTCTCAACTTAGTACCAAGCTTCTGTGTGGCTGTGACTGTCAGATTAAGGTAATGCAAGACTGATTAGTGGCCCTCACTAGCTGATCCTGTGGGTGAACCAGAATGTTTATGATGATTATTTGAACCCGTTATCCTCAGGGCCATTTTAATTTAAATTTTGAAAAACATTTTGGCCATCATGAATGAACAAATAGAGGAGGCTCCGGTAGAAGTTGATTTATGATTTTGAATTTCAGTGTGTAGAATATTGTCCTTACAACATGCCTTCTTATTCTTATATGATCAAATTAGTTGTTAATGAACTTAAGGCACATTCATTAAATGCGGGACCACTGTGGGGTTGTAGGTGTGTTATGTCTTGGTATATATGACCATTTCAGTTATGAAATGAAGGCTTTTGTAAGGAGTTTGTGAAACTTGACAGACCAGCATTTTTTTGTCTTCACCTGTTTTATTTGACAACACCAACTTAACCTTTGAGCATTTTGGTAGTGTTTTATTCATGTTCATACCCTCAGGTGACTTAGCAACCTAAAGTTACTCTAAGATTTTTGTACCTTTTTGTTTTGAGTGAGTCACTGTAAAAAGGTTGTGGCAAGGCTTGCTTTGCTGGAAGTTAATCTAATGGCATATTTCTTTTCTGCTCAAGTCCTCATGTGGATCTCTGCTTGTAACTTGGAGCTTGTGCTTTGATCATCCTTTGATTATACTGCTGGTGTTTCTGGCAGTCAGTGCAGAGCTGTGCAGTGTGGTGGTAGCTTTACAAGTTCATCAGTTTTAGCTATCTTGGTTATTTATGGAAAGCTTATCCCAGTAGTTCCTAAAACTTCCACTAGAATGGTTTGAGTATTTTTTTTCAATTGTCAAATGTTGTCCCATGATTATTCAAGGTTTTTTTTTTTTTTGGTAGCTAGTCTTAGGGAATAAATCTTGGAAGATTGTGTTGTGGTTACCATAGAATAAGCTGGTTTGCAGTTACCATGCAGAAATATGTTCCTTGTGTATAACATATAAAATTTTATATAGCTGCCTGAATCTCGAGGTCCAGGGGCTTTTATTTTAAGAGATTAGCTAGTTTCCTAGTAACAGTTCAAATTAAATTAGTTGTTACTTAAGTTTGAATTTTTGCCCATCAACAGTTGTGACTCAAAAAGCCAAACCTCTTCTCGTAACAGTCCCACGTCACTTCATGTAAGCACTGCGTGGCTCAGTGACTGGGAGTTGTTTAAGAAAGGGTAGTACAGACCCACACAAAGGCAGTGTTTCAGCTGTACAGCTTGACTGCCAAGCACCACTTGAAAGAGCCATTCTGTTTAAGAGAGCAATGTGGGAGGTTTGAAATACTCAAATGGGATTTGGCTGTAGGATTTGAGACTGTGAATTCAAAGATGACCAGCTGGTTCCAGTGCATCGCAGTGGGGCTCTTGTAGAGAAATGAAGAGACTAGGTATTTTTATAATGAGCTGAATGGATGGAAAATCATGGGATGGATAAAGCCTTCATACAAGAAAGGAAAGAAAAATTTAATTCTCTGGGTTAGAGCAGAGTGACATGTACAACAGCACTGTTTCATCTCTCTTTTAGAAATAATTATTTCAGATTAGTGTATAAGCAGGGTGACATTTGCCCATACTTTGGTCCTTTTCTTTAGGAAGAGGATGCCAGTACTTGTTACGGGATGGGACTGGGGGGAAAAAACAACAAAAGAACCCCCCAACCGAACAAAACCCCACACAAACAAACCGCATAGGTCACCTTTTTTGAGGTGACAAAAATCAAATGATAAAAAGGGCATTTTTGCCTTCTTGAGGTGTAAGGGATGCTTTCATCTGGAATGCTCTTTCAGGATATTAAAGTAGGGAGTATGAATTACCACCTACAAAGACTGTCTAGATTCACAAGAAGCAACTTTAACCTTTACTTATCATGTGCATTTAGCTCACCTCCTCAGTTTTTTCTGAGTTTTGTTTCTAAAGTGATGAATTATTTTTCTTAGAAATAGAGGAAATTGCTTAAGTGTTGTTTCACATTTTTCGTAAGAAATCTGATCTCCTTCATGATTTTTAAACAAACAGGTCATTTCAGTTGATTTATGAGTTAACTTGCTAGTTGAAAAACTAGATACGCAAGCGCAGTAGGAAAGCAAATGCAAACTCTTTGATGCTTTGCTCCAGACGAAGGGAAGTCCCAGTATATATATGCAATTTAGGGCCTGATACTCTTTTTTCCCCTATGAAATCTTAACATGAACTTGTTTTCCCAATATCATAGATCATACTTTGTTGACCTTGTTGAGCACCTAGCCAAAAGACAAAATATTTCTGGAAGATAACTGTGCATCTGAGAGTGACTGGAGTCATGTTAATATCCACTGTTTTCTGTGAAAGTATTGGCAATCTTGCAGTGTCGGGCACTGAAGGCAAAAAACAAATTGGGAGAGTGTTTTTGTTACTGCGGAAACCATGAAATGGATTATTTTAGTTTCACAAAGGAATTTCATAAGTTGTCTCTCATAAGAAGTAGAAACACACTGAGCAGATGAAGAACAGTAGAATTTGTTTTAATTTCATGGATATATTTTACTGTTGTTGAAGAAGAAAAGTAGCTTTTCTGGATAACATTGATATTTTAAATCCTTTTGTGTTCACACTTTGACAAGGTTTATGTAGGTTTCAGTCTATGTGGAAAATTGGATGTAATGGAAGGAGGGTAAAAATAACTGAACATTTCTAAAATTCCTGAGCTAAATCAGTGATCATTTTGTCTCAGAATCACCATGGCAAGGATTAGCATTTAACAGCAGGTCTGAAGTGAGATCCATAAAAATACGATTCAAATTTTATATACATACTGTCTTGCTGTCATTTCAGTACTTATGGTTAGTTGGTCATGTTAGGAGAGGAACTCTGTTAGAGTAGTTCTAAAGCAGCTGTATGATTTTGGGATCCTCCTTTTTTACTTAGACAGAATATGTCCAGCAGAAGTCTTGCTAGGCATCCTGCTGTATGGGTTTTTATTGGCCTTTTCCAGGAAGGAAGGCTTCCTGCTCCTCTCAGTAATGTGGTTAGTATAAAGGAGATGTAATACCTCTTGGCATTAAAACTTGCTCTGAGCAAGAGGGCAGAGTGGATACAATGCTGACATGGTTTTTTTTGGTCATGTTAATTCTAGCTGTCTAGTAACTGCTGTCAGCCATTGAACTGCATTATTGGTAGAAAAAGAAGGGTATTTGGGAGTAAGTAGTAAAGTTTGAGAAGAAGGGAAAAATGTGTGTGGTAATAATTGCAAAGGAGAAAATTACCAACTCAGATAAAACTGCTTCAGCTTGCACTGTTGGTTGTCATCCAACTTGAAGCAAGATATCGAGTTGCTTGTCTAAATGGGAGGTTTAAAATAGAAAATAGTGTTGATTGAGATTGGGGAAATGTGCACTGACTGAGCCAAAGAGGAATGCTTTCTAGTTCTATTGTTTATTTGTTTTCACTTCTAGAGTGGTGAGTCCAGGATGATCTCTCATTTTCATTATACTACCTGGCCAGACTTTGGAGTTCCTGAATCCCCAGCTTCATTCCTGAACTTCCTGTTTAAAGTTAGAGAATCTGGTTCACTGAGTCCCGAGCACGGACCTGCAGTGGTTCACTGCAGTGCAGGAATAGGACGTTCCGGCACATTTTCGTTAGTAGATACTTGTCTTGTTCTGGTAAGTGTTTGCTTGTTTTCTCTGTCACCCCTTCCCTTCTCCTGACACCCTGCCAACCTTCCCAATATGGGCTTTTTGGTCAGAAGGCTTTAAAAGCATTGAAGTTAATGATATTCCACTGGAAACTTAAATTAAGACATCATGCCTTTTTTTTTTTTTATTCCCACATATTTTGATGGCAAAAACACAGCTCTTGAAATGCATTTACAAATATGTCTTGAAGTACATAACATAGTCTCAACGCTTCCTGGAAACTAAATTGTAAACATTCTTTTCCTTTTATGTAAGATGTGCTTAGAAAAGATTGAAGATTGGTTGGATTTTTAATATGAAAGAAGCTTGTGAATATATATTGAGATGGTTGAATCTGTAAGTCTTTTTCTCCAGAGCTGTTTTCTTAAGGATGCAGAGAAATTGTTAGCTGAACTAGGATGAGAACTCAGACATGCCCCTGAGTCTCCTGCAGTGTGTAATTATGGGTGGTGCAGAACTTCCCTTGCTGTGCAGCCCTCTGGGTGGTGGGGCTTGGTAGCCAGTTCAGTGCCACATGGATGTATAGATTTTTTTGCTTACTTAGTGAACTGCATAATCAATAATTGCTCATGACATGAGTGAACCTTAAATGTTAAATAATATTTAAAATCAATTGAAATTTTTGTTGGCATTAGATGTCCAGGCACAGAGTTTTCTCTTTGTGCTTGGTACTAGTGAAAAGCACAGCACAGGTTTAACTGAAATAGGATTTCAGTTAAATTACAGGTGATAAATTTTCTGGTTTGGTCAGATCCTCTCAACTTACTTTTCCTTGGGTTTTTTTTTCTTCAGTTTTTCTTTGTTTTTATGCATTTTGAAAAACATAGGGGTATATTTTGATACAAGTATACTTCAAAAACACTCTGTGAATATAACATGGGGACAAGTGTGTGCATTGCATGGATTAGGGATTCTGCTTTAAATAAGGAAACTTCTGCCATAGTCAGTCTGAATTGCTGTTCTATTCAGAAGCAGTAGGAAATATTACTTTACAGCTCTGATTCTTGCAGTCCTATTTCAAAGTCCAAATACAAGCCTCAATAAAATAGAACGTATGTAAATATCTTAATTTTAAGACTTAATATTAGGGTACTCATTTATTTGTTTAATACACGATCCTTGAATTGTTCATAGTAAGTTTTCATTAGATGATTTGCATTTTTCCTTCAAAAACAAATCAGCAATCATTTGAGATGTTAATCTTCCATATAACTAATGGAGAAATTAATTTTTAGGTAGAATTTTATGACTAATTTTTACTTGTAATTATTTTTTATATACCATTGACAATTGAAACTTGCTTTACAGATGGAGAAAAAAGACCCATTTTCTGTAGATATTAAGAAGGTATTACTGGATATGAGAAAATATCGAATGGGACTTATTCAGACTCCTGATCAACTAAGATTTTCATATATGGCTGTAATAGAAGGAGCAAAATTTATAATGGGGGATTCAGCTATACAGGTAAGTGTTTAACTCCATGTGTTTGAACAGCAGATTGCAACAGTAGTAAAAAATAAGCTCCACATTATTTTAAAATATGTAATTTTGTGGGATTTAAATAATTAGCCTTTTTCAGTAGATGCCTAGGAGGTATCAGAGGGTATCGGTTCAGTGCCTTCTATCAAACTAAACTTTTAACCCTGTGTATATGTCCCGTTTTAGATAAAATATAAAAATAATTTGTCTGTCCAAACGTTAAAAAAAGAAGGTTCAATTGATATTTTCAATACTAAAAAGGGAAAGTAATGCCCAGTATCACTTTGAAGATATCAAGGATCTTTTTTAGAATTTCTTGATCCTTGCTATGTGTTTTCCTGGCAGATAAGTTGCCTGATGCTGCAGGTAACATTTATTGGTAAAGTTGCCTTGTTTCTTCATAGCCTTTAAAATTTGTGTTACAGTTAGTACAATCTAGCCAAATATAATGATTTTGGGTACAAAGAGATTACCAAATCTCACTGTTTTATCAGTGTGGCTTGCAGACATAACAGCTTACTGCTATGTTATGTGACTGGGGCTAGGTGGGAGGGAGAACTGGGAGGAGAGGCTTTGAAACACGTTTAATTCTGCTTTCATATGCTAGGGCTTTTTTATTTTGTTGATTTCTTAAAATCACAAATAGAGCGGATAAGCTAAAACACATTTCCTTTCTTTGTGGTACCAGGAGTGGTCTGATTCTTCCCTATAACAAATGCTTATTGACTTGCTGTGTAAATAAAGAAATAATTTTGCACAGCTGCTAATCAATACCTAGATAGTGTGCTGCTGATCTGACACATGTGCCATATGTCCAGAAGATTCCGTGATTCATCCTAATACTAAAAGCAGTTTAGTCTCTTCATTTTCTGGAAGCTGTTTCTGGTGGTATGAGGTATTGTGTTCAGTAACATTTTTCTGCTTTGCTTTTTTTAAAAGCCATGCTCCAAACTGAGCAATTCTGGTTTCCACACTTAACCCATCTAGATGACAGGATTTCTCACTTCTGGATGTGAGGGAGCATTGTCAATTCAGAATACTACTTGTTGAGTTGAAATGTGTTATTTATTCATACTGAGAGAATGCTTAGGAAGGCAGACTTCTCATTTGTTCTTTTTCTTGTTATGATTGTTCAGATGATCTTTCTTAAACCAGTGTTTCCTGCAGTGCAGGCATTTGTCCTGGTGCTTCTCTCTTTAGGCCTCAGCATTAAGTGCAGAAAATCAATCGGCAGTACTTAAAAAGTGTATTTCTCCTTTCAAGGTCAGCTAGGTAATTTTTATTACATAAGGAAGGGTTGTACTCTTCACAGTATGAGAGGTATTCACTTCTCTCTGCTAATGATGGAGATGGCCTGAAGTTATTGAATGTCTCTCTAATTTAACATTAGCCAGATGTTCATCTCTGACATCTCCTTGGATTTTGTAAGTCAGTAAACTGTGCAAACACAACTTTCGCTTGCGGTGGAGGAGTTGGTTCATTGTTAAAACTCATTTTGCCAGCAGTTCATTTATAAGTGGCTGGTTTTTTTTATATCACTCTGAGTTTGATATTTAGTTTAGACCAGCAGTCTTGAAATCTTTCCATGGACAGGAATGTACCACTTGTTTTGAGAAGAATCAATTTTCAGTTCATCTGCCTTATCATAGACTTTTAAAAGTAACTGATTTTTTTCTTACAAGGTATTCTATGTCTTTATAGGCACTGGCTGATTTGTGTCAGAAAAGAAGTGACTGTTTTTAGGGCTGATTCTTTTCCTTCCTGTGTACTTTCTAGGTTTTTTTTCTGCATGAAGTTTTGTTGCAGCAAGTCCTTCAGACTGTGTAGGACAGTTACCCATTAGGACAGAGATCTAGCAAAACAGGTTTACTTCAAATTTCATTTTTCCTTCAGTCTCATTTCAGATTACTTCTCAAAACAAGGTGAATAACTATTTTATGATGCAGTAGATCTCTGGGCTAATGGGCCACTAGGTGAAATAGTAGGCCATGACTCTGGCATAGATAACTCTTTGTAAGTTTTCCCAGTTCTCTCTTTTTAGGCAGTTCTTGCATACAAGGTCCTGTTGTATTTTGAAGCTGTAAAGGTAAGAGCACAGCACAGGCCTGTAGCAAGTAGAGGGAGATGGGAAATGCTGGACAGTGCAGGATTTTATAAGACAGGATGCTTCCTAATTGTGGTGCTGCTGTGGACAGTACAAACCCTGAAGGTAGTGGCCTCATACCTTGGCAGTGGCACCATCCCAGAGAAACAGAAAAAAAGATCATTGATGGTTGTTGGAGAAGACACACCTTGACCTGACTATTTCTTCATCTAGCAATTTTTATTTCTTTTCTTGATCTAGTAGTTCCTTTAATCTACTTCTGTGACTGTTCTTTTGGAAGACATCTTGGCAAGGGGGCTCTTTAATGTTAGGGAAATGTTTGAAATATGTTCTCCTTGTTTTCAGAAACGGTGGAAGGAACTCTCTAAGGAGGACCAAGCGCCAAGTTCCGAGCAGTCTCCTCCACACCCAACCAAAATAACCACAGAGAAGTACAATGGGAACAGCATAAGCCTGGAGAACAAAGATCAAATGGAGAAAATAAGCACTGACCTGTCCACTAAAGTTCAAGATATCACAGATGGGAACATTGAAAAGTAGGCAAGATAAAGAAAATTTAAAGGGCAGATACACTCTCTCAAAAGGCTGGATTATTATCTGTTTTTCTTACTGTAAAAAAATGTCAAGATCTTTCTGCAGTAGCAAGGGAGGACAGGTGGTATTTGACTGTCTTATTTAATGATTTTAAAAATACCAACTCGGTGATTCCCTGTGATATGGTTTTGCTGTTCAGAGGTCAAGAGAAGAAAAGCAAATGTCTCTTAATTGAAGCAAGTAGACCTCACACTTTAAAAGCATTTCCTCACAGCTTGTCATTGAATGCCATTGTGCAGTGTGAATGGGTTTCTAAAATTGTCCAGCATAATTTCAAACTGATTTTTAAATACAATGCTTACTTATGTTTCAAAAAAATACATGGTTCCTCAGAAACACAAAGGTTTTATCACATGCCGCTTTCTCTATAGTGGTTGAAATTGTGTCATTGGAGCCATGTATCACCTCTGTTCTTGTTAAATATACCTGCTGTGAGTAGGTTCCTGTGGTTTAGCTGTGTCCGGTGAATTTGCCTTTCTCTTAGGAGTGCTGATGCCTCAGCTGGGAGGCACTGTGTCACTTGGGTCTTCCCACATGTGGGTTGCCAGTGTTGATCCATAGCTAGAGAAACTGGGCCAGTGCTGTGCCAAGCTGAGCCATGTGTTGCACAGAAGGAGGCAGTGTCTATCCCAAAAGGCTGCAGCCTGAGAGGAGACACAGCATTTCAATGTCGATAGGCTGGAATTCTGAAATAACGGCTGGCTCACCAAATGCCCCAATGAGATTCTTTCTGTGTCTTCATGAGTGTTTTGAGAGAGAATGACAGCAGTTCTGTAGATGTTTGAAGGAGCCCCTCACAAGCAGAAGTGAGGGTATGGGTGTGAGTGGTGGCTGTGTGCTAGAAGTCAAAGTTGGTTTTTTGTCAGAGTTACACTGTCTTAGAGATTGTGAGGGCACCTTTGAAGACAAGAATTACACGGTGGTCCCACTGGTGTAACACACAGAACTCAGGTTTGTTGTGTGTCCTTTTTCAAGATCTGGTTTACATCCTGAGATGAGTACTATTAAACCTGCATGCAGCTGTGAGGAGGGACTGAGGTCAGTATGTCATTGAAGTTGGGGTGCAATGGAGGCACCTGTGTAAGTGCTGTGACACTTGCACATCATACCTGGCATTGTGTACCTGGCAAATAAAAGGTTGCTTGGTTTGGATTTTATATACTGCTGTCACATGCTACTATGGGTTCACTATTGGGAGTGTTGGAAAGGTGTTTGTTTTAATATTATAACAGCTTTTTTTCCTGTTCTTCAGTGTAAGATTTACCTTTTTTCTTTTTAAGTTCTGTCCGAAAACGACTGCGGGAGGATAGAAGAGCAAACACAGCACAGAAGCTGCAGCAGATGAAGCAGAAGCTAAATGAGACTGAAAGAAAAAGAAAAAGGTGGTTATACTGGAAACCTGTTCTCACTAAGATTGGGTTTGGTACACTGATTTTAGTTGGTGCTTATTCTTGCTGGAAAATGTATTTTCAAGAACATTCCTTGTAAGTAAACAGTAAGTGTGACTGCTCCAACAGCTGATTTTGCTGGAAGGTAATGAGTAGGGGTGTGACTTTAAGCATAAACTCCTTATTCCTGGAATGGGTACAGACTGTTACATACAATAGAGAAGTGATGTAAACTTGATCTCGTGTCGACATCTCAGGACTTTCCGCTGCAGGTACTTAGAAAAATGAACCGCTGCCCCCAACAGAGTTGATGGTTTTTGTTTAATACGAGCAGGTACAAACTTGCTGCAATTGTTTATACACTTTTTAAAATGGTGTTCTACCGGATCTTAAGCAAATGCTGAACCATGGAGGTTTAGCTACTGAAGGCTGTCTGGATTTCAATTTACATGCCTGACGTAAGCAATAAACAGTGTTGTATCATTTACATTATTAATGCAAAGAAGTTATCCTTAAATATGTGTGATGTGTAATGTACTAGTGACACGGACATAAACATTTTATATTCTTACGACCTAGGATAAATATATTTTATAATTGCATATTTAATCTTTTTGTAGTTCACTGTACTTTGAAAAGCTCAGTTTGTACAAATTTCTGACCAAAAGAATTTCATTTTGAAACTAAATGTAATTATAATTTGTGCATGAGAAGAACAGTGCAACCATTCCCCATATTTGACTCTCCAGTTTGAAATGAGCAGCTAGGGGACTGATGAAGCACTTGCCAATTTCTACTCTGTCAATTTGCATTCCTTATTTATTTTTTGTAGTTTTAATTATTTAAGTAAGACATAGAAGTTTGATTTTTTTTTTTTTAAGGCTCTTGAGAACTAAGCCCCCACTGAAAATCATACTGTTGATTAATGTATTCAGACTTCAGTGACTGAAGGCCAACATTGTTCAAGTTCTGACATTCCATTAAATGTGAAACATAATGTTTTGTGTGTCTATAGATTTTAATTGCTAGAAAGAATAAAATTAATTCATCCATAATAGGTGATCAAAGCACATCAAAGGAAACTATAGTTGGACCTCCAAGGGAGGCTCTAATAGAAAAGAAATGTTGGTGGTGTTCTGCCATACTCAGTATTTTCAGCTGTATAAGCCACTTTGGTAGCTTCACAAGTCTTGAACTGCTTTTCAGGTTCCCCAGCACTGTATTAGAGACATGCTAGTAAAACACTTGATGACTAATATTTTGGGAATATCTGCTCTACAGCCACTTTAAAATTATCAATCACTCCCTTTCCATTACTTGGGCAATAACACTTTCTAAACAGTATTTCAACACAAACCACTTTCTGCCCTTTAAATTATCTTTGAATACAGAGATGGTATGTAGATGAATGTAGCTTGTTGTTCAAGTTGGGATCTAATGATTTGTAGGATTGGATTGTACTTTGAAGAGTGAATTTTATTTATTCAAGCATTGCCTTGTCGGGCGACTTCAGTGAAGTTATGTTTTCTCCTTCCATTTTCTAAGCTTGGTCGTTTTCTGTTGGGTGTGGGGTCTTGGAGGTTTTCTTCCACTGCCCTCCCCCATTTTGTAAAGTACTTCTTGGATTTACTGCTGAAAAATACTAAAAGAGTGGATGATTACTTTGCTCCTTATTCAAAGAAATTGGCTTCAAAATTTCAGTACGTCCAATCTTGGTAGTCACATACAAGGCATGGGGCCCAATTACTCTGACATTTACTACACAAAGCTAAGTACAGTTTACTCTTTAAAATTCTCATTTCGCAATAGCTGATACTATTCTGGACTATGCTGTTTGTATAGTAAACAAATGCTCAAGGGTCCAGATGAGGAGAACAAGTGTAGTTTCATAGAGGACTGGATTTGGGAAGTTGTGCGTCAGTAGAACAAGACAATTTGTTCCAAGGCATTGCTGACCAACCATGCAGCTCAAATAGCAAAATGATTTGCTGACTGCTGGGGCATAGCACTGGCAGGCAGCTCATGTATTTTAAGACATTTCACATTTTTTACAACCAGAGTAACTTTTAGCCAGCAAGAAGACTGTCAAAAGATGTTTTGTTTTCCTTTAAATTGAGAAGACAGATTTTTCAGTATCAGCTATAACTGATAGTAGGTGTAAATGTATGTGCCTTATAAAGATATTTTGGTTATGGAAAAATACATGGAATGTAATTTAAATGCTTTTGTAACAGAAATATTCCAGATTTTATTCTAAATACTTAAAAGCAGCTAAGGAAAAAGTGTAGGAGAAACTTTGATTGATACCACACTCATTTATTGCCCTTCTTTTGGCATGAGAAGGATTTCCTGGTCCACCAGTGTCCTACAGGCACTGAGCTCTAACTGCAGCTTGTCAAGTTGTCGCTTGATTTTTTTCCTGATTCCATCTTCTAAATTGTAGCTTTTCAGTTTTCTTGATCCCAAGTAAGCATTCCTCAGTTCAGGGTGGGGCAGGGCAGGGGGCAGCCAATTCCGATCACCTCACACTCTGTTACCTTCTTGATGCAATAAAGCAGGACTTGCACATTCAGCAGTTCTGCAAAAAGTTTGGTTTGGTTCTGTGATTGGAAGTACCTTGGGAGTCTTAACTGTTAACAATTAAAGGAGGATGAGCCAGTACAAGCCTTGGACAAAACTGTTTTGAATGGTGGATTGTTCATGACAGTATGAGAATAGTAAGGAAAATCAAATGATTGGTCTCTTTGTACATTCCAGGCAATAATTTGGATAAAAATCTTCTTTATGGTCCATCACTAATCCTTAAAACCCAAAATGTGGGGGAGGATTGTTTTCCTTGCTGCACACTAAGCCCTTGTGATACTTTGTTACTCTGTAGGATTTAAATTTGCAGCAGTTTTGCACAGCTTGGATGTTAAATAGTAACAAATATGGACCAAAAAAGAACTGTCAATCCCAGTCATCTCTATTCTAGGAAATGCTTAAAGGGTGAAATTGAAGGACATGCCTTCTGACTCCTCTCTTCTCCCCCTCCCTGATTTCTGGCAAGCTGCTGGCTGGTCCCATGCTACTTCTGAGATGTTGTTGGGCTGGATTCAAGGTGTTACTGTGTTGATTTTTTTCCCCTCTTCTCTGGAAGTGCATCAGTTGAAATATTTGATGCATAGTGGGCATCTCTGATTAACCAATGTTTGACTCTCAGATGAACACCTGTGTACAAATCATGCACATTTTCATAAAAAATACCTAGCAAACATTGGGACCTCCACTGCAAGAGGTTTGCAAAATTGGAATTAATCCTTTAGGTTTCCTATTTGTGTTCTTGGTGCAGGGACAGTCCACTTAGTGACGGTACATCTGTATTTTCCTTGAAATGTATTAAGTAAAATAATTGAATTCAGTGTGAAATAGCAATTTGGAAAAAAAACCTCTGGATTTGTTATGGAAGTGAGATGTTGCCAGTGGAACGTAGCTTATTCTGTTAAACCTCGAGTAATATGGTTTCCTGACATCAGTCTATGTCCCCCTGAGAAGGGAAGAGGCGTAAATGTGTATGCATGTATGTGTGACTGGGTCATGCAGGCGATGAAAAAGCCTGGTTAGCTTTACGTTTAATGAATGTAAACCAAATTATTTAGTTTGCTGTTTGGCATTATAGTAAAACCTGAGACACTTGAGGACTGCACGAGAAATTAAATTAACAATGACAGAAGAGGAAGTCTTCTGCAGGGCCGAGTGGCCTCAAGCCAGAGGACGGTATTTGCAAAGGTGACGCGACACCCAGTAGTCTTCCTGGGCCTTTTTGTTTGCCCCCAGAGTTTTAAGTCAGTCTTTCATTTTTATGTACAAAAAATAAACGTGTTCAAAATTGCATCTCTGTCTGAGTCTTTATTTAAATTGGAAGGATAAATACTTGGAAGCCCTCTTTCAATGTGTCATAACTGGTGGAGGAAAGCTGCTTTATGAATCAGGGTACTGCTCACAGAACTCAGACGCATTTTACGTGTAGTAGCTTGGGGGTGTGGCGTTGTGAACACCAAGGTCTCTTTCTGTAGACTCTTGGAGTAGAGCCTTAACTTGCCTAAGAACAAAATGTCCAGTGCTGGGGTGCCTTTCTCACTACAGGAAATCTTTGCCTAGAAACAGTTACTTTTGTGCTGCTGTAGCAGGTGATGTGTTTTGAGATGGAGCCTGCCATAGTCCCACTGAGGCCCAAAGAGACTTCTGCAGTGCTTGTGGTTAAATGTGTGAGGAGGTGGTTTGCTGGACTGAGACCTGTACTTGAAACTCTCCAGCAAGGATATGCCTTATACTGTAACATGGAAATACCTTCTGGAAAAGCAACGGCTTTCCAAGAATACGTGCTCAGAGGCAGTAGTTGCTCCAGGGAACGCATGAGGAGTTGTTTGGTGTTGACTGTGAGCTGCAAACCCGCTGTCAGTTCTTAGTTCTTTTTTTTTTGTTGTTTTTTATCCCCGTACTCTGTACTGAATCGGTGACTTTCTTTTGGTTGTATGTCGCAGGCCGAGACTGACTGACCCCTAAGCCTTCGAGACTTGTGAATATTCTGCAG
Organism: Orthonyx spaldingii; assembly: GCA_013397795.1. Taxonomy (NCBI): domain Eukaryota; kingdom Metazoa; phylum Chordata; class Aves; order Passeriformes; family Orthonychidae; genus Orthonyx; species Orthonyx spaldingii. Next base: position 1,290,257 of record VZTJ01004268.1, read on the forward strand.
CTATAAACTGCAAATTATTGACATGCAAAGCAAGACATGACCCCCCTCTTCGGGAACAAAAAGTGAGGTCTGTTAAGTACCAAGAAGACCTCAGTTATCTGTTTACAGCGTAAACTGCACCGAGGGGATGAAGACCACCAGCAGCAGCGTGTGCTACTTTGCAAAACGAAATAATTTGCCATCTTGTGTTTTTATAATGCCTGTATTAATGTAGAAAGATGTAAAAGAAATAAATTAGGAAATATTTTGTTTTGTACTGCCATTCTTATTGTATTTTTATACTTTTTGGCAGCATTAAATATTTTTTTAAATTGATGATGTGCTGTTGTGTGCGCGTTATGTTAGGGAGAACCTGTTAAGAGTGTGTGTTGTGGAAAAAGAAGGGTTTTGCCTTAAGGTTTCCTGATACCTGTCTTAACTGGAAAATGGCAAAATTGTTAGAGTGTGCTTTATGCAAATATTTTCATTAATGCTAAGTATTGTTTAATTTAGGAGGACCTTTTTCACATTTGTTTTGTAATACACCACTGAGAACATTATTTTATTAATCTGACCAGTTGGTTTGGTAATCCTTTTTATGTTTGCTATAAAATATGCACAAAATGTTCAGAGTAACTTTGTGACAGGAAAGTGTTGTGTTGGTGATGCTTTAAAGGGAGGAAATATGGAGAACCTGACCTCTCTTGACCCACGGTCCTGTGTAGTTAACGGGAGCTGAGGAACAAAAATGAAGTGCACAAAAGTCAATGGTGTCTGTAATTAAACAGGTTTTGGATTGTGCCATCACCGTGTGTTGTATGTACAGTATTTTCCTTCACGTGCCCCACCTTCTGTCAGTGTTTTCCTTGCCATAGTCAGGATGGATTGGAAATGGGTAAGCCAGAGTGCTGCTTCAAGGAGTTCTTCCAACAGGGTCAGCAGGGTTTCCAGCCCTCTTGCTTCTGTAACAGAGCTGATCTCAATTCTGCACTTGTTCTCTGATGGTTTCAGATAAACCTTAACTCACAAATACCCTGTATATTTACTATGACTGTCTAAACTGGCATATTCTGGGGTTTTATATGAAATTTGCACTTCGCATATTTTTGTAACAGGTTTTTGTACAAGTCATTGAGTTACTGAAAGTGAAGTGTGGAAGAGGGGAGAAATCTAGGCCAACTCAGGCAATTTTTGCTAAAAAAGGCAGCAGCCTGAAATCTTAGCAGAACTTGGTGTTTAGGCCATTCGTGAAAGCAAGCATATTCAGAGTTGTGTTGAACTTGGAAGGAAAGCTGAAGCAGGGGAGTACTTAATGCTATTACTTGAGCTGAAGACACACACCTGACACCATCCTGAAATAGTCTAAATTGCCAGTCTGGTTTGTCCAATTTTCTTCTTTACATAATTACCATTATTGGAGGAGAAAACAACATTGTGACTTGATTCAGTTTTCATTTTCAAGTTGGTGCAGCTGTGAAACCAGGAGTGTTTATGTCAAGAGATCAGGCTTTGCCAAAACCACTGCAATAAACACTGCTATTGTTGATTACAGGAACAGGGCCTGTTTATACCACTTGGGACATCTTTGGATAAGGCTTTCAGCTGTTCATGCCTTTTGCCTTTAGGTTTAGTTTAGGTTTTCATTATTTTCCCCCTCTTGGAGTTGTGAGTTAGCATGCAGTGCATGACTACTGGAAATGTGCATGTGCTTCATTATTGTGCCTGCTGCTATCACATATGCAACTAGTTTATCTTGTGGGGCACAGATAGCTGAATATCCTAATCAAAATGCTGATTGCCCTTAGCTTTTAAATGGTTTTCAGCTACCGAGATCCTGGAAGGTGATGTCAGCCAACTTGATGAATTGGCAAAGGAGATGAAGATATAGTAGTTCCAAAACCAGGGCTTTGTTGGCTTTCATTTGAATGCTGCTTTGTGACAGAAGTCTTGGCTTTCTGAAACCTGTGCACTTGTTTGATTCTTTCTACACAGGCCGCAGTTCTAGACTACTGCTGGGAAAGTGTATTTAAAAAGGTGAAGGGAGAGAAGCAACAACTGAGCGTGTAACTAAAGCCTTTAAAGAAATGGGGTTAGAATGATCAGACTTGTGAAAGGCATTTTTTTCCAAATGAAGAAGCTGTGATTTACTGACTGCCATTTTTTCCCCTGCATGTTCAAGAGCAGTGTTGCAGAGGTAGTTTTGTTTTCGCTCGTCATCTGGACAGCAGGACAAAGGCGCGGCCGTGCCCTGCAGGAAGGTTTTGGTATATGCGGGGGCTGCGCACGCCTGTCCGGGCCCTGGCGGCAGGAGCCGCTCGGGGCCGAGGGCAGCGCTGGCGGCCGCCCGCGGAACTGCCGGCCCTGGAGAAGCTGCGGCCTTGTTCCGCCTCCTCACAAGGATCCGACTGCCCTCTACCTTCTCCACAGGGAACAGGAAAAAGCCCTGAGGATTTTCTCTTTGAGAAAGTACTCCCAGTGCTCTCCTTTTCCCTTCTCGAGGCTGCACGCGGCTGTGCCTCTTGAGGAGGTACCAAACATCTATGGCTCACTTCAGAAAATACTGTGAAGCAAATAACACCCCTTTCATTACTTCCGTCTGGTCCTCCAGTCCCTCAAGACTTAATTTGCCCTCCTGCTCTATATATACCTCATAGTCACTTGGCTCAGTTTGAATATGGTTATTTTTTCCAGCTAGCTTTAGGCTTATCAGACTGGGCTTTTGTCTGCATTCCCTGACTTCATCTGCATTTTGACTCGCCAGCTTATCAGTCTGGATACCTGTGGGCACTCCTAAAAATGCGTTTTGGTTAATTCTCACTTTTCAACTCTAGAACTGACCATCTTGCTTCCATGATTTAAAGTCGCTTTTAAATCAGCTGATGTGACCAAGCACTTCCAAAAGGTCAAAACGGAACACATAGCTAAATACTGTAGTGCAACAAGTACCGCCACAGATATGGAAGATGTGAACTGTCCCTCACACAACTGCTGTCTCAGACTACGTCTATAAAATACAGATACCAGACTGCTTGATATCAGGCAAGGTTCCCTAATTCCTTGATATTTCAGAGCACTGTATTCATGTTCAGTCTAAGAAGACTCACTGACCTAGAAAGCTTTGGTTTCAGCATCTTAGCAGCTTCTGGAAATGGAACACAAGCCTGGAAAGAGAAGGCTCAGGGGTAATGTAATCGTTGCCTCCCAGTTCCAGAGGGAGCCTACAAGAGAGCTGGAGAGGGACTTTTTACAAAGGCATGTAGTGACAGGATAAAGGCAAATGGCTTCAAACTGAGAGTAGGCTTAGGCTGGGTATTAGGAAGAAATTTCTTACTGTGAGGGTGGTGAGGCACAGGCTCAGGTTGCCCAGAAAAGTTGTGGATGCCTCATCCCTGGAAGTGTTTAAGACCAGGTTGGCTGGGGCTCTGAGCAGCGTGGTCTAGTGGAGAGTGTCCCTGCCTACAGCAGTGGGGTTGGAACTAGAGGATCTTCAGGGTCCCTTCCAACTCAAACCATTCTATGATTCCACACAGACAGAAAATACAGAAAAGGCTGTTACATTGTTTGCTGTCTTCACAGTTGAAGCTACCATAACAACATTGGGAGAAGAAGGCAAAACCAGATCACTTCTGACCTTCACTTACCTCACCAGGAAGTTTGGAAAAAAAAGTTAAGATTCACAGTTGACATGGAAGTGGAGAGTTTTATCTTCCTAAGAAAATCCATGCCTACACATCACTCTCAGTTCTCAGCTGCACTAAGAAGGAGCACCATAAACTTGTCCACAGCAGTGACACTTAACCAGGGAAAAAGGTTTCTTAAAAAATATTTTATTAGAAAAAATGTTCAACCAAAGTTACTCAATAAACAACTGTACAAAACATATGTCTTTGGTGAGTTTGCAAAAGTTACCTTAATTTCTTTAGCTACCCACATACACAAAAGGAATTTTTCTTAAATAAAGCATTTATGTAGACACCAAAGCAAGCTCCTGTTCCTTGGCAATTTCTGTGTAATCACCACCTCAAGGGACATCTGTGACAGCACACGTGGCTCACAGCGGGTTCAGAGCTGATCAGAAGAGGGCAGGTGGGAGACCATTGCCAAAAAGTAAGCGCCAAGAACTCGGTATCTTCCACTGTGAAGAAACATCTGTGGAATTGTTGCTCTGCAACAAACCCAGAATAATTAAGTTTTAAGTAGTAATGATGTAACTCTGGCATGGGTATTAAAATAATGGGCAGTGTCAGTATCAAGTGTCACGGTGGGTTGCTTTAGATTGGGGCACTGGAAGAGAGAACTCAATCAAACCTTTACACAATTTTTCCCCCTGTCAAACAAAAGAATTGGTGATCAGATTTGGTTTTGCAGGTAGGGAAACTCCCAGTGAGATTTTAATAAAAATATATATTTAATTTGGCATAGTCTTGATGACCAAGAGACAAAATTAACCCATCTGGACTAAAGAAAACTAAAAATAATGGATATAAAATACGAAAGCAAGAACTTTAGATTGAACACTACTTACTTCACTTTTAATTAGCTGGAGCCATTCATTAAGATAGTTAACAAGAACAAATGCATCAGGGATGTTGTCTCCTTCTGAGCAAAATTTCAGAAGAACTGCCATTTGGATTCCCTTTGAACAGCTGCAACAAAAATGAGCATGCATTTATATTTCGAGATCCATAACAGTTATATTTATGTATTAAGAGCAGCAACAATATGCAATGTACCTTGTGAAAAGCCAAAAGCAAAAAGTAAAAATGTATGCCTACGCAGACTTTATTTTTCCTCTCCAGATTTCCTTGATCGGATTTTCACACTTCATGCTCTTGCTTAGTCTTGAATGTGTTCTTTACTTTGCAAGGTAGGAATCCTACATCTTGCAGGAATATTCAGGCCTTTTACATACTTAGTTTGCATTTTTGTGCTGGTGAGGCACCTATACACATCCTATGATACAATCACTCCTTATCTTTCTGTGTATTTGAAACCAGCAGTTTTGCAGGCAGCATATCACTACTTTACTCAGGATATTCTTGGTTTTTTCATTTAGATATTAAATGGTTATTTTAAATTTTTTTTCCTCAAGTCCTGGCAGGTCTTTTCTTTTGCATTTCTATATTGTTTCCATACTGAAGTTAGTATAAAGGTAAGCATGGCATTAGTAACTTTGCTGCTGTTGAATGGAACAGTGTGGTCAGGTGTTAAAAGTAATAGTTAAAAAATAAAAGTCAATTTTCTATGTGACACAACACATTTTTACAGAACTACACAGTTGTGCTATAAATGAGTATTAGTACCTAAAATTTAAAAACTCGGGCATGCTTTCAGCACAACTTCTGATGTACACGCCTTTTAACAAAACTCCCACATCTAATTTTTTTGCTAGCCCTGAAATCTTAACTCATTCTTAGTGCTCAGAATTATTTGTGGGTTTTGGGGTTTTTTTGTACAACTGGTGTTGGAACCCTTTGCCTCAGGAAACAGTTTTAGTTGAAGTAACACAGGTACAGGAATTCTACTATTTACAAATTGTGGTTTGCGTAATATCAGATACCAGACTGATTGTGATCATAACTGTAAAGGCTTTATTATTTTCCTTTAGCTCATTCCCTTGTATTTTTATCTTATTCTAACTTTATGATACAGAATTTCCTACTTTTCTTCGTCTTAATTACAGGCCTGACTTGAAAGATGTTCTGTCCCTGTAAGGCCCTTTTCTATAAAAAGAAGGACTTTTCTTTTCCTATAACGTAAGAGTTTTAAGATCATTTTATCCAAGTACTAAAACCAAGACTTCTGCTATTGTTCTGTGCTTATCTTTAGGCAACTCACCTCTCAGTAAACAACAGTTTTGTGATGCCGCCTCCAGGTATATGCAGAACTTTGTCTGTATCACTTATTCCAGGATAAGCTGCTACTTTTTCCATTTCTTTCCAGTTTAGCTCCTGCATGCGGCCTCCAACTGCTTCCTCTAGATCAGGTGTGAGCAGGTAGCGCAGTGGTGTCCTAGAAACAAGTCAAGGATGCCTTCAGTCTGCCCAGGAAAGGCACTACCCCGGTTATCACTTGTGGCAGACAGAAGGTGCAAGCACTGAGGACCTCACACCTGCAGTGAAGAATTGCTCTGACATTCTCTCCCTCTTCAAATCAAAGTTAGAAAGTAACATTCTCTCCCTCTTCAAATCAAAGTTAGAAAGTAAGTCTGTGACCTCAAAACAGTACAAACTATTCAGCTTTCTGCCACAAATAGAACTTAGGTACCTGCCTTTTAGGGGCTCGAAGAACTGCCGAGTGCCAAATACATGAGCACATAAATAAGGGAAATGCTTATGGTTGTTAAAATAATTTACAAAAAACCATGCTTTTCCTTCCTTCAGATAAGAGGTGATTAATTCAAAATCTGTTAGGGTAAACTTGGACTTCACCATGATACAGTATTTTTAATAAGGTCATGCTACTAATACATTCAGACTTTAGTCAAGTTAAAAGTGTTTTCTAATGCCCTACCCTCACTCTTTGGTAAATCTGCTATAAGGGAGTTGTTCTGTGGTGCTGAGGGAGCTGGGGGATTAAATCACCACAACTTATGACTCAGACCTCATCAAATAACTACCAGTCCCTCTCATTTCATTCCATGTTAGCTGGCCATCCTGCAATTGTATGGATCTACCACTATATCTGTATAGATATAAACCTCCTTTGATGCCCTACACATGTATAAAGCCTGAGCATAACAACTGCAGAAATAACCGGTTTTATTTGCAGAAATACTGATTTTATTTGATTTTTGTTAAATCACCAATTATGATGCCCTCAATCAGCAAGAAATGCTTGGTTTTTAAATGGGTTATATTTAGTAAAAATACATTGCAGTTGCAACCTTGCAGTTGCCTCCCAACAAATAATAACTGATAACTTCCTATAAAAAAAAAAAGACAACTTACAGTGTTAAATAAAACCTTCCAAATGCAGAATGATGACAAAGAGGTCAGAAACGAACCAATATTGCAATCAACTATTAAAAATCTAACCTGTGACCTGCATGTCAGCAATTAATCCCTGATACTGCTTGCAGCCACAAGAAGTTAAAACTGAGGCTCTGTTGCCTGGCAATGCAGGCCAAGTGCAATTTGCTTACAGCTTTCCATTTGACCAGTACTTTTGACAGTAGTAACCATGAAAATTCAGAGATTAATCCTGTATAGCATCATGTTTTAATAGTATACTAAGCATTTTATCATCGATGTACACATCCAAGCAAAAGCACCCTGCCTGCCAAAAGTACTCAGTACTTGGAAGTAAAGGGAAATATGTCAGTCAAAAAACCCCAGAAACATCAATTAGGTCTTTTAAGGACACAACCATACCCCAGAAGCTGCTCATCGTCACGCTGGTACGCGTGGCTGCTGGACAGAAGGACAACCCTGGCACATTGGCTGCTCTTCACCCAAGAAAGCAGGGTTTCACAGAATGGCCTGTACTTGTTCTTTATGCAAAGACACAGAAAAAAAAAAGAAAAATTTAATGTGTCCTTAACAATACTAGGTGTTATATATAATGTTTAGCAGTCATGTAAATTATTCTTCATATCCACTTAGTCTTCAGCCCCAGATTTTTAAAAGCATTTTTTCTCTGCTTTTTTTATTTTTAAAAAGCAGAGAACTGCCCTGGTTGTTTACTTAAGCAAAACTACACGTAGAATTATAAGAATTATCATTAAGACCACGTCAACAACAACAGTATCACCTGTCTTGCGTGCCATTAACACCAAAGGAAAAAGCTTTAGAGCAAGATGGGATGGCAGGATCACACAGTATTTTTCCACACTGTAAACTGCTAAAATACTGCACCACAAATTTTTTTTTTTTCTGGCATGGCATTCTGCTTATTTTAAATTACAGTCACTGTCTAGTTAGTAAGTAATACTAAATTCCTCATTTTTACCAAATGAACGCAGTTAAAATGAATATAGAATACTATGAAATACTTAAATTGGCATGGCACAAAAAGGAGTAAAGCTATTACAAAGAACACACAAAAACAATAAATGGAAACCCCAGACCATTTTGTATTTTCATGACTCTTAATAAGTAAGGAGATATTTATACTAAAATCTACCAACACAGGCAGCTGTTGTGGGGCTTGGAAAAACAAAAGCAAAACTTTAACCCTCAATGAATGCAGAAATCAGTAAAACTGTTCCAGTTGCAGAAGGTGTTACAGCATGAAGCAGAAAAATAATTTTGCGAGGCCATTTAATATTTGCCAGCAGAACTATTCAAACCAAACAGTGAACTAAGAACAATCAATGAAAATACATACCTTTATAAAAGGTGATCTAATCTGCAGAACTACAAGTTTCTTTGAAGGTAAGGAATACACTACAAGAAGAAATCATTAAGACTTGTTAAGAAGAAACTGAGAAAGAGATCTGGGTTTAAATACATCAAGAATTATCCCATTTACGAACTTCAGGATAGTAAAACTTTCAGCTATCAATTCATATGGAAAAGCCTGACAACATCCATTGTGTTAAAAACATGTATTTCTGTGCATTGTATGCATCAGACTTAATTTCAGTTGTACTAAATTCAAAGGATTGAATTATGAATGATATATGAAGATTTGCCTCCTGTAATGATTCAGATAATCTAGGCATCTTTGCAGATTGACAGATTATTCTAAGATTTCTGTGATTTAAGAGGGTAAAAAAGTTAAATGCAATGATCAATGTAGGGAAAGAAACTAAGAATTTGTAGGAGGAGTGTGAGAAACATTATATGGGGAAAAAGGCAAAGGTATGTAGGAAAGAAGAGGAGTGGATAAGTATCCTTCTAAATCAGAAATTCAACTTGTATTCCAATAATTTATTTTAATTATGTGCACACTTGATATTGCTTTAGATTAACACCGCAGAGAGTTTTGGCTGCACCACAATATGACTGAAACTCAACATTTCTTACTGGCTCCAAATGTCAAATTGGTTTTCCAAAATAACAACAGGAACAGTTTCCTCTGTGAAATGTAAATATGCTCCTATCTGTAGGTTTCTGCAGTTGTTATTACAGGCCTTAATTTTAGCACATCAGCAAAATTTAATAACAACAAAAGCAGTAAATATGATGTTCTTGCATCTTATGCACCTTGCAAATACCTTCAGCATTCAATACTCACCTTCAGCATTTATACTCAGCTCTGTTGAGTTTTCCTCTGCTGTTGCATATGGGTTATTTCCAACCATTGGCACCAGGCAGTCGGTGTAGAAGTAACCAACTTTAGTCATGTCAAGTGTGGAAATCACCAGATCTATTGCCAGCTGACCAACATTCCCCACGGACACTGCTGGCTGAAGGAACAGAATGTACTGAATTACAGAAGTGTGCTTTACGGATGGCATAAGGTACTCTTCAAATAGTGAAAGCTTAAATTACTTAAAATCTGATCAAACATGATTTCTAAAAGTGGCTGCTCATCCTCTGGTAAAGGTGACTATTTCTTACCAGAAGAAGTGGTAAACACAGAATTTGTTCCCTGTCCCACAAAAAACATCCTGGCCACTTCTGTGAATAATCCTATCTCATTGTAAACTTAAAGAACAGCTTGGAAGCTTACCTCCTTCCCCTCATTTTTGGATTGAGAGTAGATAAAAGCCACTCAAGCAACTGCTGTGAGACTGGCAAACCTCACATGATGCCTGAAGGCAACGCTGGTATTACATATTAAGCCTCTAAATCTCAGATTGACCCATAGGCAAGAGTAGGTTCGTTTCCCTTTTTTTTTTAAGGATGAAAATGATAAGGATGCCCTTGAATTAATTTCATAGGAATTGCTGTGGGTTATCATCAATAGGGTCAGATACTGACCTAACATATGGCATGGAAAGAGAAGGTCAAGAGTCTTGTGTCCTTCCAAAGAAACTATTACAGTAGGAAGACAACAACAAAACTTTCAGTTGCTTTCCTCTAATTTAAAATAAAGTCTACGAATTGCTGCTGCGGAAAGACACGGGATTCGAGGCTGACAGAAGGTGAAGGGGGAGCACTGCGTGTCCCCACGGCCTGGCTGGTACCCAGCTCGCCGCCAGCCCCACGCGAGGAGCACGGCAGTGATGTGTTTCCTGCTGCTTGTCAGCTGATCGGGAATGGCTTCCTGCGCAGCCTGCAGAGTCATCCCAGGCTGTGCTGCCCTGCCTGGGAAGCGGTGGGCTTCGGCTTCCCTGCAGCTAACCCAGCAAAGGGGGAGGAGTGCTGGGCTTTGCCCCTCCGCAGCCTGCGCCGCAGCTCTGGCCCCACACTGACAGCGTCACCTCGGGCGCACGGCCTGACACTGGTGTCACACCATGCGTGAAGCCGACACAAACACTTCCTAAAACAATCGGAATCCGACATTTAAATGTAGCAGAAAGGGGATTTTTAATTTTTTTTTTTTTTTTACATTGGAGACATTTATACATCGCATCTAAATGAAAAAAAAAAAATCGCAAGCTTTTATTGCAGCGGCAACTCACGCGTGCTGCAAATCCAGCAGAACCACATAGGGCGCATCCATTTTTAGAGTAACAGGATATAAGCATAGCTCTGAGATTGCTCTAAAATAAAATATAGCTATTGCAGCTCGGCATGGATCATCTCGACAGGGGCAAACCCGGGGTTCTGAGGAGGAAGAAGTTGACAGAAACGGAGAAGACCGCACTAAGCTCTGCTGCAGACAGAGCCCTCCAAAGCCTCTTTTCCTCGGCAGAACACCCCACAGATTCCACACACGCCGCCTGCCCTGCTCCTTCTCCGCTTATCCCGCGGCCAAATACCCAGGAATGACCCTCGGGTAAGGCAGGGAGAGACACCAGAGCCCCCCGTGTACCGTCCCACAGGAGCGGAGCCCTCAGCACAGTGACCGGGAACAGCGACCCCTCAAAACCCACCGAGGGCGGGGGAAACGGGGAAGCAGGAGCGTGACTCACCATGAGCAGAGTGAAGCCTTTAAAGTCGGGGGCGGCGGAGCCCCCGCCGCGGTCGCATGGAATAAACATGTCGGCCGGGAATGGAGGAGGGAAGGAGGCAGTGAAGAAAGGAAGGAAGGAAAGAGGGAAAGAGGGAAGGAAGGAAGGAAGGAAGGAAGCAGGGCGGGGACGCCGTACCCACGTGCTGCCGCCAGGGGGCGGAGGCGGCGCTGCCCGCGCTCGCTGGGAGGCGGTTGGGGCCCGCTCCCTGCCCGCTCCGCCATGTCGCTGCCGCCGGAGAAAGCCTCGGAGCTGAAGCAGATCATCCACCAGCAGCTGCTCAAGGTGGGACTGGCGCCACCGGAGAGACTTCCCCTGTCCCTCGCGGGGCTGTGCCGGCCCCCGTGCCAGTGTCACCCCGCCGCGGGGGGCGGCGGCGCCCGCTGAGGCGGTGGCGGCAGCGCGCCCGCTCCCGCGCCCCGCTTTGTTTTCCCAACTTGGGTGGCTGCAGGTGGTTTCCAGGCGCCTTTCTGTCGTTTTCTTGGTGCTTTTTGAGCGAGGGTATTGAATTGACGGGGAACATAAGTTGGGAGGCTGTAACTCCTGTATAGGTTGTTAGTGCAGTGGTGAGTATTCCCACCTGTCACAGAGGAGAACGGGGGTCTTGGAGCGAGTCTAGAGCAGGCCAGCGAGATGATCAGAGGGAGGGAGCACCTCTACTACGAGGAAAGGCTGAGAGAACTTGGATTGTGCAGCCTGGAGAAGACAGGGCCCAATGGGGACTTTATAGCAGCCTTCCAGTACCTGGAGGGAGCCTGCAAGAAAGATGGAAGAGACTTTTTACCAGAGCATGTAGTGACAGGACAAGGGGGGATCGATCCAAACTGAAAGACAGCAGGTTTAGATTAGATATTAGGAAGAATTTCTCACTGTGATAGGTGGTGAGGCACCGGAACAGGTTGCCCAGAGAAGCTGTGGATGCCCCATCCCTGGAAGTGTTCAAGGCCAGGCTGGGTGGGGCTCTGAGTAACTTGGTCTAGTGGAAGGTGCCCATGGCCAGGGGCTTGGAATGAGATGATCTTTAAGGTCCTTTCCAGCCCAGGCCATTCTGTGATTCTGTTTCAGGTCCCGGTGGCCGTGTCCTTAATATCCTTCCAGTGTGAGAGACAGCTTTATAAATCCGTCTGCTTTCCCAGCTCAGATGATAGGCAGACATTCTCAGACTTCCCTTTGAGCATTTTGAGGGAGACGAGAAATTAAAACAGTGACTATTTTGTAATTGATGGATCTGCAGACTTTTTTGTAAGGGGGGAAGTTGAAGATGGGCTGCTGTCAAAGAGCAGTGAAAAGGCCTAGCTTTTGTATGCTTGTAATTTTTTTTAGTGGGAGAGCTGCTTTTTTAAGATAGTGGCTCCTTTGATTAGTTCTGAAAGGATCAATATTTTGGTGTAGTTACTTCTGTGTTCCTAGGAAAACACCCTAAGCCTTGCAGACTTCACTGTTAAGTTGTACCTGCTGCCATACAGAGAGTTGGTGTCTGTAGCATATAATGAATTTTCTTTCAGATGGATGTCCATGGGAGGATACGAGAAGTTCTTGCTGAGACTATACGAGAAGAGCTGGCGCCTGAGCATCAGCAGCTATCCACGGAAGATCTGATAAAAGCCCTAAGACAGCGGGGAATCATTGATGATGTTATGAAGGAACTTAAATTTGTAACTGTACGTAGCTTTTGAAGAGGGGGAGTGGTTTTGCTTATTCCTCTTACTGCTGTGGTGTTTTGATCAGGTGAAAATATGCTGCTTCTAGAGGTTTGTAAGGGCATTACTGATTTATGATATTTTAGGAGCAGAGAAGATTAATGCATACGATGAAATTGGTTCAGTGATAATGTTGCACTGAAAATATTTGTTCAGTTTTATAAGGGAACATACCTAAGGAATAGCATTCAGATGAAGTGGAGGATTCTTTAATTTTTAGAAGACTTTGGTAAGAGCACTGTTGCATCCCTTGACTCCTTAAAAAGTCTTAATTGTAATTCCAGGATGTGAATGAAAAGGAGAGGACTTCAGCTTCAAAACCATCAACACATTTTGTTGACAGAGAACCACCAGTTTTGAAAAAAAGTATGTTTCTTGTTTATTTAAATGTTTGGATCATAGTTCTGAAACAAATTTGAAGTCTACAATTTTTGCACTCTGAATTAGTAATCCAGTATGAACTGTGATAAAGGTGGATGTTTCTTCTGCTTATCCACAGGGAGCAAACTCATGTAAGCAGCAGCAGTCAGTGTTGCATTAAATATGATTTATTATTATTACTTCATTTATTTTACACTAAGATAACTTCCATATATTTTAAAGTCACTTTCTCCTAAGCACATGTTTCAAAGAAGTTTCCTTTTTTGCTAGTCTCATGTTAGTTAGCTGATATTTAACAAATTAAGCTTTCTAAGATCTGTTTGTAGTCTCTTTTTTTATTGCTACGCTTTACAGCTAACATTGACCCAACACGGAGGTATCTTTACCTTCAGGTTTTGGGTGGAAAAGCTTTTCTGGAACATCTTCAGGAACCAGAGCCTCTGCCTGGCCAAATCTGTTCTACCTTCACTCTGTGTTTACATTTTCGAAACCAGCGCTTCCGTTCCAAACCTGTACCCTGTGCCTGTGAGCCAGATTTTCAGGATGGGTTTCTACTTGAAATACACAAGGATAGCCTAGGTAAGGAGTATTGTGGGTATAAAACTGATGCTGTTGGGATTTTTTCTGACCTAAGAGTTATTATGAAATATGTTTTATATTATTTAGTGGATTTTTTTCCTGTTTTTTGTCATGTTTTCATAAGGAAACTGATTACTGTATTGGGTTATGCCACTTGTAGATCTTTCTCTGCTCTTGCCTCTTTTACTTCTCTTTCGCTCTAAAATAACTTGGAATTGACTAACTTTATCCATTTTAAAATCTTAATTCCATTTAAATTTTTTGTGTATCTGAACTGGTTGCATTGCAATAGTCAACTACAAGAATCTTCTTATCTTCTCTGTAAATTAACTATAATCTTTCTGTTGCTCTGTTCTGAACTGAGTTTGGTTTTAAGATGGGACCATTACTTATGCTTCTGGACTCAAGATTTTTCTTTATACTCATTGCATACATTTCATTTTGTTGCATACTTTTTTTAAATTCTGAGGAGAACTTGGGATGATAATATTCTTGCTGTCTTATTTTGGTTTAATAATGGCAGGTGACGGAAGTAAGATGGTGGATGCAACCACTATGTTATCTATATGTGACCCAGTGCATATGGTTCTGATCAAAACAGACACATTTGGTGAGACCACACTGGTAGCATCCTATTTCTTGGAGTGGAGGTCTGTCTTGGCTGCAGAGAACAGCATAACAAACGTTGCTGTGGAGCTCTTGGGTGTAGGTAAGGATAAACAATAGGCATGTGATGATAACTTAAAATATTGGGTACTGAGGTTGCTCACAAGCTTAAAGCAGTATTTTTGATCTAGTTGCTTTTTTTGTTCTATTCAGAAGTAACTGTAAAGTATCCTTAGAAAATGCCTAGAAGACTTAATGGTCGAATTTTTCTGTTACCAAACTGCTAAAAATGAGTATTCCAGATCCCATGTAATAATGGTTCTGATGTCTGGGAATTCCCACTATTGATTATCTGCAGAATCTAGTTAAGTTATCAGAAACAAACTAACCAACAAAAAAAAAAAATTCAGTAGTTCATCTCCAGGAATATATCTGGTCAGTACACTGAGGAGTAAAATCCAGCTTGTATGCTTTTCAAAGCAAACTAACAGCTGCTGGAGAAAGGGGTACCTGCTCTGCTCCCGTTTATCCCAGCAGCTGGAAGCATGCTTAGCAGTTAATACACGTGTGTGTTTTTGTGTATCACTTGTCCTCTGCTCAGGAGTTTCAGACTAAGTTTTTAGGATATTATGATTTAGTGAATAAAGATTAGATCTCTCATGACTTCCTGCAAGACTTTTTACAAGAGCATGTAATGACAGGACAAGGGAGGATGGATTCAAACTGAATGAGAGTAGGTTTAGATTAGATATTAGGAAGAAATTATTTTCTGTGAGGGTGGTGAGGCACTGGAACAGGTTGCCCAGAGAAGCTGTGGATGTCACATCCTGAGAAGTGTTCAAGGCCGGGTTGGATGGAACTCTGAGCAACGTGATCTAATGAAAGGTGTGCCTGTCCCTGGTAGGTGAGTTGGAACTAAATGATCTTTAAGATCCCATCCAACCCAGGCATTCTGATTTTTCTTTTCTATAATGACTCGGAAATGTATAGCAAATATATTGAGTTTAATTCTCAGATGGGTGATGGAGCAAGTTAAATTTAATTCTCATTAGCTTTTTTCCAGGTAATAACATATCAATCCAATAAATCCAGTGCTTTTTCTCCTCTTCAAAATCTTGTCATTCTACAAAATGCATCAAGAACATCAAAGGATGCTGCCATCTCAGATAAATAGATGAAGTATTATGTGAGGTTTCCGTTGCTTGTATTGCCTATAATCCCATCTGTAATCTGTTTTGTAATGCTTACTGTTGTTTATATAATTCAAAATTTTCATCATTAGGCAACAACATTAAGTTGGAGGGGGGGTTGTTAGTTGTTTATTTGGTTGTTGTTTTGGGGAGTTTTTTAAAGTTGATTAATCTCATTGTATGACAGCCAGGGTCCCTCATAATAAACTGTGTCTTGGGGAAGATGAACTTCACTTATTTCCAACTATTTAAATTTGAGGTACTTGTGTAGTCAGTAGGAATAGGCACATTTACAGTGTGTGATTCTGTGACTTGATTTTAGATGTCTGTTCTGGACATTTCTAGAATACCATTCGTCTCATATGTCCCAGTACTGGCTGCAAATAGAGTTTTGAATAATTGTCTTGCATCTAGACACCTGTGCTTTTCTTTGCCATATTATGCTTTCTTACAGCCTCACTTGAGTTTGAAATTTAATAGTCTTACTTTGCCTATGTTTAAAGAAGTTTCATTACTTTTTATGGTTGTATATAAGGCTAAAACACATATTTTAATCTTTTACCTCTCCCTGGCTGAAATAATCTAAGCAAATTGAATATGAGAGAACTGATGAAAATTAATTTTGTTTCAAAGGTACAGAATCAAAGGTTTCTGTTGGTGTTTTAAACATCAGACTGGAAATGTATCCACAGCTTAATAAGACACTTTCTTCAGAAATAACTAGTACTCAAGTAAGTAATTTCTGGAAGGGCTAACTTATTCTTTTGTTAGCAGGGGAGAGGGGAGCAGCTGAGTATAGAATTGTAGATGTTGAGGGCTGTGGGGTTTTTGAATGTTTGATACTTTTTTTTTCTATTAAATTTAAATATGGGTACCTCTTTTAAACTACTTCGTCTGTACTGAACATTACTCGAAATATTACTTTCTTAGTTTTTTCTAATTATTTATATCAAAAACCCTGAAGAAAAAAGAAAGATGCAATATAACTAATTTTCTTCAGGTAGTATAAATGTTTTCTTGCTCTTTCCAACGTGAAATAGTAATTTCAAGTCAGCTATTCTGCTTGGAAAGCCAGTAAATGTTGGCCTGAAAGTGGATGCAGATATTCTTCTGCACATTAAAATCCAAGCAATCGTTCTGTACAGAAATGCATTATTTAAAACTAACAGTACTTCAGTCAAGCTTAATATATGAACCTACAAACAAGAAATACAACTTGAAGTTTTTCTTAATTGGATTTCCATTTAAAAATACTATGAATTTGCATGACAGTTAAATTATTAAGCTTTATTTTACCTATGCCAGGATGTGGTGTTAATATACTTACTGATTATGGGGTTTTTTTCTCCTGTTTGGAATTAGGGTGTGTGTAGAATTGGTTTTGTTTTTCCTACCTACAGTTCACTTTGGAGCGTCAGAAAACAGCAGAAAAAGAACGTCTATTTCTTGTGTATGCCAAGCAGTGGTGGAGAGAATACCTGCAGATCAGGCCCACCCACAATGCAAGGCTGGTAAAGATCTTTGCACAGGTTTGTAAATTTTACAAATAGAACAGTCCTTTCTTTAAGTTATCTTTTTATTTTATTTTGAACTTTAGGTGTATGTGGAATCTGTATAGATTTATGATGTGGTTATGTTCAGGTCAGGGCTAAATGTGGTGTATCATGCAGAAAGGTTAAATTTATAAGGACTGAACTACTGTTTGTCTGTTGAAGTTTAATAGCATGATGCAGACAGGAGGGTTGTTCTGAATACCTCTGATGTACCAAGTGAAAAAGCCTGTTCAGTCTTTTCCTTGAATACTGACAAATGGCAGAGACTTAGGTGATCTGTACAAACTATTACAGCTAAGTTTTGTACCAGACAAAACGGTTATGAAAAATAGACTTCCTAGATCTATTAGAACAGGTCCACACACTGTTTGTACTCCGTAGTCTGCAGTGCAATCTCTCTGGTTAGCGTCTCACAGCAGCTACAGTCATAATTACTGGAGTCTGATAAATTACTGTATCAGTTGCTCCTCATGAACTGTTCCTCAGTAAAAGGAATGGTATGATCCTTGCTTTTTTAATGCTGTGAATTTACCCTGCATAGTAGCAATTTTCCTACCACAGCAACTTCTTATCTCAAAGTAGTGTCCTGAAGAGATCTGTGCCTCCTATTTGCTGAGGGAACAACTTCCCTGTTGGCTGTGCAGGTAGCAATTTTCCTACCACAGCAACTTCTTATCTCAAAGTAGTGTCCTGAAGAGATCTGTGCCTCCTATTTGCTGAGGGAACAACTTCCCTTTTGGCTGTGCCAGGAGTGTGCAGGAGTGATGTGAACTTCCAAACCCCAGCCAGCAGCTGAGCCCCCACCCGGTCACTCTCTCACTCCACCCCAGTGGGATGGGGGCAAGAATAAAAAGGGCAAAAGCAAGGAAAAGTTCATGGGTTGAGGTAAAGATGGTTTAATAAAGGAAGGAAGAATGGGAAAACAGGGATGCAAAGATGGTCACTCACCACCTCCCAGAGCAGACAGATGCCCAGATAGTCTCCAAGCAGGGGCTAGTTTAGAAAAATCTGTTGCCCACCCCCACCAGTTTTATTGCTGAGCATGACACTATATGGCATGGAACATCCCTTTGGTCAGATCAGGAAACTGTCCTGACTGTGTCCCCTTCCAGCTTTTTGTCCACCCTGAACCTACAACTGTGTGGTGGCAGAATGAGAAGCAGAGAAGGCTTTGATACAGTACAAGCCCTGGTCAGCAGCAGCTAAACCACTGGTGTGTTCCCAGCACTGTTCTGGTCACAAATCTAAAACACAGCACCATGAAGTATGCTGTGAAGAAAAGAAACTCCCTTCCAAATAGACCAAATACAAAGGCTTAAGGGTTTCAGGGCAGGGTATGAAGAGAAACAAGTCTATAATTAAATAGGATAGGAACTAGGTCCTTGCTAGATCAGTACCCATTGGCCATAGCAAATCTTAGTAAAACTTTCTGGGAACAGAAATTAATTTATTAGATTAGTTTGATAATTTAGTTACCATCCAGTTTCAGATGAGCAATGCAGAAATAAGCATTATATATATGAGACTATATTAAAAAATAAATCCTGCCTGTGGGGTTTTATTAATTGCTTTTGAGCTGTGAAATAGTTTTAAACAGGATTTCAGTCAGCCTCAAATAAATGCTGCTTTTTTTTTCCACCAGTTTGCTGGAAAAGCATGACAAAGCCTTAACGGGGACAGTATGTGACTACAGTGAAAATATGAGACCATAATTTCCTGAAGCTGTGGAGATTTAAAAGGCTTTGATCCCATTTTAAAATGTATGAGCATAAAAGTACCAATTTAGCCCAGTGAGAAACAGAAGAGCTCTATACTTCTTGAAATAGTTTTAGTAGTTGATAACCATAGTATTAGCCTGCTGCATGTGATAAACCAGATCTTTTTTAAGTCATCTTACTTTTTCATTTTTCCAAAAGCTTAGAAATTCTTAGGATTATTGCTTAATTTATATAGATCTAGTTACTTTGAGTAATTTTTATTCCTTCCTGGTGTGAAAAGAGGTAGAGTATTCAAATTCAGAAGCAAATAGACACCTTTTAAACTCTAGAATCAGTTGATGAGTGTTTCGTGCTTTTGGGGGAAGATTTTTTGGGGTTGTCGTGGAATTTGGTGTGTGAGATTTGTTCTGGCTTGTTTTTATACTTGATAACGTGGAAATTGGTAGTGGGTAGAGCATGAACAGTTCCTCACCCATTTGAGAAAATTAATTGCAGCCTGTGCTGTTCCCGGTGTTCGAACGTTTAGTCCAGAAGGCCCTATGAGTGACAGAGCCAGAATAAAATCTTAACTGTGATGTCTCTAAATTAATTGTCTTAATGGTCTTGCGTCCTTATTGTGGGGGTATTTTCGTGTCTTACTGGTTTTGAGTGATGCTTATTCCAGGGAGGATAGGAAAGAAGTCCATAGGAAAGAAGTCGAAGTTAAGATGAACATTTTGCGACACTTGTGGGGCTGGCAAATAACCCCATTTTGCGTGTTCAGGATGAGAACGGGGTGAACCGGCCGGTGTGTTCCTACGTGAGACCCCTGCGGGCGGGGCGGCTGCTGGACACGCCCAGGCAGGCAGCGCGCTTCGTCAGCGTCCTGGGCCTCGAGAGAGCCCCGGTCATCGGCGGAGGTGGCGGCAAACAGGAGCAGTGGTGCACCCTGCTCGCCTTCCTGTGCAGGAACAAGGTGCGTGACAGTGCCCCTCGTGTGGCGCTGCGGAGGAGGGGTCCTGTTCTAACCCAGGTCAGGGATTTAAAACAGGCTGCAAATACATGGGTTAAAATCAGGTTTGGAAGATGTCTGTTACGGTCACATGTTCCTTCGAAGGTGTTTTAAAAGAGAAACAGATGCTAAATAGTAGACAAGAAGGCTTTGGAGCAGATTTCCCCTACTGCTGTAGTTGGGGTCCACTTGTCGATGCATCTCTTTGACACTGAAATTGCTTTTCTTCCATTGCATTTCTAACAACACATATTGTCATCCAATGAATCCCTGCTACTGTGCAGGATGCTAGTTAAAATTCTGGACTAATCTAGGAAGAGTAGGAAAAGTCCCTTTAGTCTCTTTTGCTGTTTTGTTGGGGGTTTTATTTTTTTTAGATTTTTTCCTCTTTTTTCTTTTTTTGTAATAGATGGGCTAAAATATACTGGCAGTCTTTATGTTTCATTTTTACAAGATAGGAATTTTCACTAAAAGTTTCGGCCTCATTCTTGGTGGTCTGACATTTGTATCATGTGACTGTAATAAATGAAACAAATTGTAACTGGTTCTGGTTTATAGCTCTTGTGTTGTGTGAGTAAAAATAACAGCGATCACTTCTGATACCTCTTTGGAGTGGTCAGTGCTTTTCATTGCCACAGAGATACTTCTGCCTTCAAAAATAATGTCACTCATGTGTTTGCCTTTAAATGATGCGTTCATGGCAGCAGGAGCTGTATCCCAAATTTTAGACCAGCCTCCAAGACCACACAGAACAGGCATTGGCTGTTGTCTCTGAATATGATCCGATGCATAGGTGCCATATAAAGGCAGCTCTGGCCACCCACTGGCTTTCAGATGGAGATGGCAATAGGGACTTTGAGGACTGCTGTGTTTGGAGGCGCAGAGAAAGGTGTTCCTTCAAGGCAGAAGTGAGAAACTGTATGGAAAATAACTGAATCTAGCCCCTGAGACACCAGCTGGATCGTTATTATTTTTCTTGTGGAAAGTGATGTGGCATTATTAAAATAACACAAGTTCACTGCAAACTTGTTTGAACCTACTTTTCTGCATATTTCCCTTTTATGCTATGGTAGGGGAAGATTGTATTGTCTTGATACATGCAAGAAGTCTGAATTTTACATTTTCAACATTCTGAATAGTTATTTGACTAAAGAGCCTTACTGTTCTGCCTCTGAATGCTGTGCTTTGTGTTATGAAGCCTTCATTGTTTGAACAGTTTTTGTTCTGACTTTACAGCTAACATTTGTAGAGAACTCAAGAGACAAAGGATATTAGACACTGCATTTGGAATTTTCTTTCTGTGGTAGTAATGTGTTTATCAGTGGTAGTAATGTGTTTATGAGATAAATGTTTTTCTGACTTAAGAAGAAAGCAGCTGCACGTGATTCCCAGCTGGTTCACAGTTAGATCTGTGGGGGACCTTGTTTTGTCTTTGTCTAATTTCTGAACTTTGATGGCACAGTCAAGGAAGTGAAATACCAGTAGAATTACATTTTATTAAGTGAAAAATTTCCTAACTGTGTGAAAATACTGTGTGATTTCTAGTTTTGCCTCAGGTGTTTGCCTTATATATATTTTTACATTTAATTGGAACATCATTTTTTTTGTTGTGGGTTGATAAATTCTGGTCCTGGGTTACTTGAAGGTATTTTTATAATCATAAGAAATGTTTCCCCATATTAATCATACACTATACTTGAACAAACAATATTAACAGTCTACCATTAGCACATGCATTTGTAACTGATTTATTCTGTTACAGAAAATTAAAACTTGTCTAGTTTAAATGGTAAAATCTTGACTTTTGATATATATTTTAGATAAATAGGAGAGAAATATGACTTGTTAAATGATGGTTTGAGAAATACCACTATTTAAGGTTTCTTTAAGCTTTTATCCATGCCTAATACTCAAAACAGCTTGTTAATATTTGCTGTCTAGGGCGACTGTGAAGACCATGCTAACCTTCTGTGCAGTCTTCTTCTTGGGTTTGGATTGGAAGCCTTTGTGTGTGTTGGAACAAAAGCAAAAGGAGTTCCCCACACTTGGGTAATGACTTGTGGATCTGATGGAACAATTACTTTTTGGGAGAGCTTAACAGGACATAGGTGAGTAAAAAGAATATAAGAAAACAGAACAACGTATGTTGAAGTTTGTGTGGGATATTTTTGCAATTGGTTTTTTGTTTTTTTTCAATCTTTATATCATGTCATGTAATCCAGGTGATGTTTGTCTTTGAATCTTTTTTCCATCTACTGCTTTTGCTTGGAAAATAGCCGATTCATTATGAGGGGAAGTATTTAATCAGTTTGTAATATATCAGTGTCTTTAATACTGTATGGTAACTGTTTTGTGTCTTATGGCCGTTGATTGTCATAGATGCTATTGCTGCCATCATTTGTAAAGGAGATGAAATCTGACATGATTGTTTAGGAACCCATAGTTTTGTCTTGATTTCATCAGTGAAATCAGTGTTACATTACTTTTTTCCCCTCTGCAGAAATCTCTCTAAATTCTGTGAGATTTTCTCTTGCTTGAGTCATTTGAGAAGGACATGTAGTTGTTTGGTGTACTAAAGATTCTGGAACATGTTATTTCCAGTGTTCAAAATAAGCAATTCTGTTTTGCCATTGTTTGTGTGTCCTGTGATTAGCATTTGCAGGTGTGTTTCTCCAAATGTGATGAACTGCAGGGAAACTGTATGAGCATGTTCTTATAGTTGCAAAATTTAACTGCTTGATTAAGCAGCTTATTTTCTAGATTTAACGACTGAAAATTATGTGTTATTTGATTGTATATTATGCCTCCAAAACCTGTGCAATTACCCTTCTGTAAACAAATCAATGCTATTTTGGGGGGGGAAATTGATTACAAACTTGGCTTGTATTTTTAAAGGAGAAATGGCTATATCTGTCCCATCCAAATATTTTTACCTTGCCTTGAAATAAGCTGTATTAATAAGAAATTGAATCTTTTTGCCTAGGTACATCCACAGACCTATCAACCCTGATGACCCTCCCATAGTTGAACAACCCAAGACACTGTATCCATATCGCACCATAGGTTGTATCTTCAACCATCAAAAGTTCTTTGGAAATTGTCAGCCCTCTGATGCCGTGGAGGTGTGTGTGTTTGACCTGCATGATGAATCTAAATGGAAACCCATGAGTGGAGAAGCAATAAAATCTGTGTGTCCTCCTGGAGCAACATCTTCAGTTCCCCCTTTTCCGCCTCTGTGTGCTTCTACAATAGATGCTGCTGTAACAAGCAATGAGATAGAAGTGCAGCTGAGGGTACTGGTGTCTGAACACAGAAAGGTGAGAAAGATTGGCCGTGATCTGTCATGGTAATAGAGATTCATGTGTTAATTGTATACTTCTTTTGGATAGTCATTTGTTAGTTCACCTACTTGTATCTTTGCAATGTGTTTTCCATCAGCTTTTGCAGAAACGTGATATGTGAAAAGTGAAATAACTGAAAAAAAAATGTTTGGGAAGACTGTAATTAGCTGGTTTTGACATCATACTTACTATTATTTGCCGTGGTGATCCGTAGCCTCATGTGTAGGCTCTTCCCTCCACCCTGCCTTTGCTCTTCATTCTAGGACTGTGATCTTCAGCCTGCTGGCACCTTCAGACCACCCATGAGTGGTCTGTAAAAGCACCAGAAAGATCAAATCTGGTTGTTAGTGGGCTTTGCCAATCCAGCACAAATGTTTCTGGTCCCTAGATAAAAGCAGACTTTCAGCTTTCGTGATCTTATTCTGACTGCTTTACAAAATCAGAGATATTTTTAGAAGTTAGTTTTGTCCTTTACTAGGATTTTTACCAGCATAATGTGCCAGAAATGATACTTCCTGTGCTGGATATGAAGGCAATGATATTTTAAGTCCCTGTTAGCTTATGTCTGTTTTTAATGGAGTTTTTTGATTATTTCTGTTTTTATCTCCCCACACGATGCTCAGCCTTTAGGGTGGCAAAGTAATTTTCACAGTATGAGTCTCATGCAGTGTTGAATACATGCATGGTAGATTTTTCTACTTCTTTGCATTTGGGGTGGTAGGAAGAAGGTGCATGTATGTGGTGGGAGGATGGATGGTAGAAAGAAGGTGCCTTTGTGTTTTGGGGAACTGTTGTGCGTTTTTTCAGAAAGGGTTTTCCATGACACATTTGAAAAATCTTAGTTGATCTTTTCCCTATTTTTGCAGTGTATTTATGCATATCTTCTTATATTTCATGCAGAGATACTGCAGCTGAAACATCTGGTTTCAACTCTGCTGGCCTTGTGTTTTAGTCTAATGGTTTAACTTAATTCCTTGATTAATGTTTGATACTTGTGGTGCTGCTTGCTTCTGGTGGTGGTGTCTGCTCTTCCCAGTTGGTGTGTGAGTCAATTTACAAATCTCACTGCTTCATGGGTTCACTGCCATTAACTACCAATATAAAGATTCTTGGATTTATTTGAATCTATACAGTAGGCAAGTTTAGGCATATCCTGATGTACCTTCTGCACAGTTGTCATCGTTCTGTGACTTGCCTCCCAGGATCTTGGCCTTTCTACTGTTTGGGATGACCAGCTCTCCTATGTGTTGTCACCAGCCTTAGCAGCCTATGAGCTGGAACGCACCACAGGTGTTTCTGCAGGAAATGAGGAGTTTCAGGATGCTGTGAGGAGAGCGGTACCCGATGGTCACACCTTCAAAGGGTTTCCCATCCATTTTGTGCACAGGAACGCCAGGAGAGCATTTGCCACCTGTCTTCGGTAAGTCTAAATGTAAAGATATAGGTATAAGTTAAGGCTAAACAGTAATCCTTAATTATTAATTGCAACTCATTTTTTTAAACAATGAATTTTAAAGAAAATTAATTTCCTTTGGTTAGAACTGGAAGAAGAGTTGTGTGGTATATGGGTAATGGGGTACAGAGCTTTTAGGTTACATTGGTGATTCAGTGGTGATAGTTTTCTTCTTGTGGATTAAATTGAAGAACGAGGAGTTAATTTCTCTGCACTTGTTAAAAATGATCAGTGGTTTTGTCGTTGTCCTCCAAGGCAACAGCCCTTGCACTATAGAACAATATTATTATTTGTAATGACAGACCCATGATATTCATTGTTACTTAAATACTAGTCACATTTTAAAAAGTGTCACTATGTAATTAGAAGTTTTAACAATATTGTAGGATTATCTGTTACTCCTGTGTTTCTTTTTGTCATATAGGGCTCCTTTTTGTGAAGAAATAGTCTGTTGTAGGGGAGACCAAGTGCGACTTGCAGTTCGTGTACGAGTGTTTACATACCCTGAATCTGCATGTGCTGTTTGGATCATGTTTGCTTGTAAATATCGCTCCGTCCTTTGAAAAAACCCCGAATTATTCATACCTTTTTAGAGCTGCAAAATAATGTATGTGGATATAAAATGATTCAATTAAAAATTAATATAGTATTTTATATAAATTCTACTGATTTTGAATGCCAGTGTGTGTATTGAAGGGGATTGTAATGATTGTATTTATAAAGAGAATTTATTCTTTGTAATAAAATTTACTTTTAATACTTATAGGAATGTGGGTCAAGTTACTAAAATGTGTGCAAAAAATACTGTCTTGTTTCTTGCAGTTCTGAACTGGGGCAAAAGTTTGTTTAGAAGTAGGTCTGCTTTACCTCTGCAGGGTAAGAGACTCTGTTCTACCTCTCCTTTCCCTGTAGTGTACAGGGTGTACTTTGCGAGTTTCTGAGATCCTGAAATATTGATGTTTAAGCATGTGTCCTTTAGACAACAAAATTTATTTCTGCCTCTCTTGGATCTAGCAGTAACCTCTGCATTCAGCTTCTGAGAACAGTTCAGTCAGATAAAGGTAATCTTGTTAATCTGTAAATTTAATAATTTATGGATTTTAAAAAATATATATATTAAGACTTGGATACCTGGAGATGTGAATAGCTATGATGGGTTAGTTGAACCTGATGCCTTTTCCCTCATGTTAGTTTAAGAACTTTCTGAGGTAGAAATTTTAGCCAGGCCATTTTGCTTGACAACCATTCATGATTTTGTCTAATTCTGACACTCAGATCTATACTTAATTACCCGTCTGTGGTTTTGTCTGTCTTAAACCTGTGGGTGATGATTTTGCTGAGTATCTTTAAGTCTTCGTGCTTTGAAAAATGGCAGGCAGCTGGGCTTACTGAACTTCTCCATACCATACCTCTAAGGTTTTTCCCCATGTGGACTCCAGGCATCTGTTCTTGAGGCTGGAAAAGCTGAAACTTTGGTTTCTTCTGTAGAAGCCATTCTGTGTCAGTGATGGCCCATGACCACCTCCTTTGGTTATATGTGTAAGAAAGAGACAACTCCTTTTGCTGGTGCTGGAGCAAAAAAATTTACCTGATCCTCAAGAAGCTTGCAACACATACAGCAGGAGAGACCATTGGCATTTTGCATGTACATTTAATCAGCAGAGTGGCAGTGTGACACCATTTTTGTCTTTTTTTTTTCAAGAAGTGTTAAATACTTCCTACGACAGCGCTGAGGTTTTTTTAATTTTGAACTTTAATAGTACATTATGTACTTATTGGCCCTACAGCTAACTATACAAGTCTGGTTTTGTGTTATCTTTCTTTTTATACGTGAAATATCAAAATGTGTTCATTTGCCTGTTATACAGGATGCTGATAAAAGCTTCACAAGTACAATCGCCACAAATTTCATTGTATCTAAATGTAGCATGAAAGGCTGGATCATATTGCATGGTGAAAATCGCGAAAATTAACAGCATTATTTAAGTACCACTTCTATCTCACATGCAGTGCTGTATGTTACACACATGTATGTCACTGGAAGAGGAACAAAGCAGAGGCATTCATTACAGCTGGAAATGGAAGGGGAGAGAGGAGCTGAAAGGGGAATGGGAAGAGAGGAGCCGGCTGGGGAAGGGGAAGAGAGGAGCCGGCTGGGGAAGGGGAAGAGAGGAGCCGGCTGGGGAATGGGAAGAGAGGAGCCGGCTGGGGAATGGGAAGAGAGGAGCCGGAAGGGGAAGGGGAAGAGAGGAGCCGGAATGGGAAGGGGAAGAGAGGAGCCGGCTGGTTGAAGCCCGTGGCGGGGCCCTGCTCAGGTGCAGTACCGCTCCTGTACGGCAGAGGGCGCTCCCCGCGCTGGCTCTCACCTCCCGGCTCCCGGGGGTTCGAGCAGGGGCCAAGGGGAGATTTTGGGTTTCCTTCACGTCAGAGAGGTAGAACACTAAAGAGAGAAGCGCCGTGTGAGCTCCGGGTTATTTAGTCTGATGTTTTCCTGCGTGGAAGTGCTCGTTTGCCTGGGGTGAAGCTGACACGAAGGGCTGTGCCCTTCTGGTGCCCAGGTGTGTTCAGGGGCAGGGACGTCAGTTCCCAGCTGCTTGGAAGACGATTGCCTTGTTGTTCTGTTTCCAGACTGGGCTGCTTCAATCTGCTGGCCTCTCTGTGTACCCTGGACGCTTCCATCCTTGCTGCCGAGGATGGAGCTTTCCCGGAGGAAGTGTTTGCTTTTGGGAGGGCAGGCCCTGGAATTCAAAGCCACTCGCCCTCCTGCTGTGACAGCGGGGATCTGCCAATATGTTTCTCTGTATCCGCGATGGCGCGGGTTGGTGTCAGTGTTTAACACTCGCTGGTGCAGGGAGTGTCATCCTGCGTCCCGCCGGCAGCTGTTTGTTTCTGGGGGCGGTGGTTACCAACACCCGGCACAGAAACAGCGGCCCGAGGGCTGTGGATGAGCGCACCGAGTGGCCGGCCGTGCGTCCGGCAGCGGTGGAAGCGGAGCGGCGCGGACGGCGGTCCGGCCGGGCGCCGGTTGCCGTGGCAGCCCCGGAGCGGACCCGCCGTTGTGGGCCGCGGCCGGCAGGGGGCGCTGCGGGGCTGTCGGCGCCGCGCGGGGGCGGGGGAGGACGAGGACGCCATTGCGTTGCTATGAGCTGTCGCTCCTGCGGCGGCGGGCGGACCGACCGGCCGCCGGTCCTGTGCCTGCCTTCCTCCTGACTCCTGCCTGCTTCCTGGCTTCTGCTGCCTGCCGCGCGGGCCGGGCTATCCGTCCGGCGGCCTGGTGGCACTAGCGGGGCGAGGAGGATGAGCACGGCGGGACCGGGCGGCAGCAGCAGCAGCATCAGCGCAAGCAGCAGCAGCCGCTGCCGCGGCGGCGGGGCCGGTCAGTGAGCGAGGAGCGCCGCGGCGAACGCAGGGCATGGAGCCCCAGCCCGGCGCCTCCCGCCCGGCCGCCGAGGAGGAGGAGGACGGCGGCGGCGGGGCCGGCGGGCAGCCGGAGGCGCTGTCGCTGGAGGAGATCCTCCGGCTCTACAACCAGCCCATCAACGAGGAGCAGGCGTGGGCCGTGTGTTACCAGTGCTGCGCCTCGCTGCGCGCCCGCGCCCGCCGCGGAGAGACCCCTGCCGCCAGGCCGGGGGCGGCGGCCGCGCACCTCCGCGTCTGGCGGGACGGCGCCGTCACCCTGGAGCAGGACGAGCCCGACCGGCCGCCCCCGCCCGCTGCAGGTAAGGCCGGGGGGCCGCCGCCGCCGCCCACCCCGCGTAGCCCCCGGCGGCACCAACCGGGGGTCGGGCGCGGGCGGCCGCCCGTCCCCATCAGCCTTTGTCCGGGAGGTGACGGTCCTTCCCGCCCGAGGGTCGCGGTGGGCGAGCGCTCGGCTCGTCGGTCGTGCCGGGGGCCGTAGGGGGTCTGCGTGTGTGTGTGTGTTGTGTGTGTGTGTCCCTGCAGCATCTCGGTGTCGTGCGTGGAAAGGTAGAACCCGTGGCCTGGGATGCGATCGCCTGCGTGCGGGCACGGGCAGGCGAATGCGGGTTCAGTGTTTTATAATTGCGTCGTCTCTCCTGGTGCGTAATCAATCCCGTGTCATCCGCACACCGGGAGCGCCTGCTCTTGCGGGCTCCCTGCTGCTGGGGTTCCTGCGGCCGTGCCGCGCATCCCACAGGGGCTCCCGGAACAGGTCAGCATCAAAAGGCACCTATTAGAAATAGATCCATTTAGATGTGTGCTGACACTAAGTATGTGAGAAAGCCATGTACAGGGGCTTAGCACCTACCATCTGTTTCGTTAAAATACCCAGGAAAGCGTATTTTGCATTGTAAAGGAAAATGAGGGCGCATGTCTGTTTCTCAGCCTTTCAAAGCTTCCGATTTTGAATGTGGAAAGCAGGATTATTTTTGTTGCAAGTAAAGCTCGATTTCTGAAAAGAAATCAAAGATGGGCAGCGGAGGGATGCGGTCGGTTATCACATACATGATAGTATTCCCCAGTATGAGCCTAGTCCACGTTCAACGTCACAGAATTTTCCGGGAAGACAGAGGTTTTGGCATTTTAAAGTTGTTTGACTCAGAAGGCAATGGTAAATTCACAAAATGGGATTAATGGAGCCCTCAGCATTTAGAGCATGAATATTATGTCTGGTGTTACAATTTAATGAAGCCGTTTGATAGAGTGCCTGTCTGAAAAGTCTTTTGGCAGAGATTTGCAGTAATCCAGTTTGCAGCTAGTGGTACATGCAAATATCAAAGTATATTTAGTGGCAGAAGGGACATAATTTAGTTCTGCAATTGTAATGGGTCTAATAATGACTTCCATTTAAATGGGATCTGGTGTGCTTTTAAAATTGTTTTAAAAAACAGGTCTTTGTAATGTTAATTAAATGCCAGACCAACACCCAGAAATTCCAGAAGGCTCTCCTGACCAGGGCATCTGCATGTCACAAGCGCATTGAAGAGTTCTGTATTGCATATCGTGTACTGCTTTTACTTACAGTCTTTTGAGATTCTCTTTTCTCTTTCCTACTGTAGGAAATACATTAGTTTACTATGTATTTCTTTCTTTTGCTGCTTTTTTTCTTGCTATTGGTGGACTTACCCCATGTCCTCTTACAGTATATCCTTACTGGCTGTAGGAGGGTGTTGGATATATTTGGATATAAAGTTCAGGCACCTCACTGATAATCCAGCACATTTAGTTTATGCTAAAGCTTTACTGTGAAAATGTAGTAGTCAACATGTGCTAATCTGTGTATGTTGATACCACATTTAAATTTTTGGATGGATGAGATCTTTTTTTCTTTTTGCAATATTCCAGCCCTGTCTATTTTTCTTTTTTTCACCTTACTAGTGTATGTATTACTTTGTATAACACCACATGCGTGTGCTTGTTTGTTGAGAATCTTAAGAGAGCGTGTATATATATCTAAACAAAGATAACCACTCTGCTAAGACCTCCCAGGAAGGCAGGAGGCGGGAGCTATCCCAGGGAGAGTACCCCCTCCAGTGTGTATAATAGAAAAGGGGAGGCGGGGATTTTTCTGCCAGCTGTCCATTCCTAAAACGTACTCGGTGAACCCGCTTTTCCATCAGCCGCAGGCTGGTAGGCGCCTGGATTTGAAAAGAGGCAGAATTCCTCCTGGGGTCCTCTCCCTGCCCCTGGCCTTCCTCATCTACCTAACTTTGAATAGACTTCAGAAATAGAGGCCACTCAGCCTCCAAGCTTTCACAAGGGATTTTGTGTGTTCTTTGATTTGTGAAACCCATAGCAGGTTTTCACTGGAAATTGTCATATATGTGATACAGCGAATGTTGGGAATTCACTATACTGAATATTGAGGAGCTGACAGAAGGCTTGCTTCTTGTTGGTATCTTTTGAACAATTCCTGTTCTTTTCCTTATTGCTCACTGCATTCTCTTTGGGTAATGATTAATGAACTTCCTCAGCCAGTTACAGCTTGAGCTTCTGGAATGGGTATTTTTTTGTAGGCTCCTGTATTCTCTTAGCACCAGTGAAAGCTAGGAAGAACCAATGCCCTGACGCTATGACCTGGGGAGCAGTACAACATAACAGGCCCTGAAGCTGTATGGTCACAGTAATTTTACTTTCAAGATACAAATTAAAGTTCTCTTAAAAAGAAGTACTGATTATGTAGAAACTGATGGTACTTCTCCAAAGCAGTTTCTTGTGAAACAGTTTTCCCATTCGTGCTCAATACTTGAGATTCCAAGTAACAGTGCATAGAAATTGAAGAAAAATGTACTTGAGATAGGAAAGAGATGAGTTTCGCTGATAGTGGGGCAGAAAAATGCCCTTGGAGTTGAACCACGGTCCTTAAACAAAACCAGAGACTGATTTTCAGATCTTTCCAGTTTTAGCTGTGTGATCTATTAATATTTTGTTATCTTAAAAAAAATATAAAAATACAAGGTTTTGATTAAACAGAAGTAAAAAGATGGAGGATGAAAATGCCACCCAGTTGTTCATTTTCATGTCACCATTCATATCACCTGAATCCCTGACAAGAGGAGGATCAGGAAGGATTCCCGCTAATTGTTTCCCTGCCTTTGTACTTCAGACAATTTAGATTTAAATGCCTGTGTCAGGAGGTTTGTTAGAGCAATAGGGATTCTGCAGGTTAACGCTCCGAGTTGTAAAGCTGTTTTGTTCTAGCAATACATAAAAAATGTATAGGTGTAGGTTGGTGCATAGGTTTGGATAGTTCACAGGAACAAATATTGGCTGTTAGTTTCTGTTTTAGTAAACAACAGAATCCTGTGTGGGCAAATAAAGGAATCCCTGAAGAATGGTGTCTTTGGGTAGTGAACATTCGGGCTTTGTCCAGGATTGTGGTGAACGATGTGATCAGTCACGCCTGTCAGTGCGGCTAGAGCAAAGTCAGGAGCAAACACAGCAGTGCCACAGAGTTTGCTCTAGAGATGCACATGAAGTGATATTTTTACAGAGCAGTGCAAAACTTTTTACTTACCCAGAACCAAAGTAAGAAAGAAAGAAAGATTTTGCATGAATATGCAAAAAAAAATGTAAAGTTCCTGTGGTTGTCTTAGTATGGATCATTGTCTGACATCTAAATACCACAAAAGTGTGGGTTGCTTCGAAATACCCATGATGAAATTGGAGATACAGTGTAGAATATGTTTTAACTAATGGATGCTCTAGCAGTCTTTGTTACTTGCAATTTATATGAAAAGAGCTAACGGTGGCATCCAGTAAAGTGCCAGATGCAATAAAAAATATCTTCTGAACGAGCTAAAATGTTTGGGGTAAACATGCGGTTTGACTCCTCCAAGCTCTCTTCTTGCAGAACTGCATTTACATGTATTTTATAAACTTGAAGCAATAATGAAATGACAGATACAGGCGCAGAAAACCCACACAAGAGCTGGCAATTGACATCATGCCCAGGATCCAGTGGCACCAGGATACTGTAGGGTGCAGGAGGCTGTTTCATGGGGGTTGTGTCATCACTGCAAGCTGGATAAGGAGCTCTTGCTCTTCAGCGCAGAGGCTGTGCCACCTCCTTCCCACAGAACAGTTGTGGGGGTGAGCAGGCTTGTAAAATGCGAGTTTTCCCTGTGTGTTTTGTTAGTGCCAGATACCTGGCTTAGCAAAGGCCACTGAGTTTGGGCATTGCACTGAGCTTCTGAAAAGGAACAGTCATGAGGATCTCGGAAAGGGGCAAAAATGGGTATTTCGAACACCAAGCCGGGCTGACTTCCAGTTGAGTGTTGAGGGCTGTCATGAACGTGGCACTCCTTGGCCTTCCCTCTCCCTCCTGAGACCCTGAACTGTCAGGTGGTGTCAGTGGCCCTTCTGCCTCGTCCTGCAGCCCTAGGAGAGAAAGCACACAAGGAAATTACTGCTGGTCTTACCAGAAGCAAGCACTATACAGATTTTTCTCTTGGAAGTCTGCCAGGTGTTCAGCAGGAGGGCATAATGCACTGGCTTTGAATCAAAAAGATCACAGAAAAGTTGACTGCATGGTGGCTTTCACAGGACTTGGAGGGCTCAGGGTGAGACACGCTGGAGAAGAATAGTTTATGTTGTCTTGGCAGTTTTAATGACTTTGATGTCCTTCTTACATCCTTGTGTGCCCAGGTTTTGGAAAGCAAGAGTGGGGAAGCAGGATGAATAAATGCAAATTTAACTTGTGCACATGAAGACATTCTTATCTGTCAGTCCGTGGTGGAGCACCAAGGAAAAATATGCATGATTTTTAGAGGAAAATGAATGTACTGCCATTTTTCTTCTAATTTTGTTGACCCTTTTTAAAGATGATGGATGAGAGTGACCTTTCTTGCTATTTAAATTTTGAAAGAGATATTGCTATGAATACTGCTACAATAAATAGTACCTTTAGGAGGAAGACTTAATAATGTTCGGAATTCAAATTTAATTCAAGGGTATTCATAAATATCTGTATTTAAAAATAGTAAGGCTTGATGTATTGAGCCTCAGTTTTTTGTGCAAGAGTTTTAAGATAAATACCTATATAGGTATTTTAATCCTGGAAGTCAAGGTAGGAAGAAAATAGTACTAGACAGCAGAGAGGAGCCTTGGTGAGTTGATGCTTTTATCTCTTTTTGCTGTACTGATCTATGGAAGAGAGAAGGCTTAGGCCTTATTTATACCAGGCTTTCTGTCACCAGTGTGGTTCCCAGTACATAAGCGTGAACTGGAAGGTTTCCAGTCATGACTTATGCGGATACATCCCATACACCATCCCATACACCAGGGGTTATGTGGGCTCTCTGTGAATATCAGCAGATGCTGGGCATCCTATTGTAGGCAGCTCTGGTGGGGGAGGACAAAATAAGCAAAGAAAAGATCTCAGCATAACAAAATAATGTAGTTGATTAAAAAAAAAAAGGGCATATTTCAAATGCCTGTACAAAAGAAATGGAAGGAAATTGCCAACAGGGATAAGTGACCTTAGTTACCTATATTTGTATGGAGAAATGTTGATGATGGTAAGTATGCAGTGAATGAATGAAGTCTGATTTGGTGTTGTCTGAAAACTGCATTTGTTCCTAAGGAAAACTTTGAACTTTGAAAGAAGAACTTTGAGTAAATGTAGGCTCCTGATATTAATAATGACAAAGTAAAAGATAAAACATTTGTACTTTAACAGAGGTTTTCTTGGCTAATGCAGTAAAAATGTTGCTGTAGAAAGGAAAATGGAATTTTAGTTATCATTGTTAACAGCGATTGAAGAGGACAGTGAAAAATGAGACATCTGCCATGATGTTGCAGAGAGTTAATATCATGTCCCTATGGGGCATTGCTGGAGAAAGAACAAAGACAATTTTTTGGGGGGAAAAAAGTAGGTAATGGATGATGGAGTCCAGCTTCAGGGCTGGCTGGAGGTGGTCATTTACCCCACAGTGCCCAGTGAGTGATGATGGGTGGGACTGGGGGAGCACAAGAGCAGCTTTGAAAATGAAGATGGTAGCAGTGTATGATGTGACAGAGGGGAAGAGAGAAAGAGAGAGAGCACCTTGAACAGGACGGTTCAGAGCAGGACATGATCAGAGCGACAGGCAGCGCAAATGACCCGCATGGCAGCAGAGCTGTGGGTGAGTCTTACCCAAGCGTGAGTGCGTTTGCTAAGTGTGCAGTAGGAATGTTGCAGGTGACAAGGGGGTTAAAGGTATGTAACACCCTGGATCCATGTTGGCAATGAACATATCTTTATGAAAGTGGAGGAGCTTTTTCATAATATCTGTTATAAGGAAAATGAGTCTTTGTTTCAAAATTAGTTTATTACGTTACAGGATTGGATCCAATAAGGAGACAATGTTGTTCTATTCCTGATAAAACCTTAAAACAGCTTGCATGACACATAACTATGATTGCATTACTGAATTTTATTATGGTGCACTTTAAGAGGAACCAAAGGAGATGAGTCACTTTGTATAGTGTAAATATAAGACTGCAAAGACATAGCTGAGGTAGAGAAGAATTAAGAGAACTGCTTTTTCATTTACTTGAGAGAGTTTATTAACAGCTGGTGCCAGTTCTTAACAGATCCAGTGTTATCTAGTGCTGTGTTATCAGTTTAGAAAAGCTGTAACCTGCTTGAAGCTCTGGATCCATCAAAAATGGTGGGAGAAACAGCTGATGACTTGAATGGAGTCACAGTTCTGCCAGGAGCACACATACTTGTTGAATGAGCAGGCAGTTGGGTAGCTCCAGGAAAAATTAGAATATGATCAGAGTAACAGAAATTTGAAAAAGTAAAAATCAAGACACATGAACTCTGCAAATTCAAACTTTTTTGAGGAAGGGTTGATAGCTGTACAGGCTGGAGGAGGGTGAGTGCAGTATCTGTATTTAAGCATCTACAGAAGAGACTGGCAGCTATGAATGGAGTTGAGGAGCACTTGGAGATGCAGAGCTGTCACAGCATTTCTCTTAGAGTAACAAAAATTAATGTGATCCCTAGGAAAACTTACAGGTTTGCTAAAGAGAGTGAGCAGTGGAACACAGAAAAATCATATGTTGATCACAGCCTTGTGCAGAATAGAAATGAGACAAGACAAAGAGCGACCATTTAATTATATCTTAGGAGGTAGCACTAAGGTAGCATGGATTTGTTAATTTGCAATTTAAAATGTTTTCATTACAAGATTTAACAGGGTATTAATACACAGGACCTCTTAGTCATTACTTTTGCTTTGTGCAATACACAAAAAGATTGCTTATGACTGTTCAAAACAAGGAGTAACTTCAATGAAGTGTTGAATGGAGAAAAAAGAAGGCATGAAAAAAGATTGGCACGAGGGAGGAAAGTCCTAATTGCCATTGGTCTGGAAACCTCTCTAAGAATTTTCCTTGTACTCTCTTAAAATGTTTACAATTTTCTTTCTCTTTCGTTTCCTAAGCAGAAAAATGAGGCATATAATTACAAAGTCATCAGCTGTAGTCTGATGCAGAAATCATGAGTCATATCCAAAAAGCCACAAGCTCTAAAACGTCATCCCATTTCTTGTTACCTTCTCATTACAGTTTAAAGGAAGGGTATGTTGATCCTCAAAGCCTAAGTATTTTTCATAAGAACTTGGGTCTCTGTATTTCCTGCTCCTAGGGGTCTCTGATTACCTCTCCTAAACCAGTCTGCTTCCTTCCACTTCCTCGTTTTCTTGCTTTTTTTTACCTTCCCTGCATCCTGATGTGTCTTATTCTTAAGATATCCTTTGCCTATATTTGTCTTTGTCTTTTTCCCTTTTTTTTCCTCTTTCTTTTTATCATATAAGTTTTCACTGTCTTTCCTCAGCCTGGCTTGCTCCTCCTACATCAATATTTCCTCTCCATTGAATTACAAATCCCATTCTTCATATTTATCTCTTCTCCTTCTGTTGCCTGATTACCTTTGCTTTCTCCTTTCATTCCCTTTCCTTTTATTGGTGGTCATCTTGACTCCTGTATTGATGAACTTGTCATTTTTGGTAACTAATCTGACCAGTTTCAGATTAGTTACCAAATCTCCAGTTTTTGGTAATTCCAAAGTTACCAAAACTCCAGTTTCTGCAATTTGATGTTTAAATGTGAGTCTGAACTTCTTATTTTACTCAAGGAGACCTCATGCTCTTAGGGGCAAAGAAAAGTTCACTGTAGTAGCTACAGTGCAGTGTCCCTTGAAGATGTAAAAACTAGAAAGCAAATACAAATTCAGTTTATTGTTAATTTGGGGGGCATGATTAAAGACCGTTCAACTCAAGGAACTTGAGTTAGTGATTCTCATGTTATTCCTTGCTCCCTTTCCTTAGGTTAGCCCTTATGTTCCTTCTTCATCCTCCTCTTCCACTGTCCTCCACTGCATACAGGCAGTGTCTGTCATTCCTGAGGGCAACTTGCATTCTGTTATTGTAGCAACAGTAGCTTGATTTCACTCCAAACCTGCAGAAGTGGGCTGTGACAGTTAATTATAATATTAATCTTTAACACAAATGAGTTTCAGGTTTGTTGCCAATGTGTGCATCAGCCACACTTGCCAGAAAATCAGTGCTTATCGTTTCAATTCTGGAAGAAGCTGTCTTGAAGGAAATGCCTGTGGATCTGAGCGGAGGAGTCTGAGACACTAGAGGAAGACTGGGGAGATATTCTGAGCTGCAGGGCTCTTAGAGCAGCTGATTATAGCCAAAATAGTGGCCGTGTGATTGTGGTGTCACATCACTAAAGTCAACTCTGTAGCTTGATTTTTCTTCAGATAGAGGAGTGCAGATGGCCTTGCACATCCCACGTGCTATCCTACAAATACCCTGTGTCAGTCCATTCTAACATACTGAGTTATCTATTTTGCTTTTAAAACTCAGTCTTAGATGTGTGCTCCTTACCATTGGTAGGAGTACAGGGAGCTCCTGCCTCAAGGGATGAGACAGTCTTCCCTAGTGCTTGAGGGAAATTTGTCATGAGTCCTCTTGCTGAGGGTTTGACAGAAACATAATTTTCAAATAGAAATTTTGAAGAACAAAAGATGAATGTGAAGTTTTGGGGTTGCTTTTTCATTCTTTTTTCTGTCAAATATGTCTCTCTGGAGACTGTTTTTAGAAATACAGGAAACCTCCAATGTAAGTCACTTTCCTTCTTCCAAAAACTGTTCATTTTTTGCATTTCAATAAGGTGAGAGTGAAAAATTATCTAATTTTCCAAACCGTAGTTTGTTTATAAACTGAAGTTGACAGTTAAAGTTATCCTGTTTACTAGTAATGAATGCATTAGTTGCTATTTGAAAGCTGTCATGGAAAATTACTATTGAATATTTTTTGGCAGTAACAGTGGTAAAAATGCTGCACAGATGAATATCTAGTTGAATTGTTCTGAAGTCTGGAGAAGCCTGCATTTATGATATAGGATTTTTTTTTTCCCCAGTGCAAATGAAGAAAGTGTGACCCTTAGGGCTACATTTATGAGTTACTGCTTTTTCAGTCAGGTCAGCTGAAGAGACAAGAAATTTCTACTCCCAGCCAGTGTAAATAAAGCCAGTATAAGTAAATTGGCTTGCAGGGGCCATATAAAAGCAAATTCATTTCAGTCTTGATAGATGCATGTAAGTGCATTAACAGTATTGTTTATGATCTCTTCAGAAACATAGTAAATTCCCAATGGAGAGAGTCCACAAATGACTGCAAACAGCTTTGGGAAATATGCAAAGTGTATAGCTGGACTCAGGGTACAGAGGCAGATGGAATGGTATGGCTAATAATTACCATAATGCCGTGTATATTAAAATGTTGTAAGTCAGTAGCTTGCACCAGCTCGGATACTGTCTGGGTGCATGAGAGACTTGTAATGCCCCCTTCCTGCCCCAGCACTTGCAGTCATGACAATACTGTTGGGTTTTAAAAGGCTGGTATAAATAGGAATAAATAGTTGAGTTTAATAATGAAACAAAAAATGAGCTATGATTTGCTCTGAAAGCAGTACTAAATTTTGATAGTGCCATATATGAACTAAGGGAAGTTTCAGAGTTTGAGTGCTTTTCCTTGAGGAACAGCTTTCATGGAGGTTTATCAAAGGAGCTGCAAGATAAGTTCTTGCTGTTACTTTCAGAAATTCAAATTTTCTCTTTCTTATTTTAGTCTGGGCTGATTTATTTGTTTTCTGTGCTTCAGGACTTGTTTGGGACTTCTACTAAAAAGATGTTCATAGAATCTCAGCATTGCTGTGAGGTGTAGCAAGGAGTACTGGGTTTGACTCAGAGGATCTAGTCAACAGCTTGCCTCCTGTTCCCTTGGACAATAGGAGGTGCAAGTCCAGATATTTTAAATTATCAGTGATTGCAAACATTGGTGAACTACTGTATGCATTGCATTGCTATAGGTTTAAAATTAGTACTTTTTAATGAAGTAGTACTTTTTTTTTAAAGTACTGTCTTTTTAAAGACAATATGTGCTTTTTTCTTCCCCTATCTTGACTACATTTCTCTGAATTAATCTTGTATCATCTTGTATCGTAAAGATACATTGTTTTAGTCATCTGTAGTTTGATTTCACAAAAGTAGCCCCTAATATTAATAAATCTGCTAATAATCCTAGGAGTAGTTAAAAAACATTCTCAGTGAATTTCTCCTGTTTATAGTTTGTAACAATCACGTGAATGTTACCATTGTAAACACCAACAAATCTATCATGTGGATCTGAAAGTGAATGAACCAGAGGTACCAGTCCTTTTGAAGAGGTAATATGCGATGCAAAAGCCTTTTAAAGTCACTCTTCTTCTCTTGGTTTTGAAGTCAGACACCAGTGCTAAGCATTCAGCTTGCTTTGGCAACAGTTCAGAAGGAAAGTAAACAACTTTCACTCTGTTGGATGGGAGTTCCCTATTCGTTCAGGATGTGTTTAACCTTTAGTTTCAAAGGGAAGATGACCAGTTCAGTATGAAAAATTAGTTTTTTTCTGTGCAGGTGACTCTTCCCCAGAGCCATGTTTTGCATGCCGTTCACATTTGTCATATGAAGTCAGTGTGATCACTCCTCCCTGCAGACATTGTGCCAGCCAGTTGGTTGAGCTTGCTTGGGCTTGTCAGCCAGTCTGATAAAATAGTCCTTCCAGTTATGGATAGAAGTCAGAGGCTTTTCCAAACTATTGCAGTAAATCCTTCCAAATCATCACCTGAACGTGCCCTCTTAGAGTACACACAAGTCAAGTGAATGCATCCTGTTCTAGTTTTTGAGTACGTGAGGTCTCAGAATTATGTCATGTGCTTTGTAGGCTCTGTGCTATTGGGTCTAAAGCTGCAAATTCTAAACCAGCAGTGTGAGTGCAATGAAGCTGAAAAGCTAAGACAAAAGATGTAAAATTGTATATCCATGTGTTTTGAAATTAGTTTTGGGTAGGTCCCCTTTCAAATGGATAGATTTCTGTGGAATACTTAATTTTCTTGAATAATTTTTTTCCAGCAGGAAATCATTCTGTCAGGATTCCTTCACCCTACTTTGATAAGGATTATTAATACAAAATTATAAACTTGCTGCTTTTAGTGACATGATACTCTCCTAATGGGCTGTGAAATTTCAGTCTTCTTTTTGCTAACCTGTCAAGCCACTTCAGTATAACACTTCTGTGTTTCAGAAAATTGGGATTTAAATTTAATGAAACAGTTCAGAAACTTAATTTTTCTTTTTTATACAAATTCCAAAGTGATGCTTCTGAACTCGGAGGAAATGCAAAAACTGGCAAGCGGGACTTACAAAAATAGTACAGTAATGTTTTAACTTTAATTTGCTTGAACTTCGTGTTTCTGTTGAACTCTTTGAAATCCCAGAAGTATCAGATGAAACAGTGGCTTTTCCCTAGTTTATGAATTAATGCTGCTTATTCTCTTGAAATAACTATTTGCTACTGCTTAATTTAAGCCAAAATGTTTTCATGTTCCCTCCATGGCCAAACATCAATCATCTGATTTAAATAATGAAGCCAGGCATTAAAGACACATCTTTTTAAAAGCAAGTATTGTAAAGGATCCAAATAACAAGGGTAGGGCCTTCTTGTTGTTAGTACCATGATGCATATATAATAAAAACATTATTGAAATGTGTGATTCAAGTAAGACAAAGAATACTTGGTAATTACTAAAAAAATGAGAAGTGACTCGAGTTTTTAGTTTTGTTTTTCCATCATCTTTTACTTAATCTGAAAACTTTATTTTCTCTTGCAGAGAAATCGGGCCGTTTACACTGCACAGAAATGAAGGTAAGAGAACTATTTTGTGTTCTCTGTTAGTGCTGATTTAACTCTTTTTCATTAACTTATAGTGTAAATGTAGTATACTTACAGTGTGGAGTTATCATTGCAAAGTTGTACTGTGTATTGTATTTATGACTTTCGTTGGCAGTGCTTAAGTGTGTCTTAACATGGGATATTTAGACTTGTGTTCAGAAATACACGAAAGAAAGGCTGTGTGGTTTTTCAAAACCAAGAATAAAGAAAATTTGCTATGCAAATTTCATTTGATACTAATCTATTTAATTCATATGTGTATTTTAAAGAATATTTAATTTAGGTAGTTTATGTTGGATGAATTATTTTACTGTACTTTAAAAAGAACTAATAGGTCATGGAATAAATACTTAGTGTTTGTGGAATGGCGTGGTGATTTTTGGCAACCTGAGAATTTGGATGGAAGCAGAAGTGGTCTCGGGGTTGTTTGTTCATTTAAAGGCATCCTGATTTCAGATACTTTTGATATGACTTTTAATTTATCACCTTGGCAATGTTTTAGGGCCCAAGAAATGTCTTACTTGGGGTAACAATAGAAACACAAATCCACTTAAATCTGCTTGGTTTATATCTTGACCGTTATTTGAATCTGTATTTTTGATACTAAACTGTGATTAGTGTTGTAATTGTTTTATTTGTCAGATTCATAGGTTTAATCCAAGACTGAATGCAAAACTAAGTAGAACATCTAGCTGAACAAGATGTGGACTCATAGTCTAATTTTTATTATCATACAGAGTAAATACAGTCTACTCAAATAAACTTTTCCAGCAATAAATCCAATTTCCGTGTCCTTTGCAGGGCAGCCTTTTCTCACTGCCTTTGAACTTTCTTTGAAATGTAAAACTGAGTTTTTACTTCAACTGTTCCATCCGTACCTCAGGCTGAGCCTGGAGATGGGTCAAGTGGAGCATCTTAATTGGCGGGTTGTCAGCTTTCTCATCAATAATATATGTGAAGGTGACAAAGTGCTGTTACCAAGTGGTTTATTCATAGATAAACTGTGCATGATGATGGCTGGTTATAAAGACAAAATGAAAGGCCAGCTAATTCAACTACAAATGGTAAAATTCTAAGACTATCCAGGTTTTTTCAATTATTAATAATAAAACCAGAAATGTCCTTTCTGCAGGACACAGTGTAAGGAGTAATTCATAACAGATGGAAGCACAGAAATGGGAAGTAGGCACGGTTTATTGCTTTGTGTGGTTTGGTTTAAACAAACGCATCCTGCTTTTGTTTCAGGATTTGTAAAATCTCAGTTCACAAATCTAGTGCCTTATTTGCAAATTATAACCTAGTGTGTCATATGCTTTGCTTTGTGTTTTTAAAAGGAAGGTAATCAAAAGCCCTAACACTAAAAATACTGATAATAAACCAGTGTGAAAATATTTTTAACAAAACATAAAATACTTCATTTTGGGAAAATAGAAGTGTTTTTGTTTCAAATGAAAATGTCTAGTAAGAGTCAGTTTGATATGCTATATTTCATCTTCCATGGGAAAAGAGTTTTCTAATTTTGGTCTTTTAAAAGTATATTTGTTGATAGTTGAAAAGCAGATTGGAGCTTCCCATGAGACAGAGACTTCATTTAAAAATGTCTCTAATAAGCAGCACTGTGACCATTAGCATATTGACTCTTCTCTTTATCTTTGTCATTTTGAAGGAGGCTGTGAAGGAGTCAGTGGCTTTTTCCTCCTCCAAAATTCCTTTGGGGTTGCAGCGTTAGACTCGAAGTTGATGATGTTTGTGTTTTTTAGAACTAGGAATTCAGCAGAGACAGCTCATCTCACTTTTTTTTATTCCAGTGGAAGAGAGTGTGGCCTAAATGAACATACTAGAATATGTGGGAAACTTCTTAAAATCTTGAGTAATAACAATCATAACTTCTTTTTGCAAAACATCCTGTAAACTGTTCGGAATTAGCACACCTTTTATTTCAAGCCAGCGATATGAGTGGCATGTCAAGTTCAGGGTCCAGCCATAATAGGAAGATGGGAGTAAGGAATAAGGTGACCTTGTTTAATCTGCACCTGC
Organism: Orthonyx spaldingii; assembly: GCA_013397795.1. Classification (NCBI taxonomy): domain Eukaryota; kingdom Metazoa; phylum Chordata; class Aves; order Passeriformes; family Orthonychidae; genus Orthonyx; species Orthonyx spaldingii. The sequence continues at coordinate 1,332,518 of VZTJ01004268.1, forward strand.
CCATAACTCTGTTATGTACATAACGATAGCGCTCCTTAGTCATCTCAGCCGTGGTGGTGAAATTATATAAAATACGCCAGCCTCATTTGTAAATATTTAGTGCTCATATAGAAAGTATTCAGTGAATGTAAAGTGATTCACATGTAGGAGGGTTTAATTGCCATCTATTTGAAAAGACCCACCTAAGTGAGCACAGGCCTGTTGTGGGTGATTAATGCAGTTAACCAGGACGTGCGCTAATGCAGAGACACACGCAACCTTGCACGTTGTTTAAGAGTCAGAAGGGAATTAAAAAGCCTGTCCCAAACAATGGTGAATAAATTACTCGACACCATTCAGTCCAAGTCAAATCACAGAAGGAATCGGTTGTAGAAATGTTTTAGGGAGACTGTGCGCTCTCTATGCAAATTCTATTCATGAGCTCTCAGTATCTCTATTAAAAATCTTAACATACAGTGGAAATCACAGTACTTGTCCATCGAGCTAATTTTTGTAACCTTTTTGTTGGAAACTTGAAGCATTGGCTGTATTTTAGATAATAATTCAGGGAAATAAACATACAGGTCATAAGAATACAGTGTTCACTGTCATACAAATGAGAATGTACCTGTTAGTTCAGTGTATTGATGCAAATAAAATTAACCACCTCTCTCATGGAAATGAAGATGAGAGCAGGTATTTAATAGCACAGAATGTTAGGATTTCAAAAGAGGTGTCATAATTTTGCATTAAAAGCCATGCCACACCTGTATTAAAGTGTGTTACCTGCTCATAATTTAAGCAGTGTAAAATGTGTATTTAACATATGGTAATATCTAGGGTTCATTTTTTAATCCATGTTGAGTGTAAACAAAAGTAACATTCTGATTGAAGAGTAATTGCTGCAGCAAACAATCCTTGTCATGCACAGTAATAATCACTTTGTTCTCCTTCCTGAGCATGAACCTTATGGTGACAAGGGAGAAAAAATACCACTGCATGGAGGACAGGCAAAAATGTTTGAGAATCATTTCTTTTAGTAAAATATGAATGAGTGTGATTTCCATCAAACAAGTTTTCATTATGTACTTAAAAAATAAATTTCTCTGTGAATGCTTGGTTACAAATCCGGTAATTCTATGAAAGCTTTTGATTCCATGTGCTTTTATGAGGAAAATTAATAAGAGCTCAGAATTCCCTTTTAGAAACCAAAGCAGAATCATGCATCTTTTCTTGCAAGTGTTAATTTGTGCTTGAGCATTATGTGGCAGTTCTGATAAGTGAAGCACTCATCCCTTGCTGATGGAATTATCTTGCAGAGAAGCTGCACTCCAGCCTTTGAGGGACCTGTTATTTTAGATACCTGAAAGCCCATTATGCTTGTTCATTGATGTGGGGGTTCTGTGGCAGTCAGTCTGACCTCCTGATTTTCCTGAAATACTCCACAGTTGCAAAGAAGCAGCTTAACAGACACTTGATTAAATAGCAAACACACAAAAAAGTAGAGTTTAGGTTTTGATCCTTAGTGTTTTGTAATGAGCTGCTTTTTCAAGGGGAGCTTTGTTTTTTTGCAATTTGTGTAAGTTTCTACCACATCAGGAAGAGATTGATCTTGGAGAAAAATGGATTTCTGGTGTTTACTTGCTATAAGCTTGACACATTGCCCTTTTCATTCAGCAGTTTCATTGGGAATACACAGCAAATATTGGGCTGGAGAACTAATAATGTATTTGACTAAGCTGATTTAGTGATAGTCAAATCCTGCCATCTGTCCAGAGTTCTCTAAGAGAATTCAGCTGTTCCTTGTAAAGGCTTTGTAATTTTGCAGTATACGATGTGCCTTTATTAATCTACATGCCCTAAAGTCACACAGGATTTATGATGAAATCTTCCTTCCAGTGATACCTCCAATAAACCTTTCAATCAACTGGGGAAGAGTCCAGAGGCAGTTTCAGCCTTTGGTCTTCTGACAATTTCAGATAATGGATGGTGGAAAACTAGGTCTTACAGTAACTTGGACTCTCCCAGGGAACATTTTGCCTGCAAAACCCACAAATAATAGAACATAGAGCATTAAGTTAAGTGGTGTTGGTGTTTATTTGATATTTTGGGGGCTTTGGTAGTTTTGGGAGTTTGTTTTTGGGGGAGGTTTTTTGGGGTTTGGTAACTACAGAATTGCCTATTTTTTTCCATGGGATGAGATGAAAAAGTCTGCAACTATAGATTATATGAGTCTGAAAGAGGACTCAGAGTTTTGGAAGAATAAAGTAATTTTTACAGTTCTTTAGTTTCTGCAGAACCCTTTCTATATAAATTCTACTATATTGTGCTTGAGAAGATATCCATGTAATCAGAGGCATGCTAGCATACCTATGGCAGCCATCATATATACTCATTGATAGCTATCATATCAGTTAGCTTTAAGGTGCTATTTTTTGAGTAAACCAGTGCCAGTGGACATGTTTGCCTGTCAGATGTGTTCAGAACAAGAGACTAATTTGATTTCTCATTCAAACTGCAAGAAAAAAAATAAGCTTTAGATGATGTTTCATGCCTACAATTTAACGGCCCCTTGTGTTGTCCGTCTTTGTTGTTCTATATAATAAATGTTTAGAGTATCAGTATGAAATAAGAATGCTGTGTCTGCTAAATCTCTGGAAGGCTTCTGAGATTATATGACACTGTTTTTCTATGAGCTCTGCTACTTAAGAATTTGCTGTTAGAGATGCTGTGTTTTCCTACTTCTTTGCCAATTTCCAAAAAGCTAATAGTCAAACCACAATAACATAAGGAGTACACTTTCTGTGGATGAATAAAAGTGGGTAATAGTGTGGTTGTGTGGAGGGAGTTCTTTGTTATTTCTTGAAGGTATTTGCCTAGGGCAATGCTGAAACTGAGGTAAAATATACCCTGGAGTTCAGTAAGTTCAGTTTCAGTGATAAGTTTGACCTGATAGCACTGGCTTTTTGATCTGTAGGGGACAAACTCCAACTCAAACCTTCTATTCCTGAATATCTCTGTTCACTCAGAAGTTCAACATCCACAACATAAGAAGCATGCAGGAGATAGACAGGTGATGAGAAAAAAGTACATAAAATGTAGGTTAAATGACAGATGAAAAGCATACAAAGCTGCTCAGTCGCTGAAGATTTCCTGTTGTTTACAGCTCTTCTTTACCTGCACCACTTTGGTCCACACAGCACTTACACTTCAGTAATGAATTTAGGAGTACTGAATAGGTTCAATTTGATGTTTGGTTTTTGGAAAGCCAAGGGAAATCAGACTTTAGTGTGTTTTGAGGTTTTTTTCAGATGCAAGGAGCACTTTGGTGAGCTGGTTAAGTATCTGAATATAATATTGCATTAATTTTGTGCTGCATTTTTTCTTCCATATTCTGCTTTTGATACTGTAGGACATGAGCAACTTCCTTTGACTGAAGTGGATATTCGTGGTGTTTTATGAAGAACAATTTTTTTTTGGTAAAATGTTATGGTCCTACTGGATTACTAAATCATCTTAAGAAAGTTGTTCAAATAGACTTTTTGTGTCTGTGTGTTTCTAATTGATGTCTAATTTTTTTATATTACTTTGTGGCTGGGTTTAGAGACTCTCTAACATAAAGCTCTTTGAAAATCTAAGCAGCATAATTTCAACAATAACATGCATTACTGGCCATGGCTAATTTTAACATAGCTAAGACAACCTAATTGCTTGTTAATCAGTTTTGAATTTAGTCAGTGGTCAAAGAAGCCAGGAACTCAAGGGAACTAAACACTTCACTTCAGAGGTTCAGTTACCAGGCACTGGTTTCCCAATTTAAAAGCAAATGTTATTTTAAATTTAGCCATTAAGAACATGAGGTAAGGATTGAAAGGCAGTAAGTTTGTTTTCAAAATGTGAAGAGTTTTAAAGTGAGAAAAATAGTTGTTTATGAATAAAGTGAATTCGGAGTGTTCCCATCTACTTTGTTTAATACACCTGTGCTCTTCTTTGAAGTGATAACTTATTAACATCGAGTCACTCTAACATTCCTGCTTTGAATGTGCTTAGAAATATTGATATAGTTCATCTAAACAATTCTTGTATGAAGTAGATAATGTTTTAACAATTAAATTCTTGTTAGTCACTTTATGCTTCACATGTATAGGACCCCTAGCAATTTGTACTTGGGAAAGTAAGAAATCCTTGTGAAAGACTTTTTCTTAAATGCAGCTTTAGTTGACCTAAGGCAGATGAACATGTGGAATTTTTAATGAACAAGTAGACAGTGTGGGTAATCTTTGTTTAGTCTTCAATCTCTCTTGCTGCCTTCTGTTATTTTGTCTCTCTGTTGGAAGCAAGAAGAACTGCTCTCCTCAGGTTGTGAACATGCAGAAGCTTCATTTATTGCAAGAGAAGGTAGGAGAAATGTGGTGTCCCTCACAGGATTTCTAAAGGTTACTCAGGGAAAGTACTAAGAGTAAAGCTTAATTGGAATTTTAGGAAGATACACATTTTCAGTAGGTTAATAACAGGGCAGGTCATGGTGGTTGGTTCAGAAATTCCCTGTAACACTGTCTTTGAGCATTGAAATATCATAAGGCTTATTCTAGCATACAGTGAGATCAGCAGAAAACAATCTGTTGAAAATAACATGGGATTTTTTTTTGATTAGTTTCTAGGTTTTAGTTAATACATACCCAAATAACTATATCTTTTTTCTTTGCACTTTTATAATTAAATGTTTTCCATCACATGAACACTGAACATGTAGTTTTTTATCTAAATCACTTGACCTGAGAAGCTGAGACATTAAACAAAGCAAGATTTGCAGTTGAGTTGTGAGAGTGTACCGCGCTATGTGCTTTCTTTGGCAGAGAGGATCCTGACTTGGTCTTGGGGCTCACTGAGGCAAAAGGGGATTTTGTTAGTTTTGTACTTTCTTTTGTTTGACTCAACACAGTGCAATTCATTTGAGCTTTTGTTCCAAAGTGAACTTTATAGCAACTGGTAAGTTTCTGTGCTCCCCATGACCTACCAGTGCGAACATTTTCATCTTAAGCTGTTTGATTTTGTCTACCAGTTACACGTCTGTAATGTCAATCATGGGAAGACAAAGCAAGCTCCAAGATTTCTTCTTAATAGCCTGAAGGAAAGAAAGATGTTCCATGCTGAACTCTTGGATTACTATTTAGTGTTTCTGTGTGCTGTAGCAGGGGAGGCAAAATACTTTTATTTACGAAAAGGAAATACAGAGGGTAAATTAAACACACAGATAAAATTAGACTAAATTTTAGACTAAATTCTAGATGTGTATTTCATCACGACCCTTTCTTCTATTAACCAGTGGTAATTATGAAGCACCTGTAATGCTTTTAGTACTTCACCCTCAGCAAGACATGAAGGTTGAATAATTAACTAGGACAAGGCAAGCTGTTCACACTTAGTAGATTAACTCCTGCTTCATTTAAGAAAGTAGGAGTACTTTGTTAAACTAACGAGTTTTCTCTCCCACCTATTAGTCCCTAAGCCTGAAAAACCCTTGTCCAAGTCTCCCGTCACCATTTCTCACCTGTATTGCATCTTTACTTCCAAGTCTCCCTCTCGTGCTTTCTTCCAAAATCTTTTATAGTTCATTCATTAACTTCCTTTATTTCTGTTTCTCCTTAACCAAAAAGTTAATAATCTGCTTTTGTGGATGTGTGTTACTGCCTCTGCACAATATTTGATGATTCTCAGTGTTTCTGAGATGACTTTTTTCTCCAAATGTGTGCTTTCATGGATCTCTGCTTTTCTGCTTGTTTCTTCTGTTGGTTCTGGTGGATGATGTACTGCTATCTGAATTCATTATTTTTCTGCTGAGTATTTCGCATTGTGCCTTTATCTTCCTCTGTTATCTGGACCTGTGATACTAGCGTTATCTTTGACTTGCACCCTTTCCTTTCCTCCAGATGCTTGCCAAATCCTTAATTGCCGTCTGCTAAAAGCACCCTGCTCTTCTCTGTTGCCAAGATGATAATTCAGGCTTTGTGTTTTTTGTATTGCGTTGTCTTGGCTAATGCAAGCTGCTTGCCACCTACTCTTTCTTGGCAATGATGGGAATTATTTCTTCAAAGTTTTTTGAAAGACCCTCCTCTGGCTGCATTGTGGTTTTGGGATTGCCATATGTTGCTTTTTGCTTCACCTGTGACCTACACATTCAGACTATCTTCTTTCTACTGTTGTAGATCTGAAGCAAACACTCGCTGCATAGTAAACAAGTTGCTCCATCTGGTCTGTTTCTTTAGGAAGATGTGCCATGCGTTGTTTGCTTTGAAGGGAAGCTCTTACAAATGTTTCAGGGAACATAGATGAGAAAAACATGCATGTATCCTTCTAGACTACATATTTCAAACTCCTTCACTATTTGGTGATTGTGAATCATTACTTTCTTTTGAATATACTTTGTAGCATGTCAGATTTCACTTTTTCTGAGCATGTTGCTTGTCATTAAATATTTGAGTATTTCACTTATATTCTCAGAGTGAAAGCTCCTTGCAATTCCTAAATCTTTCTGAAATGTTTCATTTCACTGGGCATGGAGAAAAATACAGTTGAAACTGCATGAAAACAGTGAAGTACTTGTGATCTCTGGTCCTTGGCCACCTTTTTGCCTTGTAATTTTCCAAAGAGCTGTTCTTGTTTATAATTTTGTATTGCTTGCTATTGGAGTTTGCTTTAAATCTACAACTAGTAAGGCATGTATAAAAGTAGTTCTTTTCCCTTTTCTTCTTTCTATCTGTCTGTACAATGACAGAAATAATGTCCTTAATGAACTTTATTGGCCAGAATAATAACATCCAGCATTACTTTATCATAATAGTTTTAGCTTTCATTGACCAAGTGAATGTACTCAAGGACTTTTGCTGTGATTTTATTTAATAAACAAATTTTTATTACAGTGAATTTTTCTTCAAAATTCTGCCAGCTTCAAAATTCTGTCAGCTGTCATTCAGATCTGGTAGAGAAGAGCTAGTACTGAACCTGAACCTGGCTTTCTTTATGCAGAGTCTGGTGTTTCCATTGCACAGCATAAAGGGCATTTGAACAGTAAAACTGTGTACTTATGGAGAATCAGCTGTGTGGTTATGTCTGTAATGTTTAAAGCATTGGCACTGGGAAAATGTGTTGGAATAGTATTTGTTTTTCATGTTTTGGACTCGTTACTGGATGAAAAATAAAAAGTTAATTTGAAAAACATAGGTAAGGGTTGTATGAGAGAAAGGAAGAAAAACATGCCATTGTGATGGGGAGAGTTTTATCACTTATTTAGAGGCATTATAGCAAAATTATTTTTCAATTTAAAGTACTTCATTCTCTTACAGAAGGAAAACGTTTGTTTAAAAGTTAAGATCTCTAATCCCTAGACTCCCAGCTTTCTGGAGTGTTGCCTGCCTGCAACTTTCAGATCCTTCAGATGATTTCTGTGTCTTGTTATGCTAGTTATATATGCAAATACAGTAGCAGACTTCACAGTTCAAAACCCAGACCAGGAATAAACAAGTGCATGATGAACTTGTGGTTCTTTGAGTTGCCCCAGTGACTTAATTATATGGACACTAAAGCAGGCAAGATGAATATTTTGGTGGGAGAAAATTAATATTGTTCTCATTTTAAAGAAAAATTAAGTTTGAAGACATCAGGCAAATTGCCCAGTGTGACATTTGGACTACATGGTGGAGCCAGCATAGAATCTAGATTGTTTAAGCCTTAATCACAAGCCCCAAGATCTTTTTTCAGATTTTAAATACTACCCAAAATAGCAAGGCCATTACTTTACTGCCAAGAAATTACTAATTCCCTTGAGAGACATTTCATCAAGATAACTAGGAATTTACTTTCAGGCTAGGTTGTTCCTTATTTCTGGTGTCAACTTTTTAAATACTTTAAAATTCTATAGAAGTAGTAGCCCATTCTCTTTAAAAATAAATTTCTTATCTTTCAGTGTTATACATGTAGATGTTGCCATCCTAGTACAAGATCAGACTTTACTTTCTATTGTTCCCTTTCTGGAAATAGATAAACTGAGCTTTGTTCCTACACAGAAGACAAGCCTACCCCTAAATTTCTTGTATACATTTCAGTCAGAAAAAGCATTTCAGAACAGATATAGAGTGTTTGGAAAAGATAAAAATGAACAGTTTCATGGAAGGAAAAAAGCAATCGTGGGGAATTTGAAGTAGGAGTCATATTTAGGTGTGAGTAAAGGGAAATTATTCCAGTAATAATGGATAGAAGCATCAAGAACTAATATAGAATAAGGAAACTTCTTTACTGCAGCATTTGAAAAGGCAGTGAAACAAATGAGGCCTATTGTCATTAAAATGAGGATGAAATAATATTTAGCTTTGCAGTGTGGTATTGCTATAATAATTAGTAGGACAAAGAACTTTAACAAAAGAATTCTGTTAGAAGTGAGCAAGCTTGGGGTCCTAAAAATAGAATTTCATTTCATAAAATCTTCTTCAGAAGACTGGTATCATTTTTTCTTGTAGTTATATCATAAACAAAGATATAATCGTTAAATTCAGCCTGAACCTCACTGTGAATTTATAGTCTAAAACAGCATTTTGTTCTTGTTCTAGCATTTCAAATGTCATACGGAAACACGAAGTGTCAGACTAATAAGATTCCATGCACTTTCCTGTCAGTGGCTTGTCCTTTTGTTTTTGGAAAAGATGGCTTGTATATGTATGGAGATCTTGGTTCTTCAATCTTATGTCTGTGTGAATATCTAGATAGATGGATTTTAGCAGACAGCAGGCACTGCAGCAGATACACATAAATGTTGTCTTGCATTTCCTGGCATGGAAACTTGAACATTATGGATTAACAGACAATTGTATTTGTATTTTTGTTGTGTTGTTGTTCACCACTGATTGAATTTATGTGACACTGGGGTTTTTGTTTGACATGGCCTATTACAGTTATTATAAAGTGACTGTGAAAGCAAATTTTTGAAAAGCTTGCTGAATAGAAGATGGAGAAGTGTTGGTTGCTGTGCTTTTTCCCTGTTTAATGGCTGCAGGAACAAACATCTAGTTAAGATCTTGCTAAGGTCTAGTTAGGAGCATGCCTATCCCTCTCAGTCACCGAGTACAAAAGGAACTATATATTTCTTTTTTATGATTCATTCTGTTGAAGTTATTTTGACTCACTCCTACTGTTTTACATCCCTTTCTCCCTTAAAATAATTATTTTCTAATTACTTTGCTTTTCACCTCTTAGTGCCAGATCTCTTTAACTCCTCCATGAATGAGGATCCCAGTCTGCCCCTTTTATTTTGCCTTTTTTTCCCTTACTTTTAAATTGCTGCAATCTGCCTCCAGAGAACAGACTCCTCAAAGCATTCTTCTTGTCATCCACCCACACGCAGAGTATCTCTGCTGCTCCAGAGAGTTCCAGTAACTGAGCATAGAGCTGTCAGTGGATTCAGATCCCACAAACAGAGGAAGCAAAGCCCACATGTGCAGAATCCTTCCTTGTAAAGGTGGTGGGTGGCTGTTTAAACCGTGTTGGTCCTGTTTGTGTTCCAGGCTAATTCCATTGTTGTCCCTGTCTTGACCCAGTTCTGCCATGGCCCCAGGAGTTGCGAATGGCAGGAGTCCTGAGCATCGTAGTGCAGGATTTCACCTGCAGATCTTATGAGGGTATCCTGAGCTAAAAAAAATCTGGGCAGAAGAATCAGATATGAACAGATACAGCAAACAGTTGTCCTCAGCCACAAATCCGGCTGAATTCTGGTTGCCCTAAGCCTCACAAGTGCTGCCTTTGCACCTTCTGACAACACCTACAGCTGCAGAGAGTCAGGATTCTGAATGTACAGTTGACTCTTATAGGTGCTGTATCTCCCTTAATACCTTGGGCCTATCATTTGTTTTTGGCCTGGGACCTCCAGGACTCCTGTTGTGGGCACTGCGTCCTCTTGACGCTGAAGTGGAGGAATAATTCATGGTGCTGCAGCCCATTTTAGAGATGTAATTACTGCACAAAGTCTCTGATTTCCACAGCTTCTTCCATTGCAGTGGCTGACTTAAAAATGTCTTGCAGAATTTCTAGGGTCAAGAAAAACAGGCATTGCCCTTTTTCAGCCTGAAGAGAATACTCCTAGGTCATAAGATGCTAAACAATCTGAATCTTGTATCATGAGACTGAACGATGCAACATCTTACTGAATTTGTACCTTTGGCAGTATTTACTAGTGTTTCGTTCAATGGCGTTGGTTTTCCTGTTAATCACAATGTTATTTATGAGAAGACATTGAAGATACTATGACAACTGTTCCTATACAGACAATGTAATTGTGTTTTCCTTGTGGATACACAAAGTGTATGAGCTTTATAACTTGCTCTGAATGTGAAAAATTGTTGTGTAACATTCATGGGTCTGAGCCCTTCATAATAGCTCTCAGATTTTTATTCTACACTGTGGAGTGATTAACTATGGGGGTTGCCCATCCCTACTCAAGTCCTTTTGACATGGCTAATGTGTTGTGCCAAGACAGAATCTTTTAGCTGTGGCTGTGCTGGCATTGCTGATTGTTGTTTATTTCATGAGCCTTAGCTGCATTAGAGTTGATGCTGGGAGGGTTTCCAGCACTGACTTCTTCAGCGTGGGCACCAGGAGCTCTGCAGCTTCGTTAAGCTGCGTATCATAGCTGATGACTCTGGCAGCAGTGCTGTTTGCCAGGGGCTGTGCAGGGCTCTGGGTCCTCACATGCATGAAGGCCTCTGCATTTTAATGCCTGTGAGTTTGTGAGACAGGACTTGAAATCAGCCACAGTTACAATGTTATGGACTCACAGAATAATATATTTAGAAGGGACATTTGAAGTGACCTCTGGTCATCTGGGGTGGATGACCAACATACTGAAGACAATACTAACTCCAAGTTAAATGTGGTTGATAAGGACCTTGCCTAGTTGCATCCAGGGCTGGACATCCCACAACCTCTTCAGGAAATCTGCTCCTCTGTTACACCACCCTTCTTGTGAAGAACACATATGCAGGCAGCCACCCACCCAAACACAGAAAAATAAATTCTTAGTGGTAGCTGTAGTTACTTGAAAATGTAATGCATGGGTATATTCTTTCTGTCTTGCCTTTAATCTACCATCTGAATTGCAGGTTGAGAAATACTGAGGGCATGGAGGTGAGTGCTCAGAGCAGAGCATTGATGTGGCAGCACAACATGAAAGACAAAGGCATGATCTCCTTCTCAGAGTACTGTTGAAACTGGAGACAATGAGTAATCTTATTTAAACTTCGCAAATAATTCTAAGGCATTATTATTTTTATTATTATTATTTTCTGCATTAAAAACTCATATTTTATCATGCATAGCAAGCAAAAACCCATATGAGTCTTTGTATGTATTTATCTATATTTATTTTTGTCGTGGTGAAATAGCAGACAAAAGAAAGCTGAGTGGACACATTGGTGTTTCCTGTGAGGAGCAATATGGCATTGCTTGCTTTGCAGGCATGTAAAACAACATCAGGAACTACTGTGTCTTGCATAAGGAAAAAGTGAAGTGAGGCTTGGTAGCTTTTTGTTAAGTAGGTATGGTAAGCAGATATGTGCTCATTTTGAATATGTGAATATCGGGAGGGCAGTTTCCTTTTGTGTGAAATTATGATTTCAAGAGTCGTAGAGCCTTGTGACTGATCACAAGTTTTAGAAGAGACTTCAGTTCACTGAACCTAATGTTACTTACATAAAGTTTGTTGTTACTCAATGAGTCTTATGGATTGTATTGTTTAAAATACCCAACACATGTTACCATAATGTAACCATTTTCAAATGTAATTAAATTATCTTAAAAAGACTGTTAGGCTGTTATTGTTATTAGACAGCTGAATATATTTCATTTTCTGATTTAGATTGTATCACTGTTTACCTGCAGTGAAGCCAGTGATGAAATGTTTTCCAAACATGTGAGCCTGAACAGTTTCTACATAAACCAAGAGCTCTTTGTATATCCTGGATCTTTCTCCCTTTGTTGTATACATCCTTTTTTTTTCTCACGTGGATGTCTCAAGTTTAGATACATCTTTGACAGGGATTATTTGTATAGATTTTATATACCTGAGATTATTTAATGTTTCTTGTAGAAATGCAGCTGCCTAACAACAAGTAACATGTGCTATAAACCTTTTGCTCATATATATGCCTATACAGATAATTCAGTTTTAAAATAAGAGGGCTTCAAGATAAGCAAGTATTTCCCAGATATTAGTAATGTTTTCTTAGCTGCGCATTTTGTTAAACCAGCCTAAACATATGCTGTGTGGAACACTTTGCTGGTTTGTTTGCTCATGTTGCCGTAATGAAATAATTTATGTAAAAAAAGACTAAATCCTTGTGTGTAAATCAATCTTTTTTATTGCTCCTTAAATGCTCTGAGTCAGGGTTGTTTTAGCTGTGCATTAGCCTCTTCAAGTATTTGATGGAAAGACAGTTTGGTTGTTTTCCAGGTTCAGAGAGGAGAGAGAGGGAGTCTAACACACGGGAGTCCTGAAATATTTTAATAGCTTGGAACGCCCACGCTGACCTCGTGTAGGGAGATGACGTGTCAGAGACGGTGCAGGGAGGTTTCAGGGAGGAGGTGGAATTGTTGCCCTGGCCTCACAGACTGGCAGCTGACTCACAGAGTGTCACTGGGCGTGTAGGATGGTCAGATGGCTAGGAGGAATGAGCCATCGTTGGCTGAAGCAGGTTAGTTTCTCTAAAGAGAGTCAGAGGTCCTTACAAAGGACAAATGGGAGGAGGATACTGCTGCTACAGCCCCCCTGTGTGCACTGGGCAGGACTGTGTGAACCATAATGAGTCTGCCAGTGCAGGAGTCATAGTCACTGGTTTGTGGATGTGAAAATCACATGCATGTTTGTGTTCAGTATTTTCTGCAATAGTTGTTGGTGTAATTTCTTTTAAAGGAAGATCTTGTTTATTTGTAACTGTTGATGGACCTAATTGGTGTTAGTTTCATAAACAATATTGGATTAAAAAGACTATTGTTCTCTCCCACAAACCCATCAAAGACTTGATTACAAGTATTTTCCAAGATATTCCCAAATACAATAGACTTCATTTAATTAAAAAATGAACAGAACAAAAATGAACAATGTGGGCTTGTGAGTAGTCTGATGGACAGTTATGAAACAAGTGTAGCAAGCAAATTGCTAAATCTTTATTCCGAGGAAGTTTCTCTTTTCCTGAAGAACATGACTATTATTTTGTCTCATATTATTTTGAGGTCAGAAAAACTCAGGATGAATAAAGAATTTGATGCAGCTCGCTCACAAGGGAACTTTCCAAGTCCATATATATGTCTGTTATGTCTTATATATCTTAGATTATGTCTGAGCACTGTTCCTTTTCTTGACTTTGGATATCTGATTTTTCAGTAATATTTTATTTTCTGATAGTTGCCATGTATGTTTTATAGACTAATTCACACTTTTCCTCCAGTGTTTTGGTATTTCCTGGTACCAAAGCACAGTGCCCCATGCCAGGATCCTCTGCACACACCACTGGTATAGGGATGGGTTGCCCATGCCCAAAGCCACCTCTGCTGTGGTACAGTAGCCTTGGATCAGGCGGCTGTGGAAATAGTCATGTCAGAGCTGGGAAGAAGCCTTGTTGTGGGCATTCCTCCTCCTTTCTCAGGAGGAACATTTAAGCTGAGCCTTTGTATTTTGTCTCTTGAACTACGCTGCAGCTTGTCCTGTGCCCAGCCACATCCCTTGCTGGACCTGACCCACTGGCTTGCCTTCCTGGCCAAGCCTCACACCTGCCTTGTCACTGTGGGATGACTTTGGTGATCATGGACTGTGGCTGACCCTGGTTTCTCTCACCAGACCTGCTCTGCTTTTCCTATTTGAGTATCTGTGCCTGCGTCCCTGGTCAGTGAGGGCACTGCCCCTGCCTCTGTTGTGGTCACCCTCTGCTCCTGACTTGCCTCCTCTTGGGGAGGTGGCTGCCCTTAAATGATTCCTCACACGAGTTCCTTCACTCATTCAGAAACAGGGAAGCATTTTTCCTTTCCCTGATCACAGCATAAAAAACCAGTACAGAAAATACAGATACACACAAATGCTGAACTTTGTAGGTGGAGATACATGCTCTTCTTTTCTCTCCCTGTAGCAGTGGCTGCCAACACATGCATGTGAGTACAGGTTTATACAGAAGGTTTTTAGGTAAATTATGAATGATCTAGAAAATGCATACCTGTAATGCCTCATCTTTTTTGAGAATGTCATAGTGGGGTATCAAAGTAAACACCAAGGAATTGTCCTTGGTGTTTGTCCCAGTGCATTACCATACCCTAACTGCTGACAGGAATCTGCATGCCCCAGTGCCTGAGAAATTAATTCCAGGTTTGTTTCAGTATTTTACATCCACATCCCCTCCCGGGCCAGCGAAGATGCCATGATGACAGGGCCAATATCCATAGAAGAGCCACCAACCAGCCAACTGCGTGGCTGTGGCATATCCATTTTTATCATCTTCCCACCCTTGATGTTTGATTTATGTGGCCATTGTGAGTTAGTCAAAATATAAATTTAGATTATTACTGGGATCATTGTGCCTGTTTGCTTGAAGGTCAAAGACTTGTTTGCCATTGAGAGAAATTCCTTTGTGGAAAGCCAAACATCTCAATTGTTTCATAGCAAATTATATTTAGAAAGAAATATTTTTACTGTAACTTCTGAGGAGAGAAATTATGACTTATTTTAACTAAGTGTTTTTACTTTATGAGTCCGAAAAGAGCAGGCTTAAACTCTCAGGCTAACAAAAAATAATACAATAAATACTAAATCTAATCTGATACTGTAAGTGCCCTCCACTTGCTTTCATTAGCACTGTTACTGCCACACAGTACTGTAAACACAGTTTTAAAGCAAACTAATACATTTTGTGTCCCTTCTGTCTCAAAGAGAAGATACTACATGCAAAGAGGGAGCTTCACTTGCTGCAAATAGGAACAGTAAAAGCCTGACCTTTCCAAGGATGGAAAACAAAGTTAATACTATGTCCTTTCTCCTCTTGCAGCGTCTAAAATGGGAGCTGTTTTCAAGGAACCTGAGTTTGGTAACTTCCATAGTGTTTATGTATTAGTCAAGACTAGCCCTACTTTAATACCAGAGTTGACTTTAGACTCTACAGAACACAGAAAGCAGTCTTTTGCCCATTTTCATTGCTCCCCAAAGAGGAATGAACACATACTTCATGTATCTGTGGAGCTCTTTAGTTAGGAATATTTGTCAGATAGCTTTACTTATGATACTGTTTTTAAACTGGTAAGGGAACAGAAAACATCAGAAATCTTCCTTTTCTAAATTGCTGAGACAGTATTTCAGAAAAACCCAGTAAAGAAAATGGCAGTGTCTCTCTGAGCTGTGGCTGCTCTATGAATAAAAGAATCGTATTGAATGAATATGAAAAATGAAGAATCTGTACTTAGTCAACTGGTTATATCTAAGAAATCTTACAAAGTGAGCATCCCATAATCATCTGATGCCACCTTTTTCACATCTCTCTGCTGTTCTGGCTCCTCTGGCTAGATGCTGCTATATTGCAAATACAGAAATTTCATTAAAAACAAGAACCTAATATATCCATTTATTACATGAAAAAAAATTTTTGACCAAAGTATCTACAGATTGCACACTGACTGAAGCTGTGAACCAAGGAAACTGAGTAGAGCATGAATTGGCATACAGATATTTTTTTCAGCAGCTATATTGCAAGAAGATCACTCTTCAGCATAACTGAATCATTTCCTAACTGATGTGGAGTGGGCAGAAATTCCCCAAACAATGAGTAATAGTTGAGATTCTTCCATCCTGAGCTGACTGATGTATTTGGGCAGCCTTCAAAGCAATGAAGCAGAAATTCCAATGCTTTGGATTTGAGCATGCAGTTTTTCTAGAAAGGAAGTACTTAGAAAAACCTCAAATATACATATATTTTTAAAAATTAAAATCTATGTATCTGATGCTACCATCTGTATTGTGTGTATATATGTGTGTGTGTGTGTGTATAGTAATATCTAATATAGAAGGACCACCTTAGTTGTACAAATGCCTGATATCTCAGTGTGGAACATAACTAACTCTTGGTTCAACAACTGCCGTACAGTGTGTTTCACTGTTTGAGCAGGAGTGCTGAGTCTCTCTTGCTGAAAGAGTATGACTGCCACAGTTCCATACAGAAAACACAAAACTTAGGACTTGTAACCACAGGGAATACCTGGCTCCTTGTTTCAGCCTGCCCGAGCTGACAGACATGCCCAAAATTAATGGCGTATCTTATGATAAGTCAAAAATTGTCACACCAAGGGTGAAGCTTCTTTTTCTTCTGCTAGTGGCAGAATGTGAAAGTGGGAAATCTCACAACACTGCAGAAGTTCTGCAAGACATATAGACTTCTAAGAGAATTATGACCTGCTGTAAATAAATTTTGTCTGCCTTTTAGGAGTAACGGCAAAAATATTTTTTAGTATATTGCTGTCTCATCAGAACAATAGAAACATTCTATTTCTTAGGTCTCATGACATCTTGCATACTCACTGTGGGAGACTTCAGTCATTATAACTGCTTGAAGCTCTATTAAGCACAGAATCACAAACATGTAGATAGAAGGGACTTTTTAAAATCTTGTATAATTCTTCCTTCTACATAGAAGCAGTAAAAAAAAGTCCATGTAATTTTTGCCATCACCTTTCACCCACTAGATAGTTTCTTCTTAGAAAAGTGGTTGATTTGCTTGTTTATTCCTGTGCTGCTCCTCTTTGTTCTTGCTCTCCCTACCAAGAAAGAAGATTAATGTTCTTAGTTAAAAGTAAAATTAAAAAACAACAACAAAACAAGCACGCTAATAAGGAATGTGAATTCTTATCTTTTGCTTTCTTGGTGGTGCCTTTCATGCCTTTGGGTAAACGTAATGCAATAGATCAACCACCTCAGCTGTAAATATTCTATTCTCTTGATAATATTTTTTAGTTCTTGAAATCCTTTGGATGCAATAAAGAGCTGCCTGGTCTATATCTCAGGAAATGAAGTGAAAATCTAGCTGAGACTAAGTTTAGGAGAGGTTTAATGTAAAAACTGGAATGGTGAACGGTTTTTGAAGAATGGTATATTTCTCTTTGTATCTCTGCTTTTATTTTGTATGCTACATTAAGTAAATTGCTTGCAAGTTTGTGAATTTACTGTATTTTATTAGAACACAGGGTGCAGGAAGTCTGATTTTTTGTAATACCGAGTGTTTTGGCCTTGCTTAGTTAATTACTGGTAAAGTAGAATAATGGTAGTGGCTACTAAATCTACTCATTTTGCTTAGGATTAGATGACTGTTTAAAACTGACTTAATGTTTCTAGGAGCAAGAATGTTGATAGTGGGATAGCGTGAGTTTGGCTTTTTCCTTCTTTCTTATTTTCCTCCCTAGCACTTATAATACTGGTGTAAAATGTATATAGAGCCTGTATATCCTAAGCCTCCCTAGAAAATCTGCAGCTGTTAAAGCAGAAGTTACATAATGATTACTGTGGGAATAACAAATCTGAAATGAAGCAAAGCAGTAGTACAAAAGCAAAGCATTTGAAATTGGGTCAGGCTTTAGAAAACTCTTTTTTCCCCCTCTCAGAAATTCTTGAATTTGAAATCTTTAATTTCTTCCCTAAAGCCCCAAGCCTTTTAGGATTCCTGGGGTTTGGTTTTTGTTTTTTATTTACTTGAACTTTAAAGGCTAAAAAAATCCCCACTTTAAAATGAACAAGCAAAAATCCCTGACCTTGTTGCACAACTCAGGAATTGTAACTAAGAAACACACTAAATTGCATGAGTCTTTTGATGAAATCATAAAAACTGGTAGCTAATATTTCAAGTGCAATTACAAACATGTCTCAAGACAGAACAGGTTTTAGTAGAAATATAACCAGCTAGTTTTCTACCTGCTGTGCTACAGTACCCCTCAGTTGTCTTAAACCACTGTCAGTGTATTTTAAGGGTTTGTCCTTAGATTTTCACTAAAAAGTTTTCAATGCAAGTTTTGGTGAAATCCCAAGGAATGCCAAGAACATATATTCATCTGATACAACTAAAATATACCATATTATCATAAGTAAGCATAATAATTCGGGGGAAAAAGGGAGAAGAGGTAGCCATTTTATGCTACAAAAATTGACATAAAGAACAGCAAAACAGTGTGTTTGTGATGAAGCCTCCTCTTCTTGGGGCACAGAAATCTAGGTACATTTTATGAACCACTTCTGGGTTATATCCAGAAATTGAACCTTCATCTGGCAAAGTCAGAATATATTGGTATAATTTCTGCTTTTAATGAATAATATTTTTGTGATGCTGGTACAGACTGGCTGTTCTGGTGGAAACATCTCATGCATTCTGTAATTACTAAGAAGAGAGAGCGAGTGACCTGGATTTTATAATAAGAGTTTATGTATTTCAGAGAGTCAGCTCTGTCAAACAGCAGCACTTCTGTGAGTAAATTAAAGAATTTTAATTGTTCAAATGAAGAAAATCTTATCAAATTAGTCAATACTAATCTTTTAAAAGTATCTACCTAATTCAGGAATTCTGAATATACCAGAATCTTCCTAGCTTTGTCTATAATTATATCTAGTTTATTTCTAGTTGCTGTCCTTCAAATATGATACGGTGCCATCCCACCTTCCATTGAAGTTGAATGTTTTCAAACTGGTCTTCTCCCTTTGGGACCAAGATGGATGCATTTATTTTTGGTACTGCCCAGCAAGCAGCCGAATCAGATGGGACAAAAGGAGTTACTGTGTCAGGGGTGGGTTCTGGATCTTACAGGTTTTTAGTGACTTTTAGTTCTTTGGTATGATTGATTGCTTATTCCAGTATTATAATTTAGCACAGTGTTTGGAGATTCTGCGTAGTACATTGGTATCATCTGGACACTTAAAGTACAAGTAGAAAAAAAAATACAGGGATTAACTGCTTATATTTGTTATTTAAAAAAAAGGGGGGGAGACTTTTTATAAGTAATTATTTTCGCACTATTTGATATAAACTGCACTTTGAAGACTGTATAAATTATCAGTTTATAAATTATGAATTGTCTTGTGTAAATTTTAAATCAGTTTGCCAGAAAAATTCTTTATTCTCTGTTAGCCAGACCAAACACCAATCCCATAAACAGCTTTATTCCTAAATATCCATATATAAATATGTAATGACTTTTATATTTTCATTAAAATAACACATAACAATAGCATATATGCCATAAAAAAGATAATAATACTGCATACATGTGCATGAACTTGTGCCCATGGCAAGATTCCATCTTAAGAAAAGATAAAACGCAATAAATAATGACATATAAATAAAGCCTCTAAGACTTGGGTTTTAAGGAACAGCCTTTATTTTTTTTTTAACTATAAATGTGTGACAATTAATCACTGTATTTCTAGAGAAAAGAAATTCCTCATTTCTGTATTTGCTGCTGTTGAGGTTGTGGCCATCAGTATGATTGCTTTAGGCAAACTGCTGCTTCTTTTGCAACTGCAACATTAAAATTTAAAGAGAAATGTTTGTTAAAAATTTCCAAACAGAACCATTAGGTTGGAAGGGGCCTCTGTTCATCTTTCAGTTCAGACTGAGTTACTCAAGGCTTTTTGTCTAGTTGGGTTTTAAAAACCTCCAAGAACAGTGATTCCATAACATTTCTGGACAGCCTGTTTCAGAGCTTAGTTGTCCTCCAGGTGTTTTGTTTTTTGGGGGAATGGTGGGGGGAGTTCCTATTTCACTTTATTTCCATGGTCTTTTGTTCCCACACTGTGAAATGCAGAGAGGAGCCTGGCTCTGTCTTATCCATGACTACTTTGCAGATATCAGAAGGCTGTGCTTCACTCCCACAGCAAAATTTTCTCTTTTCCAGCTGTGGAGAAGGCCAGGCCCTTCTGTCTATCCTCTTATGGCAAGTGCTCTGGTACCCAACCATCTAAAATAAAGGAAATAAGGATAGTCTCATCCGGGGATTATTTTCCTTGTCTTTTTAATTCTTGGGTTTTTATCATTTTAAAAAATATTTTTCAAGAAATTATATTGTAAGGGATTGTCAAATAATACTAAAGGGCTAATTATAGCAGAGGATGTGAGAGAAGCATCAGAAAGGAACACCTCAGAACTTTGTGAAGTTGAGCAGAAAGGAAACAACCTATTCACAGCCTAACCCTGGTCTAGGGAACAAACTGCTTTGAAATGTGGCCTTACAGAGATATAAGAACCTTGTTATGATATGGATACAGGGTATTTTAATGATTAAAAGTGAAATCAGAATGAGGAGGTTTTTTGAGCTTTTGAACCATGCAGTATAAAAGCCTCTCCCATATTATCGGGTTATCTGTTATAAGCAGTCATGTAATTTTTTTTCCCTGGAGACTTTCTTGGGTTGCTTTCTCAAGGTTTTGTTTAAATGAGCTCTGAGAAGTGGAGACATGTGAGATACATCAATAGTTTTGAATTAATGCTCATGGAAACAGTATGTCGTGTTGTGAAAGCAGAATGTTTGAAAGGCACATATTCTGCAGGAAGGTCTGTGTGCTTTTAATAATGAAAGATCTTTATAATTCATTTTACTGGCAGTTATTCTGATATTGTATTCATCCTTTGTTGTGAATTCTTTAAACTGATAATGTTTAAAATGTTCTTGGGATTTACTGGTTTTTTTTGTATAGAGGTAGAATAGTAGAGGTACTTACTATACCAAAAATGCTTCTTTACATGAACAAAAAATCCTTCGTGTTGGTTAAAACGTAGCCAAGCTTTTCTCTGATCCTTTATGTTTTTTGAAAGAAAGGAGGGGGAAAAATCCTTTTGTGATGATTTCTTTAACCTTCTTTCTTCAACCTTCTTTCTTCCTGCTCGTAAAAATGAATCTTTGTATTCTTGACCTTTCTGCCCTTGCAGGCACAGAGCAAAATTCCTGTGCTGCTACTCAGTGTGTTTACTAACAAATTCTCTCATTGAAAGCCTCCAAGGAATCCTCTTTGGTGCTGTCTATTCTGTATACACATAACATTAATGTTCAAGTGATATTTTTTATCAGGCAGAATTTGCATATATATATATATATGTCTCCAAAATTACTTTCTCCTACTATCGTGCGCTCTAATCTTGCAAAATCCTGTAATATTTAAAATACTTTAAACAGCTCTGAATGGAACAGGATGTAACCAATCATCCCAACCTTTTTTTTCTAGCAATTGCTGGCAAAAGTGTTAGAAAATATGTTGAAATGGAATCCTGCAGAATATTTTGACCTGAATAGGTACACAGTAAAAGCATGTGCAAAAAAATAAGCCATTCTGTTTTAACAAATACCTCTCATTTCAGCATGCTGGTAATGCTTGTGTTGACTGAAATGTGTATCTTTCTCCTCATATATCTACAGAGAGGTGTCAAAGTTCATATTCATCCATGATCTTATTAAGAGTTGATTTAAAAAAATTTTATGACTCTTAAATGTTTAGAAATAATTGCTGCTTTGTTCCCTATATGGCATCATTAATTTGAAAGAGGAATAAAATTTTAAAAGTTCATATTTTAACAGGCCTTATGACTGTTCTTTTTAAAAGCCTAAACAAACAAAAAAGGGAACATCAAGAACATCAGTATATTAGTTATATTAGCTATGAACTCCCTGATTCTAGAGAGCTATGAATTGGCTAATGGTTTCATTTCTAAAATGTAATTACTGTGTTCTAGGTGATCATTTTTCCCCAATTAATTTCATGTAACACCTTTGCAATTCACATTTCATAAATGGAACTTCTTTATGTTCAAACTATGCTTGAACTTACAATTTGCGTAATCACACTGTAAAACACTTGTAAGGAAGACTTGCTATAATTAAGCATTAAAAAAGCTTAAGCTGATTTTCACAAGCTCTGTGCAACTGACCTAATGCTTGAAATTTGTAGGTGGTACTAGCAGTTGGTAGTCAAGAAAAGCTTGCATCATTTCTTTAAATTAATTAATTTTCTTTTAAAGCAGGCTGCTAACAAATGGCGATGGTTAGCATCTGATACCTTGTACTGTTGGGGCTCCCAAGCCCTTCCTCTTGACTGCCCCTTTGGCTGTAGTTAATGGTGTTGTTGAGAAGGACTGAAGCATGGTGCCTGTAGCTCACTGTTGCATGACTAAGAGGCCACATGAAGGGGGCAAATGCCAGTTTTACTGTGTGGAGAAAACGGAGGAGCATTTAGTGCCATGACCATGCCCTGTGCTGCGCTTGGCCGCCAGTGGCATCCTGGGTGCGGCTCCAAATCGGGCTCCTGTGTTCAAAGCGCTAAATGGGCTCAGATGGAGTTATCACAAAGGCTGCCTGTCTCCTTCACAGTAGCTTCTCCCGAAGGAATAAAACTACTGAAGTGCGTCTTTGGTCTCTACTTTGTGAAATAACCAGGCACTAGACAGAAGGCTGAACATCTTATGGTCTTCAAGAAAAGACAAACCAATTCTTTGTCTGGGTTTGCTTTTTAAAAGCAATGATTCCCCTAACAGTTATGGTGTAAAATTGCTTCTTCTAATAAGCTTCCAGAGTAAATAGAATAGGTGCAATTCTTTTAAAATAAGCTTAGCTTCAAAGCCATAGGAGGGGATAGACAGGAAAATGGTTTACTGCTGTAGGTAATGGTGCTTGTGTGTGTCTGTGCGCGTGTGCTCCCATACGTGCATACCTTGTGGGCCCAGTCAAAACATCAGTGAGGTGGGCTGTGCACTCGTATATTTTAAAGATCATTTTGAAGGAAGGTCTTTGTATGCTACTATTTCTTCACACATACATGTTTAAGAAAGGAAAAGCTTATTAAGGATGTGAATTCAGGAGTTCACAAACTGAGAATGCCCATAATTGACGGTGACGGCTTTGCAGGAGCAGTTTGGTTCCTTTCAGTGTTTGCATCATCCTGCAGGTTTTCCCCAGGATTTTCACAGAGTCATCCCATGTTATAATTGCAGCCTTTAAATCAAATTTCAAAGGAGGATTGGCTCTGTCATGGGCTTTGCCATTATATTAATTACTGTAATTTCAAAAGCTTTTACAAATGTATTTTAATAATATGCTTCCATTTTATTGTACAGATAATCTAATTTTAGGTGTCCCATTTTGAATACCTAGAACCCAATTTTCAGAGTACTTAACACTATGCAGCACTTGAAGTTCTGAGCATGCAGCTTTCATTGATCTCCTTCCATTTCAGCTCAGAGGGTTCAGTGCCTCTGTCATTCTGACCTAAGTGACAACTGAGGCTTATTGGAAAAGAGAGGTATAAAATCTAGGGATGAACTGTACTAAGTATGTCTTGTGGATACTTGTAAAGGTCTACTGTGGCTAAATGGTAGAAGATTTTATTAAAGCTAAGAAAAGTCATTCCTGAAATCAAAGCCATGGAGACTCAGGTATGTTTTAAGCCAGTCATCCAATCAGTGACGACTGAAGTTTTATCACCAAAAAGTTGCCTGAGCTTAACACAATACATCTCTGTTCTTCCCATTAGGGGATGAAACAGGGTGAAGAATGGGTTGAAGAGCACAGGGGTGGATGAAAGACAGGCCACACACTTTTGAAATGTTTGTGGGCAGAAGTATCACGGAGACTGCCAAGGATAAACCAGTCCATGTGGAAGGCAGCAGCCTTGTATTGGCTTAGGCTTTGGGTTGAAGATTGAAATTTTACAGGTGTCTATTTATAGTAATGCTTTGACAGAGGTAATTTTTGTTAGCTCCCAATCCTTTCTTACTTCTAGCTTTCCCAAAGGCAAATCTATGAACTCATACATGTAAGAGTTGGGAAACGGCAAAATTAGTGTTGCCCAATCCATCACAATAGGAAATATCTTCTGCTCATATAACAAGACTTTCATGTATCATGACGAGGCATTCTGCTGTCTGAAAACATAACCTTCATGACAATGATCTTATATCAGTTAGTAGAAATACCTTTGCTGAATCCTGATCTGTGTATTCTTTTTAAAATAAAATTTCAAGTGTCTGGCAGGGAGTTGCTTCTTTGCCCCTTGCCTGATTCATGCTCTGCCAAAGGCATAGATTACATATGTTTTTCTGTTTGGTTGGTTCTAATTAAATCTATTCAGTGTCTATAATTAACAGTAACAGCAAGAGATTCAACAGACTATTTTCTGCCCTTTAAAATTTTAAGAAGCCCCTTTTTATTAATTCATTTTGCTTGGAGTAGCTATGAAAAAGACATCTGCTATCTGAAACTAAAATTAGACATCTAACAATGCCTGTGGGTTCGGGGACAGGAGAAGGAAGGAAAAAAGACAGAGACAAGCCTGTGTAGCCAACACAGACTTTCTTTCTGTTTCCCTTTGCTCTTTGTTGGAATAGGATACTTGGGAGACACTAAAGGTTTCTCTTCTCTTTAACTGCATTTATCTGAACTCTGCCAGAGTTCAAGTTACAACCAGCTCGAGATATCTGACCTTGACAGCCCGAAGCCCTGCAGAACAGGTGTAGACCACCTGAGATTGCATCTCACAGGCTGGGCATTGTGAAATAACTACAATAACTGCTTGTAATGTAGATTTGTACATCAATGCTGCTTTGTGAGTCAAGTCCTCATTAGAGGCCTTTGTGGTCTCTTGTAATGTAGATTCAGCCTGGCAAACTGTTCAAGGTGCTGTTGGACAAACACTGATCTGCTCAGAAGTTATCTCCCCTTTGGAATAAATGCTCATTTGAGACGGGTCTCCTTGGTAAAGATCTGTGTGATAAGATGGCTTAAAGTACTGCATCCACTTGTGTTCCCAATGCCATTTGTTTTAGGGACCATGTATCACAATTAATGGCTGTATTTTCAGGTGCATTTCGCACAGGTTATCAGTTTTCACTTGGCTTTTTGATCCTTTCTTTTCCCACAGAGGCTCAATAGTGCAGTTTCACATAGGCGTGAGTGGTTGTATGAGGTGTAAGCTACTCTTAAGCATCTTAAGCATCCTGTTTCCTTGCAGTTCCCCTCCCCTTTCCCACCCCTGATTCTGATCCCTCAAAAGCTCCCTTACTCGTTACCGTATGTGCAGGTTTTTTTGAGATGACACATTTCCTAGAGGAAGCAAGTTACCTCAGCTGAGGGTCATGTAGGTAAAAATGTGGGCATTTTGTCTGTTTGGGATTTTTAACCTATTGCAACATCTGTGGTATAAAGCAGAGAATTTTTGAAAAGCAGAGTGATCAAACACTGTGAGATGACATTAAAAGATAATATCTCATGTCCAAATTAATCTGATATTTGTTGTCATGAAGCAAGTACTTACTATTGTTTGAATACTTTTGCCCCACTATCATATATCACATCATATTATATCATATCATAACTAATGTGTTTTAATCAAGCATGTGACTTCGTCTTAATAGCTCTTTTCATATGCCTCCTTTCCTACCTTTATAGGGCTATGAATGTCATGATTCCATTTTGCAGAGGACAAAGGAAAAACTTGGAGAATTTAACTGCAGTCCTTGTTTGGCTTTCCTTGAGAAGCTGCCATTCTCTCAGTTGCCAGTTGAAAAGTGTTAAGTAATTTATCCTTGGGGTGGAAAGACAGACTAGATTTGGTAGAGTGCAGAGAATCCAGAATCCCTCTGGCCTTCCTGAATCCTTCTTTTGAGGTACTAGAAGATGTAAGCACCTTGTGGTTATAGAAATGACCATGTCATGGTAAATCTGTTCTCCTGCTTCGTTTCCATCTCACAGTCCCTGCTCAGCAGACAGGGACTAAGCAGAGAGGACATCCCTGACTGGCAAGCTGGGTACTACATAGGTGAAAAGAATGTTGTATGGGAATGGTGTGACTTGGGAGATTATAATTACAGTACCTTATTCACAGGATGTTGTAAATGTTGAGCATTTAACTATAGTCTTTTTTCGTCCATATTTCATTATCTGCAGTCCCAGAAGTATTGGTAAGAAGCATATATGTCCTAAAAGAAGACAAACAAGAATGCTGAGCAATGTGTTTATATACTGGTATTTATTTTTAAAAACCCACAACATTTGTCATGAGTGTTAGACTACCTAATAGTTTCAAGTTTCTTTTTTTCAACTTAAGGTATCCATGGCCTAGTCTACATGGAGTAAAGAAAAGTGGGTAGCAGGTGTAAAGTTTGAACTGCAGTATAGGTGTGCCTGTATTATTTCACCTTTTAATATCCAAAGCTCCAAATTGTATTTCATGTCTGTTACATTATGGTGGTTATTACATCCCCCAGGTAATTCTGCACTGATGGTAATTACTTGCAATTTCACAATATTGTAGCAGCAAGAAAAAAACCTAAGTGTATCTGAGCTGCCCAACTAAAACCACAGCTTTTTTGTTACAGAATTTGGCCCAAGATACTGGCTGCTGTTGTTATTCTTTCTGTACTGGCTTAATAGTTTTGTGGTTATTTTACAACATTTCAGTTGTTAGTCTTGCATTCAGGGTATTTATGACATTTCAGTCTCAACTCAGCCTTTTGCATTAACAAATAGCATTTTGCAAGTCTGTAGAGCAACAAGGTTTGTGTCAAGGACCCTGTGTCCATGGAATACATATCCCAGCTGCTTTATTTCAGCTGAACTCTCTTCTGAGAGCCTTAGGCTGGGTGTGCCATCAGCAAAATGAGTTCTTTAGGTGAGCTTTTGGATTTCATGTTCCATTTTAGTTTCATTCAAAAGGAGCCCCATTCTGCACAGCACTCCATGGTGCAAGCCAGAAGCTCAGAGAGGGATGATGGGGATGTTCACTTCAAAAGTACTATTCTGATCAGTCAGCACAAACACTAAGGTGAGATCCCCAAAGGAGAAGGTGGTCGGTCATAAATCTGTTTTAGTAAGGTTAACAAAAGTGCATTTTGCTTGAAAAATGAAATGCTGCATTACCCTCTAGCAGCTGTGGGTGCTTTATCCAAGCACGTGCTACCTCACTTTAGCAACCCACAGTAAGCCTGAAAACATCATTCTGCTTGGTAGCATCTCAAGATGGGTGATGAATGCAGAAATAGGGTGGTTTCTATGCAGTTACAATTTGTATGCAGTTGCTTCTTAATTAGTGAGTTATAGAACAGAAAGATTTCATTTTTTAACAGATCCAGTGTATTTTTTAATGCTGTAGCCCAAAAATGTGACTGAGCAAGAGACATAAAAATGGGCCCTCGGTGACAAATACTGCAATATTGGTAAATTGGTAGCACACCTGGTCGGTCTGACAGTTAACACAAGTCTCCTCTCCTAGGTCTAATGGCTGCTGTTCCTTAGAAAACATTGACAAGTGGTATATTGTGAACAGCTTAATATCAACATTCCACCATCTTTTTTTTAAAAAACTCTTTGGAAAAGAATAAAATACTCCAATAGAGAATTAACTGGATGTTTCATGGTAGGATGAGGTATGTTTGAAGGAAGCATCTGTGTATCAGTCCAGAAAAATCAGCTGCAGTCAAATCACTAGAGAGATGTGGGCAAATATCACATATGCTCTATGAATATTAAGGCTTGCCTTCAGTTAAAAATTCCTCCAGAATTGTTACCATCTGTATCTGTGATGGCTGCTGGCAATTCTGCCTAACACAGATTTCATGTAGTCTTCCCATAAGAGCAGCAACTACTGAAGTCTCTGCTCCCTGGAGGAAGTTTCTCCCCGAGGCCATGCTTTCTACTGAGCAGTCATCCACAGTTTGGGATGTACCTTATGCATAAGGGGAAAAAAAAATTAATTTTTTTGGTACAAGTTTCTAGGTCAGACACACAGTCCTACTGGTTGGTCAGTTCATGGTGTTTTAGCTGGGAGATGTGTTTAAAATTATTATAAACATTATTCATTCCCATCTAAAACTAGAGAGCTTTCTAGGACAGAGAAAAGCTTAATTTCTTCTGCTAGAACACTTTTATTGGCTTAATTAGATAAGGGAAGTGAGCAGGGAAGGTTATCTTTCTAGTCTGCTTGTTCCTTTGCACCTGGGCTTTATTGGAATGTCACATATTACTCCATAAAAACACCTTTGAGTGTAATGGAAAAATCCTCAGAAACTTCATTTTAAGGGGTTTTATTTAATCCAGTTTAAAGAAAAATTTAAAAGAACATATTGTATTTGGAGTGTTTTACTGCACTTTGAAATATCTTTAATGTTATTAGAGTTCTCTTACTAGTAAAGCTTAGTTTAAAATATTATTATTATTTGAGTTAGACATTTTTATTTTATTGCGTTTTGCTTTTGGGTGACTTGATTTCTTAATATCATATTTTTAAAAGAAGCAAACATTTCTTCTTTTAATTTCCTTTTTTTTCTTTTAATCTTAACTATACAAAGCAAAACCTCCTACTTTTTCCTGGGTAGCTCAACCTACCCATCCTAGCTATATCTATCATAACAATTACTTGGTAAAAATCAATATTCATGGGTTTAAACTGGAGATTAGGGAAGACAACGATTGTAAAAACATAGATAAATTGTTAGAGGAAGGATTACATTACACCAAGCATTTTATCCAAATATATTAAATGGTTATGGCAAGTAATCATGCAGTCACTCCTTGTTAAGGCTAATTTTAGCTCTTCCAGCTAAAACAGGTATTTCTTTTATGGGTAGGAATAGATTTGAGGATTCTGCTGTGCTGTGCTTTCTTTTGGCCTAAAGCCAGCATTGATGTCTGGTAGCACAGGATGCATCTGCACAAGCGCAGAGAGTTGCGGTTTGGGTTTGTTGGGATTTTTGGTTGGTTTTTTTTTTCCCCTAAGCTGGTCAGGGAAATGTGACTTTTCCCAGCTAAGTCAGTTTTCTGAGCTGTCAGACCACACTGCAACACAAGCCCCGTGATGTTAGCAGGGGGTACGCTGGGCAGGGAGGATGACACCCACCCACCGCTCTGGTTTAGCAAGTAATAGTTATTCCTTACAAGCAGCATTCTCTGACATTGTGTCATTGCAGTTTGTCTGACACTTACTCATGCTGCTGATCCTCACCAAAGGCTCCTCTCCCTTGTAAGGTGTTGCCTTTGCACAATGTAACATTTACCTGTCGCTGTTTGGTGTGAATAATCCCTGCAAAGGGGTTAATGAAAAGAAAATAAAACCAGATTCTGCTGCCACTCTGCTTCAGAATTCACAGATATAAATTGTTCAGTGGCACTTGGAATACTGAATGTTTGAGTCCCTGGACGTAGTTGAGTAGATGCTCTTTCAAACTGATTTAACTGGAGATCTTTAACTCCTTTAAGGGTATTGATGACTGTGCTCATTTAGTCAAAGAAATCTAGGCATGTGTTTGTAATACAATAATATTTTTCTTTTATTCTTAATTTCTTAAACTTTTGAGAGACTACAGAATTAGAGAACAAGAGAAAAAGATTTTCTGATGGAACCAAATGAATATCTCTCCAGTCCAGGGACATTGCTGTTAAGTAACTTGTTTGTTGGTTAGGCAGGAGTGTTTTTGCTATTCCAAAACTGGAGTTCCTATGCAGGTCCAGCAGAATTTAGCATTTTATCTTTAATGGACCTTCTGACTGTTACATTGTTGTTTGGTGGTTGGGTTTTTTGTGGTGTTTTGGTTTTTTGTGGGTTTTGTTGTTGTTGTTGTTGGGGGTGTTGCGGATATGGTAGAGTTTGTAAAATGTTACAATCTTAAAGGATATTAAAAATAATTAAGGATACGTAATTAAATTAAGGATCAAAATGTAAAGCCGCAGTGTCAAAAATCATTAAAACCTTGCTTCTTTTCCCCATTTCTTAAGCTACAAGACATTAATTCTCTAGAGTGTAGACTGGTAGGTATAATTACATTGGTGTAACAAGACAAAGGGATGATGCTGTCAGAATTTATTTCCTGTGAAGTGTAGAACAATCTGATATTCTAACCTTAGTAACTGTTTTCTCTGGCTACGTGTGTTACTTACATTTAAATAAACCACTCTTACATCTTGCTTTACATTCTCAAAGAAAAGCAGCTTTATGTGTTGCATTGCACCCAGCTGATAAGCCTAACCATTAGCCTCAGGCATGTACTTTTCTTCATTTTTCCTTCCTCTAGTTTATAGGGAACAAAAGTCACACAGAAAACTGGATGATTAGAAGCACTTCCAGCTGTGTTTAAGTCTGTGTGCATGTCATGCAGAAATATAATTTAGACATGCACAGCATTTCTTATCCAAAGCTTTGAACATGGGTGAATATCCTCATATTGCAGGTGGTAAAACTGTTATAGGAGAGGGGAAATGACCAGTGTGGGGTTTCACAGGGAAAGAGTGATGAGGAAAACCCCACATGACAGACCTGCAGCCCCATACACTTCCTACATTTGAAGCTAGCTCCAGTACTGGATAGAAGAGGTAATGCCTGTGCTTTGTGATGTGTTTAGGACAAGGCAGTGCAGCTTATTTTGCTGGGGAGGCTGGGGGTGTAAAGATGACACCAAATTTAGGATTTGAGGTCTTTGGCTGTTTTGTGTCAAGAAAATTGGGAGGGCAATTGTATTCTGACTTAGAGGTGCTGTGACAACACTTACCTGGACATTATAAACCTTTAATTTTAGTTGGTATTTTGCCCCAAAAATGTGATGTTTTCAAAAAATCAAGAAACTCTCCACAGTATGAACATAATGCCTTGACTTAGTTTTTCTGAGTAGGGATCTCTTTTTGTCATGTAAAGAGTAATAATGTGGTTAGAAATAGCATAATATTGCAGCATTATTTTTATTTACAAAGCATAAGAAGGTCCAAAGGGATTTATAATCCTTGTACACCTGAGCTCATCTCTGTTCTTTACAAGCTGGTGAGGAAGCTTTGGGAAGCTTCTTGTGAATCCTTGATCCAGGGATGAATTATGTAGGACTGCATTAGAGCTCCTATGGATGTGACAGGTCACTCTGTCCTAGTGTTCTCGCTTCCCCTTGCTACCATGTTACTTCAGATACACATCTTTACCTACCTTTTTTTTCCTTGGGCTGAGCACAGGAGAGTGGATTGTACAGGAACTTCAGCACATCCATTAACAAGGTCCCAGCACGGGAGAGACTCAGGATTGGTTCTTTTAGGCCTAAATTTATAAGACTCTCAAGTTTCCCAGGCAGTGCAAAGTGCACTAAATAGAGCAGATAATTTTATTATAGATTTTTGAGGCAGTAAATCTATTTAGTTGATATGCATATAGCTGTTTTTGGTGTGTGTTTTTGTTCCCAAGTACCTGTGCATCTTACATAGATGGAAGCGTTGGAATTAATCCCTCTCCACCAATCATTGGATATCTAGTAACTTGGCTGCTACCTAAGCAGCTAAATAAGTTATCTGGATAATATCTGTATTCTATTTAAAGATCAAGTGCTGAGCATTGTAGAAAATTTGGCTGTGTGAAAGAGGTTTCTGTGGACAGCCAGAGTCAGGAATGCTTTGGTTTTGTTACGGTTTTTGGAGGTTGGTTTTGTTGTTGTTGTTCTTAGTTTGCTTTTTTTTTTCTTTTTTTTTAATCTAAGCATAAAATCCATATGAATTTTTAAAAAAATGGCATAGCACTTTTGATCTGTGACTGAAAGTAAACCTTTATCATCACTGTACTAGAATACATAGATAATGTCGTTATTGGCAGAAAACAGTAAAACAATGCTCAGCAATTTGTAATCCAGGAATATGACTGCTCCATTAAGGATAATAAACTGTCACAGTTCAGCACTTTGATGACTTTGAGAGTTGGCAGGTGCTGGAATATCTTGTGCTAAAGTGCTTCATGCCTGAGGTTATAAACTGTATGCTTTATATATCAATAGCTTTTATCTGTGATAGAGGTGTGTCTTAATATGGATTTCTTCTGTGGCTATTTCATTGTTCAGAAGGAAATAGAAATAGAAATATGTGAGTGACATTTCATAAATGGATTCTCTGGGGTTTTGTGGCCCTAAGAGCAGGTGCTGAGCTTTTTGCTAAGTTTCAGCCACATGTTCTGTGGCGCTTTGGTGTAGGGTAAGTCAGCCTTCCATGCTATGATTATACCTGAATTTCAGACCTGAAAAGAATAGTGTCAAGCTAATGTCTTTTTATAGGTAGCTAATTTGTCAACAGTGCCTTACTTGTGACTTTTTGAACTATTTTAGCAAGCACCAGTCTTTCCAATAAGACCATTACAAGATCTTGAGGGTAAATTTTGCAGTAGCTCCCCTTGCTTATTACTCAAATATTTTATGTTCACTTAGGCATTCAGTTTTGGAAGAGTACTTGAGTGATCCAAATGCCTGTGTCCAATGTTGCTTTTCATGGGGAAGAGGGTATGGAAGAATATTCTTAGAATCAGGAGCTTTGCAGAGGCTTTGTCAGCCTGCATTAATATTTTGCATGACATATTCAGAGATCATACCTAAATGAATACTATATCTGGCCCTTTAGTAACTCTTTGGACTATCATGATAGTCCATATGAAAATTAACATGCTTCATAATCAAGGCATGTCCTTATGTCAGGATGAAGTTTCCTTACACATATGAATAACAAAAAAACTCTCAGTAAGGGTCTCAAATTTTTTAGCTTTCTGGTCATAGGCTGTATGTGTGAATTCCCATCAGTTTCCTTAGGAAAGAAGCCTTGGTATGGCTAAGTGACCTTCCACAAGACAGTGGGAGGTAGCTGTGCATGGTTTGCCTTAGGTGGCTACGTGACAAATGCAACATCCCATAGACATCTTTGAGGTTTCTCCTTCAGCATGGATGGAAAGGACAACCTTCTTATGGATGGTTATGTGACTTGCCATTAATATGCCTCCAAGACAAGCAGTGTTAAATTAGTATTGCTTTGTGTGTGGTTAATGAATACTCCAGTCACTAGAAAGGAGCAGCATATACCAACCTTCTTTTGTGGCACATCACTTTGAAAAGGACCTGTTGAGTGGTTACATTTGGGCTTCTTTCTTGACATATTTGATTTTATGCATGGAATCTTGGAATTAGGACAATTTCACTGACAAGAGAAGTCTGTTAGAAGGCAGAAAGGCATATTTTTTCAGGAATAGAGGAAGAAGGATTTGAGGAAAGCTAAAGTCAAACCAGAAGAGTTGTCATGTTCCCTACTCTGTGTAAACTTGTTCAGGTGCTTCATCTCTCTATGTGAACTTCATAATCTGTGAAATGCTTGAAATGCTTGAAATGCAAGCATAGCCCTGACAAATATGGTGAAACCAGCCTAACTTTATTTATAAAGTCTGTTGTGAACTGCTGCTGGAAAGCTTATAAGACATACATGCAAATGTAAAACTTCAGGTAATCAAGAATTTGTTTTTAAAAGAATCGCTTTCATTGTACTGGTGTTTTGTTTGCTTGGCTTTTGTAGTTGTTAATTTTGGGGAAAATAAGTGTGAGAAAGTTCTTGACTCAGAGGAGAACAAATGGTTTATATTGCAGCAGGTGTTTACTCACTTCAGTTTTTCGATTAATTACATGGGGGCCAAGCCTGTAGCAGGCAACTGTAGTGGTTTAAATGAAGGCCATGTGGAAAGGCTGAGCAGTTCATACAAACTGACTCTTTGAGTAGAGCAGTTGAACTGTGTAGATGTTTTGAATAAAAGTGGCATTGATTTTCCATTGCTTCATGACTACCATAAATTGAACTGAATCAAAGCTCCTGTAAGCTCTTTATTATCTATTTTCTATATCTTATCTGACAGACCATAGGTGGGTGTGCAACGTCAGCCAAACTTAAACCAGTCGCACATGAATTCTCAGGATCAGAGCTACTGAACTAGTCTCGCTCTCCTTTGTACCCGTTTTCCTTGAGCTCCTTACTTCTCTCTCTCACTGCAAAATCTTTTGCTGCAGTTAATCTGATACTCTCGTGTAATCTAGATAAAGCTTTATTCAAAAGGCTGATGTGACAAATGGCAGTTTCTGTCTCTTACACAATTTGAACCCACTGGCGTTTCTGTGGCCTGGTTATGTTTTTGGTAGTCAGCTGAAGTCTTTGTTCCTTCTCTTCCCTCACCTGGGGAGTTCACCTGATTGCTTTCTATTTCTATAAAAAACTATATGTATAGGTATGTTTCATCAAACAAAATTTAAAAAAAAACCAAAACCAACAGAACTAGAATAGAAGTTTGTGACATGATTGGATTTTCTGTCTTTAACTTAGGATAAAAACCATATTCTCCTTATTTAAATGGAATCAGGATAGCGTGACCTGTATTTGAAACCCTGATATGAATAGAGGTGTATTTAAGAACTTTCAAATGACTTTCACCATCTATGTTACTTAATTATTGCATCTAATTCTTTTACTGAAGCTTCAGCCATTACTGAAGTCTCCATAGTTACATTTGGGAACTTAATTTTTTTTGTCTCTGGGTATGAACTGTCACTCTCCTGAAATTTCTTCAGCTTGAATAAATTCTGTAGTAACAGAGTAATGATTTGTCATGATCTTGGGGATTATAATGTCTGAACAAAAACTAGAAGAAAATTGACAGTTTTGTTTCAGTGTTTAAAATGAAACACTGCGGATAAAATGTAAATTGAGAGTGATAGAATAGAAAAAATTCTGCTTTTATTTATGCTAATAAATTATAGTTCTCCTTAGATAATATCTATAGTGGAATTTTAACATCTAAAAACCCCATGTTTATAATTATCAGAACCTTCGAATAAGTTGAAGAGTTACATTACACTTGATCCGTAATAAACTTACAGTTACATTACTACTACACTCCTAGAGGCAGCTGTATCCAACAACATTTAACTGCTTCAATTTTCACATATTCACTTTGGGGGGAACAAACCAACCAACCAAACAAAAAAAAGCTAGCATCCCCTTTGTATGTTTTAGGCTTGTTCTGTGTCTTTGATCAAAAGTTCTTGCACTGAATCTCTTTAACACAGACCTGAATAGTACAAAGAGTTCAGTAAGTAGGTCTCTCTGCCCACTTAGTGCTTTCAAAGACTCGGGATATAAAACCATTTTGAAAAAGATCTCAATATGGTAGAGAAATTTTCCTAACTCTGAATGTATCTAAACCAGACTGAATATCATTAAAAGGATTTATTTAATCTTGTCTCATATTTATTTTGTATTAGACCCGACATACTCTGATTTTCTTTTTCTTTGCTTTCATTACTGCTTTGACATAGAAAGCAAGACTCATTATATTGCAAAAAGCAGTACCTTGTTATTTCAGTAGCAAATCAACATCACCCAGAAGTTAAACAATGCTGTATCTTATGTCTATATTTTTTGGAAATGAGGGATTCATTTGATTCATTGGAAATAGTCCAAATCCTTGCTGCTTTCCTGGAAGCACTTGAAAGTTTTTTCACTGTTCTCATTTGACAGTCTGTTGCAGGTTATTCTAATTTAGTGAAGGTCATATTTAAATTTAGCAGTGTCCCCTGCTATTAAAACCTGGGTAATGCTACCCCATTTCCACTTGGGAATGCTCTGGTGAAAACTACATTAATGTACCCATGGTGTGCAGCGACAGCAGCGCATCTCTCATAGTGTCCTATTTAGACGTGCTCTTCCATGAGGTGCTCCTGAGAGTTATGTAGGGCACCTCGGGATGAGCTAAATAACAAAAAAAATGTACGTGTGGTTATCCTAACCTATTTAGTTGTTCACCTTTCTTAAAAGCCTGGTCATTTTCAGTTCCAGAATTGATCCTGAAGAAACAACAAATTACTTTGTTACAAATGGAAATGAGACCCAGAGCAAAAGCTTTCTCCCTCTGTCATCTAGCTAGAGAGGAACGAGTTTTACATAACATTTTAACATGCCAGTCCTTTGCACCATATTACAGAACTTGAGCACAAAAACTTGTGTGTGTATTCTAATATGTCATAGAAAATTTAAGATACCTAACTGTTGCCTTCAAGGGTGTCTATGTCTGTTTATGCCGCGTGTTACGGTGTCAGAAGCACCATGTGGAGCTCCTGGCAGGCTAATTTAAAGTCAGCATTTGGACAGGTTAGTCTTTACAGATTGACTAAGTGCTACCTGATACCGTGGGTGATGGCAGAGTTGGTGGTGGAGAGGAGCTCTGCCCTAAGGAGTGCCAGCCCTGAACTCTCAGCACTCTTACCATGAGGCAGAATGATTCTCCTTCATTAAGTGTGTTGGAGACCTGGGTAAAATCTGGAAGCACTTAAAAATAATTATTGTACTGAATATTTTTAATAAAAAAATGTTGGAATTCATAAAAGACAGTGCAGTAGTATTGCAAATATTGTTGTGGCTGGTGGCCATATCTGAGGCCCCTGTGGGAAAGTTCAAAGTTAGTTAACTCACCTTAGGAGCTGGAGCTTTACAGCATCTTTAATCCAAGTTTAAGGTCGCAAAATATGAGTAGCTTTTGGAGGAAGGGAGAACTTCAGGGAGGGACAGGCATTTGAGCTGAAAAACAGTCCTTTGCTGCTCTAAGTACAAGCCTGTCCTTAAGCTTTGTTTGTTCAAAAATTGAGGCACGCCTAGGAAGGGGATGAAAGCTCAGACAGTGCCCTATTGTGTGTGCCATGAGATGTGGATTCTGCCTGTTCTCATCTACACTTCAGCAAAAATCAGGGAAGTACATATGTTGAGGGGAAAAAAGGATTTTTTTTCCTCAAAGTGAAGCCCTTGCAATAATTGCACTTTTGCAAGTATCAAACCTGTTTGGTTCCTGTACAAAGGCTGTATATTTGAAAAGTTCAAGAATGTTAAATTGGCAGAGTTCATTGGAAGAGCATAATTTGGGTCATATGAAAGACCTATAACACTAATGAACCCCTGTCCAAAAGGCATGCCTTAGTGTGTTGGAGGAAGGTATATGGAATGGAAAATTCTGGACAGTGTTTGTGTATGAAAAGAATCGGAATAATTTGGGTTTTGTTTTTGCCACGTGTGTAAAAGGAGTCTGCAGATACTGTTTTCACATTGTTTTTAAAGTCAAAGTGTTCCAGCAACTTTATCACAATCTATTATAAAAACACCATATAATATGAGTCCAGACTGGTGTAGAAACTGAAGGAATGCTCACAGTGGGACAAAATTGCCCTTTCACTAATGGTTTCAGCACAGCAAAGCACAAGTTCAGTCTGTGGGAAATGTTTGTGTATTGGGGTTTTTTTTGGTCTGAAGCCATGACTTTCAAAAGAACTTGAGAAGGTGTATAGCTTAATAATGCAGACTTCCTTGTTTGTTTTTTAAGTTTATTTATCCATTGATTGATTTCCAGAGGTCAGGTCATTTGCTAAAATTTAAATCAATCAGGAACAAATGAGTTCTAAAATTCAAGGTGCAGATCTTTTTTTTTTTTTTTTACCTGAATTGAGCAGCATTATTTATTATTAGTGATGACACTTATTTCAGTGTCATGCAGTTGTTTTGGGGTGTCAATGTGCAACTCTGTGGTTTAAAAAAGCTTTGTTAGGTCCATTCTTACCCTTATTTTTCTTAATATATCTCTGTTTTCACATATAATTGAAAACTATATCAGTACTTGTCACTTGTTAGGTGACAGAAGTTTTTATTTTGTGTGAAACTGGCCAACAGTACAGTTTAGAATGTGTGATTTATTTTTAAAAAATGGATGTTTAAAAAAAATAATTAAAGTGACAGTCCCTGATTATCCAACTCAAAAAACCCTCTTATTTATCAATTCATTCATTCAGCTGTGAACAGCTTTTCCTTTTTTTTGTTTGTATTTGGTTTGTATTACAGGCAAAGTGACAGCACTCATGCATTGAAGGAGCAAACAGTTGACTTGTATATTTTTCTTCTAGGTATATAGACCTAAAAGTTTTATTTGTGTGAAGTTGCATTAGTGGTTTTATCCATGGAAGAAGTGTTGACAATTCTGTGACTTTTGTTGGCTATTCATATGGCAATTGTGTGTTTTACAGGATCCTTGGTTAACTGATACTACAGAAAGTGCTGAGTGTTTTCAGTTTTAATGCAAGTCAAAGCAAAGTTACTTAGTTGAGTTGTTTGCTGCTTTGTCTTTCAGCAAGAAGAGTCTGTAATACAGACAGACACTCAGTAAATATGGTTTTGATCATGTCTCCTATATAAGGAGCTGAGAGACTGAACTGTAGCTCTGACTTGTGCTGTTACAGGCTTTCATGTTGTGTCAGCTTTGCATGTATTATGAAATCTGTTCATAGTACATAAAAACGCACCAACCATATTACTGAGCTGCAAAAGCCCCACTGCTGATACATCAAAGAAAGCAGCAGCTGTCATCCAATTTTAGCCATGGTGCTTTTGAATACCTTAATCCTCTTCCCAAACAGAAGAAGGCAGAGAGAGTGCACTTTCTTTATCCACCCCCTCTTCTATTTTTTGAAGTGTTGGTAGCAAAATCCAGAAGCTGTGTTCAGCAGCGATCACTGCATGGCACAAGACATAATTTTCTTTGCATCTAATCTGGACATTTCAGTCCTCATGTATGCTAAGCCCTTTCAAATGTACTTTTTATTAAAGTTACTCACATTGTGTTTATTCCCAGATGCTCAAAGTATCAAAGTGATCATTCAGTTGTACTTCATTTTCATTTCAGTCTCCTTCAAACTGGTATTCTTTGTTCCCTTCCAGTTGCTGAAGGGGTGTATGTTGGGATTGTACTCAGAACCTGAGTTACAGGACGCACATGTCTACCATTAGAATTAATAGATTTTTGTTTGTGTGACTTCCACATTTTCAGATTTTTTTTTTAACAATACAAGTTTTTACAAGACAGTTATTACAAAATAGCTTCCCTAAGAAGTGAGCAAGATATACTACAAATATAAGTTTAATCTGTTAGAGCTGCTTTTAAGGTCTGTATGGTGCGGTGTCCTGTCTCCAAAGTGGGTCATGGCAGAAGTCAGGGGAAGGGTATGAGAACTGAGCAAGAAAGCAGCAATGCTTCCCCAGTAAACTTTGCTGTCTCAATAGAATTTCCCAAGTCAGAAGCTGTTTTTTGAACTGAAGAATTTAATGCAGCTTTTTCTTCTTCGCTAATTTGCCTAATCACTTTCCTTAACTGCATTTTTTAATAAATATGTATGAACACATTTCAAGGGAATAGCATGTGCAAAATTTTTATATTGAACGAAGTTACCAAAATTATTTGAAATGCATTATAAAAGAATGAGTTTTATGTGTTGGGTTTTAAATTTGTTTTTTGTTTATTAACCATTGTCTTGCAAAGTGAATTTGCACTGCAAAATAATCCCAACAGAGGAGTGAAGTACACGAGTGTAAAGCTGTCAGACTACAGCAAGTTCATTAAATTGTCTGTCTAGATAAACTAATGGGAAACGATTTTAAGTCTTGCTAACCCCCAGCCTCTCAGACCAAAAATACTTTGCTGTGCTGAAATTAGTAAGCAGCTAGAGTAAAAATTAATGTTTTAAGAATTCCTTTGTGTTGTCCTATTTACCCAAATAGAATTTCAAAACTCTGCAGTAAAAAGTGTGTCGACCAGGATCATACCGACAGGCAGATTAGAGAAAATGGCATTTGATGACAAGGTTTGGTATATTTAGAAATGTTCCTGTTATTAAAGTTGCTCCTGTGCCAACTACTCCTACACTGGAGTCTGCTAATTTGTGTGACGTGCTATCTATCCCAATGCACAAGGAAGATCAGAGATTACATTGCAATAACTCCAGTCCTACTTCCGTTGTCAGACAAGGATCTTCCAGCAGTGACATTACCTTCTTGTGGTTTACTATTGCAATCCCATTTTCCCTTCCCTCTTTATTAATACCCATTTTCAAACTCCTCAGTTTGAAATGCCATCTCTTTACATCTTTAAAATTCTAGAAGCTTCAGTATTGCTCATAAGGAAAATAATGCCAAGAAAGAAAATGTGCGTTTAGCATTGTGGGATGTTCATGACAATCTTTTCCTAGCTCACACTGAGTAAGAGGTCATTGGTTTGCTTTGCTCTTGACAGAGCACAAATAAGAAGCCTCAATTCAATGAAAAATTGAGGTACTACCTCATCACTAAGGAATACAATTGTTGGTAGTTTCACTGGAATATGTGTGCCTCGACCAGCTGTGCAACAGGCAAAGGAGTTCTCATGGGCTGCTGTCCCAGTGCTCAGTGAGTAATACTGGGATATCCACAGCTGTGTCCAGATACCTGTAAGATAAAGGAACTGAAGGGCAGTTTCCAAATGTCATTAAGCTTTGGGAGGAGGAAGGCATCTCATGTTAGTTTATTCTTTCTTTTAATTTCTTCCCACCCACCCCACAAAAAAAAAAAGGTCATGTGCATGCAATATAGTCTTACAAAGTCTAGAGTAATGTTACTTTGAGGTTTGTAATATCAGAAGGAAAAAGGGAAAATAACCTTAAAAGGTCCTGCTTTGTTTTTAAATGATGAATTTGTATTTCAAATATTGAAATAAGAAAGAGGTAGGTATGTGGTGTGATCTGCTCTTACTTGTTCTATGCTGTATTACTCAAGTGCTACTGTAGATATTAGTGGATCATTTTTCTCTTTGATTTTGATGTTTATTGCCCTCTCAGTTGCTGAATTTGTTATACAAACACCAGAAAAGGTTGTTCCTCACTTGACCTATTCATTCATGTAAATGGCATTTCTTCTTTGCTCTTACAGGTTATTGAATCACTAGGGATTATTATATATAAAGCCCTGGACTATGGTTTGAAGGACAATGAAGAGCGGGAATTAAGTCCTCCACTGGAGCAGCTTATTGACTACATGACTAATGCTACAGAAACAGATGGGAGTAGGGATGAAGGATATGATGCTCTGGATGAAGGAGTGGAGGATGACGATGATAACAAAGAAGAAGTTGAGGCCATTCACTCCTATAAAGATGTCATGAAGGTACAGTAGTGGGCAGTTTGTATGATAGTTCTGTCAATGAGAAAATCAACTCTGTTTTCTGTGTTATTGTTCTGTGTGATACTGGCTGTGTCATTTTCTGATTTCCCTGGTCCTTCTATGTGGTTTGCTTGTGAAAATGATATGCAATATTATTTCCAGTTTGACAGCAGGCAACAGAAAATCCATTGTCAACTTTAGCACTGGATGTGCCATTAATATCACAATCTGATTTAATCCCTGCACTGGATAGTCAGCCTTCCAATGTAAATATCTGTTGAATTACTTTGTGTACTCTTGGATACTTCATGGTGTGTTTCAATTAATTCACCTTTTCATTAGCAGATCATTAGTGTAATTAGTTCTTATCAGTTCCTTCTCTTGCCACCCTCCCCTCCTGAAGCACAAGGGTGCTTTTATAAGAGTAGTTTATTTGTATGGAGTGAGTCAGGACGCAGTATTTCATTGGTGATCATTATAGTTGCAGTTCTTGACCTGAGTTGTGAAATTTAGAAATATAGCTTATGAATTTTAATTGTGACAAGTTCTTTAATATTATCTGGGCTACTGTGAATAATCATTTAAAGGTATTAACCCTCTGTTTTCTACAGAGTAATCTTCTGTGCATATTTTAGAGCCCAATGAACTCTTAGTACACACAGATGAATTAATAAGCATGGATGAAAAAAAATTGTATAATTGGTTTAACTCATAAATAATCTGAGAACTTAATACAGGTTGGAAAACATTATGCCAACTTGTACCAGGGGATTGAGCCATTTATAGCACTTCTTCATAAATGCAAGTCATATCTAAGGACCAGGAGCTTAGTGCACCACAGAAATTAAGTGTCATGGGTGAAGCTGAGACTAGAAGAACATCCCAAATAGCCCATTAGGACACATTAGCACTCAGAAAAAAGACCCCTCTAAAACCCTTCAGTTCTGCTGGGTTAACACTAGAGAGAAACTCTTAGGAGACTGGAGAGAGAGTAACTTTGAGATGCTTTTGTGTCCTCCCTGCATCAGAAGTAATGCTAAATGCTTAATGCCTTTGTTTTTCCTCCCTCCCTCCCTCCCTCGGAAAAGCAGAGGCTAGAGGGGGAAACAAGTGAAATGGCCTTTTGCTCCCCTGTGATGGAGAGGGCCTGGCTGGCTGAAGCTCTCCCCTTCAAGCCCCTGCCACTGCCAGCCTTGCTGAGTTGTTGCTCTTGCTGCACGCAGGTGCTTTGCTCTCTCCTCCCTCTGCTGCTCCCTGACGCCTGTCACCTGCTCCAGAGGGGACCAGCAGCACCCTGCTAAGCTCCCATGCAAACTGCTCCAGACAGTGTGGAGGAAATGTAGATGATTGATGGGCTACATCCTCCTTTCCCTCCAGTTTGGCAAAATGTTGTGTATGCTAAGTTAGATTGTTAAGAGAAAGTTTCACTTAGTGCAGAGGCAGACAATATACACTCTGTATACACAGAGCTGAAGGCACTGGCTTTGTGGAAATGGTTATTTTGCAAGCTCTTTACTTGATTTCTGCAAACAATGAAAGATAAGTTTGGAAAACTTTGCTGAACTCCTTTAGGTTCATTGGTGTACACATCCCTGAAATACAAAACCAATAAGAAAATTCAACAGGTTTCAACAGTTAAGGCCATGGAATGACATCCTTTTCATTTAACTTTGTTAATATCTCTGCTAGTCTGAGGTACCTTCCTGTTTGTATGTTTTAAAATCAGCATCGTACATTTTATTTCTTCATCATATTTTGTTAATAATTTTATATCATTCTGGACATATACTGCTTTTGTGACTTCATCTTAGTAAACTGAAGTTCAGCTGTCATTTGTACATCATCCTAACTTTTACTCCTCCATCCCTTGGAATTCTCTTTTATTTCTGTTGTTGCTTTTACGTAAATTATGTGCTGCAGGCTTAACTCTGCAAATTACCTTTATTCCCTACTCAGTGTTGTTACTGCATTGACAGTACTAGAATGGCAGCATCATTCTGCCATATTTTTGACATGAGTGCAGATTTGCAAGATTTTTTTTCTTGACTTAATACCTTTTTAGGGGTAAGACCATCTTTTGCATGTGGCTTTCTCCCTTTTTTTTCCCCCCAGCAGTGGTAAAATGTTAAAGGCTACACCCTTATTTACCCAGTGACTGTTTCACAACAGTAGTGTGTGGTCTTGTGACCGTGAGGCTCAATTATTTTAAGTCCCTCTTGGCAAGACTCACTGTGAAGCTTTTTCCTACACAGTTTGTAGTGAATGCTAAAGCAGGTTTGCTAATTGAATTGAGAACTGTTCTTGTCTCCCCTGTATTCTCTACATCACAAGCTTGGAGAAATGGTAGAGATGGGATGTGTGCTACTAATGCTGATTTTTTAAAAGTTTTTAACTATGTAGTCTCTAGTCTGGAGATGATTTTGTCCTTGAAAAGTGATTATATGGTTCCTCCTTCTCCAAAAATGTCTGGTCCAAGGCCTGCCTGCCACTAAGACTGAATTTTTCACTGTTAGTCGCTAACTTGGGTGAACATATTTTGTGATTAAAACACAGAGGTAGTTAAGATATGTGTCATGTTTTTCTGTAATGTGAAGTAAGAAAGGTCAGTCCTGAACCCTACCCCAGCCTGGAAAATGCTGAGTAATGTGGCAAACACCGATTCGCAAGAACTGCGAAAAGGGTAAGTGCTAAATAGTACTGCCAAAATCATCATTGGCAAAGCCAATGGGGAACACACAGGCAAGCTTTTGTGCTGCTTCTTGGTATATTTGACTGATTTAGCTTCTGATTTCCTTGGCAGGACCAACCTGCTGCCCAGACTTGACCTACTGTTCTTAAAAATGCATCTGTGAAGGGAAGAGACATTGGTTGCCAGAAGCTTTTAGTCTTTGATATATTTCCGATGTGTCAGCCCTGCTGCAAATGAAGGGAGAAATGGAGGCAGTAACGATTTTCAGACAGATGCTTTCCTTGTTTGAGTCCTTCTCCCTGCCCTGTCCACTGTGTGTACACACCATGCATGTATGGTACAGGAAATCTGTACACATTGGGAGTGCCCAGTTCACTATGCATGTACACAAGACACAAGTGTACATACACAATAATCCTGAGGGATCAGCAACACATCAGGTTGACAGCACATGTACACCTTGGGAAGCTTTGGTCAACAGAGAATATAGACAGAGAAGGCCTGGCATGCTGGGCAATGTT
Organism: Orthonyx spaldingii; assembly: GCA_013397795.1. Lineage (NCBI taxonomy): Eukaryota > Metazoa > Chordata > Aves > Passeriformes > Orthonychidae > Orthonyx > Orthonyx spaldingii. The sequence continues at coordinate 1,376,552 of VZTJ01004268.1, forward strand.
GGGCTTGCTAAGGGTGTGGGAAGTCCTGTCATGTGGCACCTTTATCACAGCATGGGGCCCTCCCTGATACTGCAACAAGATGATGCAGTTTATCAACCTCTTCCAGAGTATGCTCAAACCCTAATTTCCCTCCTAATCTTAACATTATCACACTCCTTATCCCACAGATCTCTGCAATCAGATGGTTTAAGCCAACAACATTTTTCATGTTAACCCAGAGGCGCTTTCTAAGCTGCACGTTATCAATATCTGCTGGCTTGAGCCCCAACCCTAAACCCATTTCCAGTATTATACTTCATTCTAGGTCAACACCCTTTTCTAATTTGAGATGTAAATGTAGCCTCATAAGGCTTTGATGGCAGGTTTTATTCTGTGCTGATATTTTCTGGGCTGAACTGCCATCCCAGCCCTGTCATTTCTTCCAGATTTGAACATCATCGTAGCCAAATCGCTACTGCCAGCGCTAGACTTTACCTCAGCTCATCAGCAGAGCAGAGGTGTTATAGAGGTGTTGTCAGTTGTACCTGCAAGTCATGACACTAACCTTTGTCACTGCCTTGCTGCCTTTTTCTGCAGGTCTTGCAGAAGTTATACAAAGGAGGCAGCACCCTTCCTGAACCAGTATCTTTCTCTTACTTATGTTCACCTTTCATCCCAAAAGTTAACTTTTAACAGGAACCTTATATGTAGCTAAGTCACACCTTCTTGTCTGGGACACAAATACAGGTGAATGGTCTCTGGTGCTCAGTGGCCTCGGGTCCCAGGTCTTACCTAACTAATCACTTTTAGGTAGTTCAGTAATAGTGCTTGTTAATTCTGACCAAAAATTAACTGTCCTGCAGCTGCTGCTTCACAAAGGTGAATGAGTGACCCAGGTTCCACAGTGAATAAAACTCATATGTAGAAAATCTCCATGTTGACTTAATTTGTATGAAAATTTCTTTCAGAGCAGCATGGTCAGTATTGTGTTATCTCACTATAAGAAACATACACAAGGTTGCAGTTTGCAGTATTTTTATTGGTAGAAAATTATGTTTGTGCTTTGCAAAGAGGAAGAATAAATTGTTTCTCTCAACCTCAAACACTCCTCCTCTCCCGTTTCAGTTATTTAAATCAGTGGCGGGGTCATGAGATGAGAAGCTTGTACATCTAGGTGACTCATATGTCTTGGTAGTTCAAGGATATGACTGAGTCCTTTCAGCTGGAAGGAACTGAAATTTACAGTGGTGATATTGATCTGCCTCTGTTTCATTTTGAGTACTCTTATGGTAGTACAGATCAACCATCTATGGCATGTGTAGGCTTATAGGGGAAAAGAAAAGTATGTCCTGTCTCAATGCAATTATAGGCAGGATAAGATCTACATTTAGATCTAAGTATTTTGGAGACTCCCTTTTGAGTCTGAGGACTATTATCATATAGATGCTGTGACCCCATGTAAGTATAATATGGGAACCTGTCAGAGAGGAACCAGAAAATGCAGTTAAAAACAAATCAGGGTATTTGTTTATGACAGACAGTTAAAGAGTTCATATTACTGGAATTCAAAGGCCCATAATTTTGTCTAGTCCAAGCTTAGTTAGTAAGGTGCAGCTTTCTGTGAGTGTGATTCAGTTTAAGGCTGGGCTGGCTTAAGCATTTTTGTATGAGGCTGCAGAACAGTATTTATGCTTTCAAAACAAGCAACTTGCAGTGTATGCTGTAACTCTGTGTGAAACCAGTGAAGATTTGGAAACCTACTGAGACGGTAAAGAAAGTCCCAGATGTTGCCAATTCATTTTGTATTAAAAAGGAATGCAGCATCATTGGCCATTTGTGAAAATTCTCATGCTCAAAAAAACCAGCAATCGGTCCTTTCCCTTCTCTTGAATTCTGTACTCACATGTTTATGTGTTAGTCTTTGTTTTGGTGGATCTCATTTTAGAAAAACATGCTTTATGCCTCATATGTGCACAGAGGAACATTGAAGTTACAGTGAGTTGGAAGTCCTCAGTTCTCTTTACTTTTGTTCTCACAGTACTTGCTGGCTTGAACATAAATTTATCATCTTCTGCTCCTGGATCTTCAGTCACACAGACCTGCTGTCTGAGACCGCTTTTGTAATATTGGGAAACCTCCTGTCCCATCTATCTGAGTCTCTGAAAGTGCAGCCATCTAGTTTTTGTACCTCTTAAGTTCTGCGGAAGGCAGATTCTCCTTTGGCTGTTCTTTTTGCACTTTAACTGTTTGGGGACTGTCAGCTACAAAGAAAGCCCAAAATCTCCCAGTGACCTTGCAAACATAGCCCCATATCATACTGCAATGACAGGACACTCTCAGGTGGATGCCCCTGGGCAGTTTGGGCCTCTGAAGGTGAAGATTCATGGTGCTGCTCTGACCAGATAGACAGCCTGTGTCAGCACACATCCCGGCCACCCTTTCTCTCTGTGCTGCATTGACAGGAGTGGGAGCTCCGAGTTCAGCAGTGAAGTCACAAGGACCAGAGCTCATCTCCTATGCTCAGGAGGTGAGCGTGTGCTCAAACATTCCCTTTGGGACTCCTACAAAACAATCACTGAGATTGGATTAGCAAAGGAATATATGAGTCTTGACTGAATAGGACCCATCCGCAGGCCTTTTCTTATTCTTTCACCATTCTTTGAGAGAACCTGGAGTTGTCCTAGAAATGCAGTAAACCTGCTGCTTTTCTCTTGTCCAAGCAAGCCTTGTGCATCATGGTTATTCATTCGAAACACAATGTGTTTCTCATGTCTCTGCTGTCACCCTTGCTGGGATCTATGTGTAGTCAAAGCATCCCAAAAGTTTGTTTGCCTTTGTTCTTTAATCAGTTCCTTCATCTGTTTTGTGCCACAAACAATTGTGCAGGTGCAGCTGCACAGTAAACAGTGTTCCTGGCTGAGTCATGAAAGGAGCCAGTGTTTGAAGCTCCTGTACTGTGCAGGCCTGCGGAACTGAGCTGAGTACAGACTGTGCAAAATTAAACAGGAGTGTCTCTCTGCATGTTTGAGTGTTTGTAACATATGAGCAATGTCTCCATGCTGCTAGGATTGAAATAAAACTATTTAACAATAATAATAGGCCTTTGATATTAAGGGCTTGTACCTAATATAATATTAAGGGCTTATACCTTGAGTTGTCCCTCAAGACTTTGGTCTTTCCATTTAAAAAGAAGAACTTTTTGTCTTCCATACTTTAATTATTCTTGGAAACATTCCTTCCATCAGTGTGGCTTAGATAGATTGGAGTGTCTTCCTCCAGGCTGGGAGACAAAACCAAATCACCTTTTCTGCAATGATTTATGGTTCACAGTAGCACATCTACACTGGTTAAAAACCCCTGTACCCATAATTCACATAATTATACTGGTATAACCAGTCTAAGGTCTAAAACAGTCTGAGGAATCCAAGGAGTTGTCAAACAAAAACAGAAAACACAGATGGGATGTTCAGATTATTTTTATGTATGGGGAGGTTAGAATACACCTGAAATTTGTGTGTGGCCCTTATGCATCTAAAAGAGGCACAGTAGGGCAGGGACTGTTTTCCCGTCTCTTTTATGCTGTAATTGTTATAAATAATTTATACAGGGGTAAAAATAAAGCTCCATTTTTTTTTAGTGCAGGTGAAAGGATTCTTTGGTGGTAATGGTGGTCCATAATGCTTAAGAAGCAGAAATTTTCATGACTGAACTCCAGTTATCCCATAAAAAATACAAGTTCTAAAACATGTAAAGCATTGTGTTAGAAATAATATATCTGAAGTATCAAAGAATCTGTGTGAGCCTGCGCTGCCTAAAATATACCCTGGAGACTAAAGTAGATCAATGAGTGTTTACTTTCACAAGGTATGTTCTCTTTGATCAGATTAATTTGAAATTCCAAGTAATGACTGGAAATCAGGGTAATGGTCAATTAACACAGTAAAGCTGTAGTGACCCATAACAAAGTGGGAAAAGAGCAGAGCCACTATTACAAAAAGGACCCATATCTTCTCTGCCCTACAGATTAACTCCAGCACACAGCAAAGCACTGCTGCCTGACCTGGCCAAAGCTGGAGGGATCTGCCTGAATCTCCCTCTCCAACTCTTAACCTCCCCTCTTCTCCAGGTGTTAAAACTGATAAGTGCACAGAAGGCTGTGATGGGTTTTTCAGATTCACTGTCAGTCTGGTAAAGGCAGTAGATCTGCTCAGAAAAATTAGCCAGGACAGCAGCTTGTCTTACGTTAGGATTTGGCAAAGGTTCATCTTATCAGAGTCGTTTCCACCCATGTAGACTTGGCAGCCTTGGATGTTTGTGGTGTGGCTGGTGGCTTTCTGTCTCTGCAGGCTCCTTTAGCTGCTTTAAAAGTGAAGGCCATTCTTACACAGGCTCACATGACATCTTCTATCATGTCTGTAAGGTACAAGTGTTTGATTTACATTCTATATAATGCTAGCATCCCATAGGGGATAACCCATAGGGAATATCCAATGTAGTTTCTCAGGACCGCCTGTATTACTTACATTATGCGTGGGATACGTGTTTTAGTAGACAAGTAAGTTAATGGTGACATGCAAAATTGATGGACAGTTTTCTCATATAGTATTACGTGCTGAAGAGTCCCAGTAGCTACGCTCACTGACCATGTTCAGAACAGCAGATGAACTTTTTTCTGCAGTTTTTATGTTGTGCTTATGCAGCTCTTGTTTGAAATGGGCAGTGGAGGTGTTCTTGTAGCTCTCGTGCTCTACAGGCATGAGAGAAGTGGATTTTATGGGTTGGGGGAGAACTTTTTAATTAGTCTGACTGATTTAGCTGAGGCAGAATATGTTGTGCCTTCTAGGCTGAAAGAAAAGGTCCAATGACAGAGTCTCCAAGTGTCTTGTCCACTATAAATTTTGGAGTCCCTAACTTCTCTGAGGTGTTAGAGCCTCACAATCCATCAGCCTATTCAGGAGAGAGGTTCAGAGGAAAAGTGGCTGTGAAAGTTTTGGCTTTTCTAGTTCCTGCCAGGACATAAATCACTGAATCTGCGTGTGCTAAGAAGTTTATCTTGCTGATAGCAATTATGTAAAAAACTTTGTGCATTTCATTTGCCAATATTGCTAGTTCAGAGTCAGTTATAATGACATAAGTGCATTGCCAAAGAAAATGGAAGCAGCATAGATGCTACAAAATCACTTAATTCCTTACAGAGGCATATTGTCCTGTAACAGCAACATGGGAAAAATAAAGAAATGGAGGAAGGGCCCTTTAATTAAGCCACTGTGATCTTCTTGCTTTTGAATTATTCAAGAGGAAGCCTTGGGCTTGAGGCAAAGTTTCTTTTGGTGCATTTATTTCAGTGCCAGTAACAGTATAAAAAGAAATTAAACATTTGGAGGAAAGTTCATATAATTGATTTAAAAGTACCATTAATTGTCCAAAATAATAATCTCTCTTTTTTGTCTATGAGATTTTTTTAGTATGCACTTGATTACTGTGCTTCCATTATGCTATTTTCTGCTCCACTTTGCTTAGTGTACTGTTGCATGCTGTATTTTAGAAAAATATTTAAGTGAGATAAGGCCATTTGATACAAATAAACAGTGTCTGCTAGACTGCGCTGACCCCTGAAGATCTGCATCTAAAAGGCAGGATATCATATTTATCCCCAAGATTGGTCTGAAGACAGGGCATGTTTTGCATTTCTTAGTAAAAGGTTTTTTACAGTAGGTTTTTGTTTAAAACATGTAGCCCCAATATCCTTAAATAGTGTTGTAACTGAAGCACTCCTAAGGGGTAGCTTTCAAAAGATTATTGTCTGCAGGTTGCATGGCCCTGAGTGTCTTTTAAGTGATTGATTTGTAAATATTTTAAATGAAATAACACAATGGGAAAAGCAGTGTTCTTCTGGGTGATGGCATCAGTGCATTTCTCTTGTAGTTTTAGGTTTGCCTCACTGCAAACTTTGGGCCATACATCCCAAATCTTGAGCATATATGAGTCAGGTGTACAGAATTGTGGAGAATGATTTGAAGATTTTGACCTAGCAGCCTTTCTGATAACTCACACTAATCTGTGCAACTGAATAAAGTGGTCCCAAGAGATAAATTCCTTGAATCTACTGAGCTTGGCAGAGCATTGACTGAAGGGAAGATGTAGGGCAGTCTGGGTGCTGTAGAAAGATAGCAGGCAGGGGAATTTGGGGATTTTATGTGAGGAGGCAAAGCAAACTGGCAGCACTTAGCAGCAACCATGAGTCGTCGTGTTTGGAGACCCAAACTAAGCCCTCTGAGGAGGAATATTTGCCTGAGGGATTGACAAAGAAAGGGAGCTCAGGGATTGTGCTAAGGGCAGGCAGCTGCAAGCAGTGGCAGAGCTTCATATGCTGCTCTCAGTTTGCTTTGCGTAACGCCTGTAAAGAAGGCACTAGGAAGACTCTTTTTGGAAGCGTGGTTGAATGGAAAACAGAGGCATTTTATTGCCTCTGCCCTGAAGAGAGAACAAAATCCTTTGTTTTGTTGTTATTTATCTATTTTCATCTCAGAGAAAGAGGCTAGAAACTTGATTTTAAGCACTAGAAAATATAGGCATTTGTTTTGTCATTATCACACTCATGTTGGCAGGGAAAAACATGATACTTTGGGTGAGTTAAGCCAAAAGAGGGTTCTGTGGTTGGGGGTTTTTTGAGGCGGGTTGGCTAGGTTTGGGATTTTTTGCCTTCTCTTAGGACAAAGCAGGCTTGGAGTTGGGACAAGAAGGTCCTAATGAGCAATTGTATTTGTTTTTCCTTTTTAACATGCCAAGATTTCTTGATGTGAGCATTAAGACCAACACTTGCTTTAAATCAGCAAATTCTCATGAAGCCAAATCTCTTTATGAACTGGTCTCTTCTAATCAATTTGCATCTATCAGTCCATACTATATGTAACAAGCCCCCATATATGTATTTTATACAGTCACATACTTACATAGGTAGATGTAAGATATCACTATCCTCAATCCACCTTTAAAAAGGAAAGATTGTAGGGTGATGTTTAAAAATATGACAGTGTTAAGTGAAGAAAGTGAGCTATAGGGTTTTTTTAAAAAAAATCTTCTATGGTAGCATGTGATATTAAAAAAAACACTAAAAAACTGAAGTTCAGGCCAGTATTAGCAAGATTTATTAAGTCTTTTCATGTCTGGACAGAAGCAGCATGTCACACTTAGAACTATTTTTAATGGCTCAGAGGTGAAAAAAATAATGAATATGTTTTTTAGGCAACACACATTTGGAAATAAAAATACTCAGTAAGTTAATTCTGTCCTTGTATTTGCCCTTGTGTTTAATTTCTTATAAACCCATGTAGAAAGTGAAGGGATTCTTGTACCTTAGCTTGATGAAGAAAGCTGGGGACAGTTCATGTAAATCCCTTCAAAGTAATTTTAAAGCAGCTTTGAATGTGACAAGTGTTTAAGTGAATTATGTTGATAGACAGGTTTCATTAATTAAAGTGATGTCATTTGGTGTCTTAAACAGTTGTCCTCATTTTTCATTCTGGGCAGTGTAACTGGAGGTCAACACGTGGTCAGCTTTACTTTGAAAGTAACCACTGTGCTCCTCTTAAAAGGGTGATGTCAGTCCTTTCCACATTTGAGTGTGCTGGTGAGCAAAGGAGGGTGTTTATTGCAATTTCTTGCCCTGGTAAGGGTGCCTACTGTGTTTGGAGCCAAGGCACTTTGCCGGGGACTTCCCAGTGAAGTCTGGTTGCTAGAGCCACTTGGCCTCATGGTGTCACCTTCAGCAGAAGTGCTGAAATCTGTCCATACCAGAAACCTTTAAAAAACAAAAAAGCATACCTTGAAACACTACGAGTTGTGTTTGCTTTCCTACCTGGGCCCATTTTTTGCCACCAGTGGCTAAGAAGGAGAGGGAGGGAGGAAACATGCCTGCTCCTTCCAGATGCTCTCCTGGTGGCCAGGGGATCCATCTGCCCTCAGCCTGGCTCTGTGGTCAGGCGAGCAGGTAAAACAGGATGGGTGTTTCTGTTGCGTTCAGGACACTTCCTGCTGTGAAGGTGAAACTCAGGAGGTTTGTAATCTCCAGGCAGGTATTGCTTGTGCCTGGGTGCAGGGCAGTGAGCAGCTGAGGGGAGATAACCAGCAAGATAACTAGACACCCCCCACAAACCTCTATTGTCTTACGTGCCTACCACAATAAAAGGTTTATTAATTTTCTTTACCACTCTGGCAGATAAAGATAACCTCACTTTGAGAGTAATTTGGCAGCTATCTAGGCCTTTTAATGAAGGTGCTGCAAGCAGAGTGGTTTCTTGGCAGTTCCTTGCTGGTGTCATGCAGAGTTTGAGAAAACTGAACCCCCTTCACCTTTCCTGCCTCCCCCAGATTCCTCTTGAAGCCATCTTTCTTGTAGGACACTTATGTGTACTTAAGGATACTGGCAAAAAGTCCTTTAGAAACCGTTTAGGGCTTTTTGACAAGAGAGTGATGTTTTAAGTCATCTTTGCTGACAGAACAATCTGTAAGCTTTAACACTCATCAGTGTTACACCAGACTCTTGGTAGATGTGATGGTACATCCTAAATTCGGTTCAGAGCTGTCAACTAACTCCAGTTGAGGCACTTTGCCAGTGTCTTAGGTATATCCCTTTATCCATTGCTAGAAAGTTCAATATGAAGTTGATGTTAAACTGGCTTTCATGTTGCTGAAGGTAGCAATATTTGAAATAGATTTATACACTTGCATTTCTAGGTACTGTACTTTGCTCTATAGTCTTGGGTTTTTTGAAATATAACTGCCCTGACTTTCAGCCTTCAAAAGTGGTTTTGTCATGAAAAATATTAGTATAGAAAAGAGTTGTCCAAGAGTAACAATTGGTCTTTGAGTACATGCAGGAGAGTGCTCTACCATGATCACCCCTTTGATAACCTTACTCTCCATGGACTGAGATCACTACAGTATTAATTACCTTTCAGAGATTTAATTCCTTTTATATTTCTGTTTTAGAAGGCATTGATAGACTTATCATGTAAAAGCATCTACTTCAATGGACATGTAGTAGATGCCTCTGCAAGTGCCAGGGGTTTTAAAGGTAGCTTTGAAGTTGAAGAACTGAGCTAGGAGTTCTTGCCTGACTTGTAGAGATATATCTTTCATGATGTGTAACTGAGAACAGGTAAATAATTACCTATGGTGCAGGTCCTTAGAGTACTTGGCACAAAATAGTTTAATTATTTTAAGAGCTGTGTTTGAAAACAAAGCAGTCATGCAGCACTTGACTGGAGAACTAGAAAAATGATTTGCCTCCCTCCATTTTCTCTTTTTCCCTTCAGATAATAAGATTTTGATGAAGAGGTGACTGGTAGCTGGGTTGTGGTGTGGGGTTTTTTTTAATTGTTGTTTTTCTTTTTCTGTTTCTTTTCCCTGAACTATTCTCTGTGGAGGACACATCCTTTTTACTGAGGAACATACTTGTTACTCCAAGGTTCCTTCTCAGAGAAGAATGTTAAAACTTATCTGATATGGTTGAAATAACCTAAAGTGCAAAATTATTTTATGCTAATTAAAATGAAGGTAATAAGGGTTGGAAAGATTCTTCAAATACTTTAAACTATGTATATGTTTTCAAATGCATCTTTTTCTGAGTGCACAAGTAAATTCATCTCCAAAAGAATGCTCAGCATTTGAAAGTACAAGTAGGTTTTTTTTTAAAATATAACAAACTATGCTAGTTTTTGCAGTCAGAGATTGGCCCAGGTGCACAGGTTGGCCTCCTTCTGCAAGTGGCATATTTTGAAATAAGATAACTGTTAGAAAGAACAGCCAAACCCTAGGGAAGAGGAAGAAATGCCCTGTATTTAGTTTATTAGTAAGAGACAACCTCTCTTGCTCTCTGTCTTTGGGTTCCCATCTTTTTTGAGGTCTGTGTTGTTCATCTCTTTTAGAAGCAAAGACTCATTGCTCTCCCCTCCAAGAAGTCATGATGTGAGAAAACTACTATATTTTAAGATTGGAGCAAGAGGTCAGCCTTTGAAATGTACTAGAATCTTCACAATCTCTTAATTAGAAATAATGAAGGTTATATTTGGTATATATTCCGATGAGTTCAGGACCTAAGATTTCAAGAAAGCGATCAATTACTGCAAGATGCTTAATAATTCACTACAGCTGTTCATCCTAAATGTTCATATGGAGACCAAGATCTTTTGAGTAGATAGAAGTGTAAATCAACCAACAGAGCAGGGAAAAATATGCTGTAGCATCATATGTGATTTGGTCAGCTATGGCTTTGATCCAGAATTTTTTTCTTTTCCACATCAGAAAAGATTCCTGACCAACTCAGTGGGCTTTGCATTGACCTCAGATGCACTGACAAAATAAAATTCATAATTCCTAATATCACAAGGGAGAAAGAATATATGCAGGCATGGACTGCAAGGCTGGGAGAGAGCCCCAACAGCACAACTACAGTCCCCACAGTGCAGACTCAGCATAGTTTAGGATACATGAAGTGGCCTTGAATACTTGACAGAGTGGTGCTTCTACTCCTGTTGCTACCATTGGCAAGAAACATATGGAGGCAAAGTGAAGCAGCAAAGTTGTGTTTCCCTCAAGCCTCTGAGCATTCAGGGCAGTATAAACACCATCTGCAGTCCCTACAGGTGGTTAATCCCACCTATGTACAGGGAGTATGTCAAAGCCATTGGCTCCAGGTAATTCAATTTCTAGTAATTACCGTGCTGGAGATAATTTCCAGGAATGGAGTGTGTGGAAGGAAAAGGACAAAAAAGGGCACCACCACTACAAAGAGAGGGAACCAAGGAGAAAATAACACTTTTAAAGTTCTGATTTATTTGATATCTGTTCTGTTTGAATAAGCAAGGATATATATTTGAATTAAAATTACTTAATCAGTTTAATCAATAAATTGTGGGTTAAATAGTTTTGTTCATACCTATCTTAGAGTGGCGTATGTTTAAGTATTAACATTTATGTAACTGATCTACTTGATAAGACAGTTGCAATGTGGATTCAGTGGCTATAAATTTTAAGAGAAAAGTGTTAAGCATACTTATCTAGAAGAAGAAGAGAAAGAATTTTTCTCTATGCCTTTTTCATGCAATCAGTGTTCCAAGACTTGATTTCCCTGACAAAGGTACTACAAATAAGGAGTAGGCATACATGAAGGAGTAGAATAGCTTTCCATATGCTGAGATCTAATGAAAGCAAAATGAGACTGGTTAGAAGTTACTCGATTTTTTCATTGTGAGTTAAGTTTAAAAGCTTGTTATGCTTAGTAATGCTGTCTATTTGGTTATGCAGCTGGACATCTGTTTTTTTGGATAGGAATAAAAAAGTCATGCTTCAGGACAAAACATAAAAGCAAATTATTATTATGCCTGCCGAGAGAAATTTCAGCACTTTACATGAAAACAAACAAGCTTCCCACACACACATACACTTTAAAGCTTTGTATGTGAACTGTAAATTGCTGCCAAGAAAAGTGCATGTTTTTATTTTAGTTTGTATATTTTAATTGGATTTTAAGTGGCTCATGAATAAATTGCCTTACATTACTATATTGTCTCTCAATTAAAAAGTATACAAACATCTGAACTGTGTAGTGATGAGATTGATGGGTCTTATTCAAAAACGGAGAGATACAGCCTCTCTTCTGCACAGCCTCTATCAATGTCTCTAATCCCCTTCCTTTGCTATGTGTGTCAGTGTGATTTGGTGTCTGATTTGAGAGTCATTCCCCAACATTTTATGGTAACTTTTGATAAAATTATTTTCTCCTTTACGCTATTTGAAAACTTCACTGTTTTCTACTGTTTTTCCTGAGACACTCTGGGGTTTTTTCAAGCAGCAGCCTGGGTGTAATTGCTGCTTTACCTGCTTGTGTGCGATTCTGGGGAGAGGGGAAGAAAGCAGTGCTTCCGTCCTGCCCTCATTCTCTGCTGCATATGCCAGCCACCCTGGTACAAAACAAACTCTCCTCTCTTCTCCTGAACAGAAGCAGTAGTTCAGTAGTAGTAAAAGATACTTTCCAGCCCTAAGGAGGGCCTGAGAAACATGGTAGACAACCATAGAAAATGGCATTACAGGGGTGCAGGTCTTTGCTAGCAGTTGCTCAGGTCTAAGTTATTTAATAATGTGCAGGGTGGTTCCACAGCTTAATGGGCTATTAGCTAAATAACTACAGGTAGCCCTGTGAATATGCACAGCCACTCCCCTTCTTCTTTAATTATCCAGTTTTATCATGTTTTCCCATCTACGCCTCTACTCTGCTTTTGAAGCTGGTTTTCTTACCCAGATGCCTCTGTCTCATCCTTCACTCGGCTGCTCCTGCATGAAATGCAGATTTGTGAGTGGTACAGATGACAGCTGCCCAACGAGCTGTTGTCTTCTTGTGAAGCAGAGAGCTTTAGAAAACAGTTGTTGCTGACAAGCTACCTAGTGGTTTTGCTAAATGTTGCAGCGATTGACATTTCATGTAAAAAAATGGGAAAAATAGAAATGGTAGGTTTTCTTCCTTGCCTATGAATAATCCCATTGATGTTCCACTGAATAGTCAAAGAATGAGAGCTAGCAAATTCAGATTACTGCATATTTATATTATTAATTCCTCCATTATTCTGCTAAGAAACAACAGAGCACAGTTTCTCTGAAACTAAGAGAGAATGCAGAATTGGTTTTCACTTAATTGGCTCTTTTGAAACAAGTCTCTTTGAGAAGCAGGATGTTGTTAGTCCACTGTGTAAAGACAGTGTAACAATACACCTAACACGCAATCCAGAAACAGCTGTATGCAGGGGACTGTATTTGAGGCGTAGAAATACCCTAGTAGCTTTCAAGTAGAAATGAGGACTTACACAAATGCAGCTTTGTCAAGAAGTCTGCACTAGCACATAAAATTAGTCAGTCATCGAAAACTTAGTATCAAAATGTCCAGTGGAAATAATCATTGTCTCAAAAAAACCTTAGGTTGACTTTTATTTAAAGTCTGTTTTGATAGTCAAGGTCTTAATTCTTAGAAACCTAATAAAGAGTGAGAATAGGGTTCATTGAGCTTCAAAAATACAGGGTTTGGCTTAAAAATTGAGATGTAGTCAGTAACGTGTACTGGAGTTTGCTTTCCTTTTCCTAACACCAGTGTAAGTTTTAAATACTTTCAAAAGTGTTTGTAATTATGTTAAATATTTGTAAGACTCGTTTACCTAAAGACGGTATCATATAAATGTAACACATTACAAATTGTCTTCACTTTTAATTGTCTATTGTTGGGTAAGGTTCAAATTTACAGGTGAGATAGTTCAGTGAGGTGTTAGTCTTGCAGTTGCTGTCTGTTATCAAGATTCTCATCACAGCTTAAATTCAGTCTAATAGCATGGAAGAGTAGTTAGGACTTTTCAAATAGTTGTGTAGTGTTGAGATTTTAAGAAAGAAAATGAGTCATGGTGCTCAGCATCTCAATGCAATTGGAACCTGAAGGAAACAGTGTCAGGACAGATATTCTGTTCAGGAGAAAATAGTGGAAGGGAATCCTTAACTGTGTACCAGTTTCATCCTCAACATTGTTGAATCCGTGTATTTTTGCTTTTCGTTTCTAAAACAATGACAGCATACAAAACTGCACAACAGCATTTCCCAGCACAGTCTACCCACATGACGAGAGTCTTTCAACTTTACTTCCATTCTGACTTAAGTTTTGACTCAGGACGGCATTTGTAAACATTTGTTAGTCCATTCCTGTTTGACATTTCAGCATATATATAAATAATTTGCTCAAGGCCTTTAATCCTTAGACTTTGCAAAGCAGAGGGTAGTTAGTGATGATGACGACGATTATCTGATACAGACAAGTGGACATTCCTTTAAGGAACAAGATCCTATGCAAAGCACTGTTTTCAATCCTTGCATCATCTAATTCCCATTTGCAGTTTTGGCTTTACTTTCAGCAGCTACCTGGTTGTCTCCTTTTTACAGTTCTGAAAGAGAGAACCAACCAAGGCCACTCTTTCATCAAATTATACCTGTTATTGCTAAATGCAATAGGTTTGCTGCTCCATTTGCAGTTTCATACTAGAAAGGAAAATCAGCAAAGAAAGGCTGTATTTATTAAGTCATTTTATGGGGAGGATCACTTAAAATATTAAATTTGGAAATTGTGAAAGTAGAGAACTGTGTAGTACTTCTCTTGTCCACCCCAAAGTGATGATCAAAACAACAAACACCAGCACAAGGGAAGGCCTTATCAGGGTGCTGGAGAACACTTAAATACTGAGGTAGATGTGCTTGGTACTCACAATTTTCTTCAATTTCTGCAAAACCTACCTTTTCCTTGAGGCATGCAAAATTGACTAGGAGCTCACACATCACGCAATTGGACGTTCCATGGCACTTGCAAAAGTGATTTAAAATATCAATTAAAAAGTTACCAACCTTTTGCAGGTAACGAGTAACTTTCTGTGAATACTTTCTGTAATTTCTCTTAATTTATTTGTGGATTAATAGCTAACTCTGCTCCCATCCCTTTTGTCTTATTGGTCTTGCCGTGGTAGAATTCCCCTAGAATGCTTTATTAGAGGGATCAGCTAGTCCTTGGCCCACTGCAGTTACAAGTAGGAGAGCTGAGGCAAATCTGTGCCTGGAAAGTTTGAGACGCTCTGAAATGTGGGGTAGCAAGTGAACTGGCTCCAGGTGTTGTGAAATCCACCTCAAAACTTGTACTGTGCCTAAGTTGTGGTTATTATGCACAGGGGTGGTCCTAGCAGGCAGAAACATCTTACAAACTCATGAGAAAACACTTATTCCTGTGAACAGCCCATCTCTTAACGTTATTCTGGATAATAAAGCAAAGCAAAATGCTTGGTTGAGTTTTACAAATATGCAGGTACTGTCTTGGTAAGATTTCTCTGGTAAGGCATGTGGCTCCTTGAAGTTCATAATCATATGAAAAAGGATATATATGAAAAAAACCTGCCTAATCATAAACTCTAGTTTATCTTCATGGAGATAAAATCTTTCAGAAAATAGCCTTGACTTGAAAAGGCATCTCAAGCTGAGTTTTATTTTGTGAACCTGTTGCGGTACCATACTGCAAAGGATGAGGTAAATACCTGGTACAGTTGCATGTTCAGTGATCTGCTGGTTAAAGTAATTTCTTCTTGTTTCTTAAGAAAAAGTACATCTTTTAAGTCTCTGTTAATACTCCAAGGCTTTCAAAACACTTAACAAGCCTAGCATTTGCAGGCTGGTAATATGTTTTGCATAGTATCAATGGCCTGTCTTTGTGGCCCATGGGGAAAAGAAATCCTTTTCTTCTTTGTGGTCCATTCATACAGGCCCTCTGCCCAAGATGATTACAAGTGGAAACACTTTTTGTCTTCTGAAATTTTAATTCCAGCAGCCCAGGTGTTTTGGTGACGCTTCCAGTATATATCTAGCCAAAAAGGTTTTGCAAAACTTACCTGCATTTTAGTGGGTGAGTCAGTTGTGTTTTTTGTAATTTTATAGAGGTCTTGCTGGAATATATTCAAACAAATGCAAGAAATGCTGTGTGATCTCTTCAGATGGTTAAATTGTGGTTCCTGTGAGCACTACTTTGGCTTGGTGCACCCTGTTTCCTAGTCAACTGAGGATGAAGTCGGAGGAGCTGGCAAGGCTATGATATTTACATAATGTCTTTTTTTCCCGTGAACCCTGAATGTGGATGGAAACAGCCTCTAATCTTCTTAGTGATCTAAGCAAAGATTGAATGCTTTGGGTCAAGCTAGGGTTTTGGATAAGCTCAGTTAGAAAAAAAAAATTAAAATCTCAGCTCTTCACAGTGATTGCAAATGGAAATATTTACAGACTGAGCTAGTTAATGTTTCAGTAGTTGATAATATTTTTGTTATTTCGCCAGTTTGCAAAGACCACATAATCTGTTTTGAGCGATACTTTTTGAGACTTCTTGGAAGCAGAACAAACAACCCTTGTATTAAGCTCAGGGCACTGTTTGAGTTCATTCCCCTTAGGGTAGTTTTAAGTTGTATCATGAGGGATGAAAAGGCAAGTGTGAGAATAAGCATACAACATGAAAATGACTGGAAAAGACTGCGTATGTGTTCTTAATCCTTCTTGCACCAGGACCACTATGACATGGCAAGAGGAGGAGTTTGTTAGGTGTCTGTCCTTTCATGTCTCAGTTACTAAAACATTCTGACTGGGATTCTTGTTGTGTGTTACACTAACATAGCTTTTCAAACACTACTACCATAAAGGTAAAGATTTGAAATTTTTTAAAGTGGATAAATATCCTGAACTCAGACTAGAAGTGACATTTCATACTTGATTTGCCTTGCCTGCGTAGATTTTGTGGTATTTTTTCATGCAGAAGTTATAGCTTGTCAGGCATTCTGAACCAATGTGGAAGTACAATATATTACAATGAAGGGGGGGAGAAAATCAGTCTGTCCTATTTACATTTTCCTTTTTCTTCAGGCTTACCTTCCCTAATCAAAAAAAATCATGTTAAGTCATTTGACTTAATATTACCACAAGGAGTTTTATTATGTAATGCATCTTCACATAAGATCACTCAGAGACTGATTTCTCAGAACATGAAAGTTAGTAAGAGCTGCTGGCCCTCTTTTAATACCTGCAGCCTAATGTTTGCAAAGCAAATGGTCAGGTTTTATGTGGTTGCTTTTGTAACTTAAGTTCAGCAGCAGGCTTTTTTTGTGTATGTGTGTGTTCAATAATAGAATCAATATTACAACCGCTCTCTGCTTGAACTTGTCACTGCTGCATTTCATTAACTTTCTCAATATTTGATGCAAATTGCTTCTAATTACCATGCTTCTGAATAAAGAAAAAAAGGATTCTTGAAAACCTGTATGCAGTCTGTATAATAATAAAATTTTATTCTCAGCTATGAAGACATACCATTTTATGACCTTTTTTTGAAATTGCTGTTGCTATTATTTTTGTTCTTGTAAGTGGTGTATTTTAGAATGAAACCCTTTTATCTGTACTATAATTAATAACCAGAAAATGAAAACATAGTAAGGCAAGTAAGGACATGATTTATTATGGAGAAAAAAGAACACAACCATACTCAGAATTTGGTCTAATGTTCTAATATTTTCATTAAGGGAAATATTTAGTAAATTCTATCTTTTTGGTATGTGTTATCACTATTGCACACATTAGGCGTGCATCTGTTTTGGCTTTCCTCCCTTTATCTGCAAAGGAGATGATCTGATTTGTTAAAAAGAAAACAAAGAAAGAAAAGGACAAAAAAAGGGGAAAAAAAGGAAAGGAGAAAAAAGGAAAAACAGGGGGGTTGGGGAGAAAAGGAGAGACGAATGTCAACTATGTCCTTATGATTATCCAGAAATAAATTTGAAAAGTGTAAGAAACTTTCGGCCATCTACTGTAAAACAGCATAAAATTTGAAGTGTAGGGATCAAGGGCAGTTTCATGAACGTGGCTGTCATGCATTTCCTATGTGGAAGAAAAATATATAGGAAGGAATAAACACATATATATAACCTTCTGTACGTATATTCTTTTTTACAACTGAAAGGAGATAAATACATAGGGGTACATAATCAGAACAGGATATTGCAAGAGTCCAAATTGTGCTTTCAAAAGTTTATCAAAGGAGTTGAACAAATCTGACCACTGAGCTCTGTATTGTTATTCTAATGGGAAGAAATAAAAGATAGCAAGGGGCCTATGACTTCAGAGAGCAACTTGTCAATGAGATTGAGCCAGTCTAAATCTGGCTGTACCCAAACACAACTGTTCAGCCCTTCCTCCCTTTTCCCACCCTGGCAGCACATTCTCTTTGCTCCTTTTTGCCTGTACTACTGTGTGTGTGTCCGTGCCGTGAAGCGTAATTGTCTCCTGCTCCACTTCCTTCACATTGTTAATTTTTGTCTGGATGAGTAATCCTCCCTGAGTTAGGGCACAAACTCTTGTGCCAGCATAAGGGCATCCATGAATTTGTACAGCTGGAGGCCACAGGACCACACCTGTTAGTGGCAGTATGGATTTAAATCAAATGGAAAGCAATATGGAAAAGCAGCCTGAGCTTTACATGCATCGTGCCCCTTGTAACCACAGCGTTCACTGTAATAACAGGAGAGATTTAGACAAGTATGCCACTAGGCTAATTAAGGGCTCTTCTGCTAAAGAGGCTTTTGTCTCAAGCTTTACTTCTGGAGATCTGAATGTAGCTATATATATAAGAAATAGTCACTATACAACCACAGAAACAAAACAAATTCTAAGGCCTTGATTAAGATTTTATTTTTACATGTACACCAGTACGATACATGATATGGATACTCAAGTTTCAGCTTTGGGATTTTTTTAATTTAGAAGTGTTTAAGAAACAAATCATAGATATTGTTTTATTCTGTTTTCAGCCAATATTTCCATGAGGAATACTTGCAGGTGATGGATTTGACTTAGGGGAAAAATGATATTACAAGTATTAGCATCTGTTTTGAGATATTCTACAATAATAGAAGCTGGATGTTCATGTTCATGAAGCTGGGTGTTGCTCATACCATTCAGGTCTCAGTTTGAAAAGTAAAGGCTGGTTTCAGTGCAACTTCTCTTTTTGGAAATGGGAGATGCATGTTTTACTCTAAAAGCAATGCTGGACTGACTGTTCATCAGTAATTGTGAATAATTATTAGTGATTTGAGTAGGCTTTCAGAGTTTTGCAGGTTTAGCATATATGAAAACGTCTGTCTGTTCTTTGCATTAACTCTGTGTTTGGAAATGCTCATGAGTGTCTGAGGTAAAGCAACAAGCCTGTGCTTCCATAGCACTTGTTGATTTTTAAAATCTTTGTACTGCTTGAAATAAATCTGATCAGAATTTCAGCTTGATGATTACACTGCAGTTTTTTCCTTGCTTCACCTTCCATCCTTTCATAAACTGGTAGGGATACAGTTCTCTTCCACATTCATGGGAATACTTAATCAACACTTACTGTTAAAGCTGGTTTGAATGAAGTATGTTTTCCCAAAATTTGCTACTGCAAGATGACTTATTTTCACAATTATGTTGTCTTTTTTTTTTAGTTATGAAAAGTCAGTGTCTTGGTTTTCCAGAACATGGTCAACCAATCCCCTTATGATTCCTGTAGTACTCTTCTCATAAAATAAATAGAAACAGAAGGTTGAGAAAATATGCCCCAGTTTTTGACTGAACTGAAATGTGTCATGGATGCTTCTGCCCTTGATATTTGGTTGCATTCACTTCCATGTTATCTCATGCTCTGTAGCATTAATGAAAGCAATGGGGCATTGTTTTGATCGTTATTTATTTTTCTCCCTAGCTGTGTGCTGCCCACCTGCCAACCCGATCAGAGGCGCCAAACCACTATCAAGCAGTGTGTCGGGCTCTGTTTGCCGAAACAATGGAGCTCTACACTTTCCTGGCCAAAATTAAAAGTGCAAAAGAGGTAAGCATTCTGAGAAGGTTTTCTGCTTTTGAGCTCATCACCATGTGAATTTGGCTTACAAAATTGCTTTTATACCCAGCTAGTAGGGAATGTCAGATGCTTGAGGAGATGATCTGTAGTGTTCAGGGAGAACAGTTCTTCAGCGGAGGGTTGTTTTCTTATTTTGGCCTGTAACCATTTACATCCCTCAGAATTTGTTATTAGTTGTGACTAGTCTATTTGGGAGTAAAACAGATTATTTTCTTGGAGGGTAACACATTGCATACATAGACCCATTCCTGCATGCATGTATGCAATATATTTGAATCTAAAAGCTTCTCTGGTGTTTCGGGGATGTTATGAAGCATCAGAGTTTTACCTGTTCTTCCTCAGCTTCTTCCCATGAGGGAATTCTCTTTGCTGAGAATTATTTGAGATTCTTCTTGCTCATATTTTGTCCCCAGTCAGCAGCTTCTCTTACCTTTTGCTGTATGATTGGTTTGTTTTCTGTCACATTGGTTTCACAGCAGAGCCAAGAATTTTTCTGTTAAAAATAGAAAAATTTTCCCCTTCAGGTCACAATGCTTATGTTCACTGCCTGTTTGGCTGTTATTGTTGACTGAAATGCCATCTTGTGAACCACTGCAATTAACAGGTCTGGCTGAAGAGTGACTTTAAGGATGACATTTACTGCAGATAGTTTCCTTGATCTGGCCTGCAGAGTGGCCCTGTGAACAATTGTATTAAAACAGTGCAAGTGCTGGTAACATTGGAAACTGGTGGGTGAGGAGAAGGGCAGGAAGGGAAACTCATTTCTTAAAGCTGGTTTCTTCAACAAAGCCAACTTGTCAAGTAACAACGTTTTCATAATTTTTTTTTTTCTTAATAAATCCCTGGAGGATTTTCTTTTCTTTTGTAAGTCAAGATCTACAGTACCTTTGAAAAGCAGGATAAGATTTTACAGGCTGACCTAAAAACTTTGCTGCTGAGAGAGGCAGAGCTGTTCCACCCACGCAGACATATTCCCACTGTTTTCCTTCTTCTGGTTCTAGGGGAAAAAACCAGCAAATATCAAGCAAAACAAAAAATAAAGGAGTTATTCCTTGTCAGGTTAATGAGCTGGATCAGCTCATTAAAGGGTCAGATGAGCCTTAGAGCAGCACAAGGCAGCTTTTATCGTGGTGGTGGAAGATGCAAACCAGTCAGAGGCATAAGGGGCTGGTGCTTTTTCCTTCCTGGCTGAGATGCATCATCCAAGAGGGAGAATCTTTCTGAGATGTTTTTCTGCTGCACAGGGTCAGATTTCATCTCCACTTCTTCTCCAGTCCTATTCAAACTGAAAGCAATTTTTAAACTGAAGCAGTGTCATACCAGGATAATTTTGACAGTGTCAGCATGGCTAAAGAGCCACTTGTTTTCTGAAGTGCCTGTTTTATGGGACATCTGCATCCAATACCCCTGATACAGGGAGCAGTCAGGATACAAGATCTCTGTGCTAAATCTGTCTCCCAAACCTTGACATCATTAATTTCACATCTCAGCTTTTAACTAACGAATATATTAATTGAAGGACCTGTGCTGGAAACGCCTCACTCAACAGCTATTGCAAAGTCCATGTTGAGGCTCAAAGACCCTTCAGAGTTCTTCTTTCTGCTCAGAGAGGAATTATGTTTCCAATAGTTTTGAAACATCTTGGCTACAGTGAGCAGTAGTAGGGCATCTCTGTTGTCAATGTCAAAGTAAAATATTGTGGGCTATAACCATTTAAAATCATGTTTTAACAATAACCTTTTAAAATTATTTTTAAAAGTGGAAGGGCATTTGAATTTGCAAAATATTTAATCACCTTATCATTGGGCATAAAAACCCAAGAACACCTGATCACATCATAGAACATACTATGAGTTAATCCCAAATGAAAGAAACCATTTGCCTCTTACAGGCTATTATGCATTGATTCAAAGCACATTTAGGTCAAAGGAAGTAATCCTTGTAGACGGAATTTTGGCCCTACTGAATCAGTAAGACTTTTATTGCTGCACCTAACCAGGGCCAGAATTTTGACCTTTTGATTTCATCTTACTCTGGATCAGTCCCTCAGTGGGCATGTGAGAAATTACCAAAAAAGTTATCTTGGAAGCAGCTTTTGGAATCTGAATACTTTGGGTTTGTGATGTGCTTGGTCCTTGGTCATAACTTTTGTGTAACTATGGATTTGGAAGGTATTTAATTTTGAAAATAATGTAGTGTACAAAATAAAAAATAGGTATGAAGAAAGTATGAGGTGGAATGCTGTAAATCTTGTTGCACCATTTTAAAATGACCTTTATAGTTCGTACTCGAGGCAAGCAGGAATCATATGATCACACTAGGTTTGTTCCAGTAAAAGCTGTGCTATTGTTTACATGCTCTTCTGTCTTGTAAATACATAGCAGAACCCTAGGTCATGAGGAGTACACTTAAATACTCTTCTAGTAAATTCCTTTTTTCCATTTGTTATTGTCATATAAGTATTGAGTATAAAGGACATAAACACTGAATACTTCAGTAAGGAAATTTTGTAATCATGACTTTGTGGCGATTGCCTTAGCAGATAACTTGGGGAAAAATACAAGTTACATACATTAGTTCCAATTTAAAAAAATATATACTGTGTAATATTGTGGGATTGACACTAAAGATGCCAGGAATTTTACACTGTTCATTTATTTCAAAAAAACCAGCTTTATTTGGAGACCTTCCTTTAGATTCCCTCAGACCTAGACACAGTTGTGGATGTGAGATCAAAATTAAATTAAAAACACCAAAAAGGGGAAAGAATCCTCTGAAATCACTTAAAATAAATTTTCTATGGATAAAAATTACTTTGAATTTACTTGGATTCCTTCTAGGGTGACTGAGTGGCATCTAGGTATCTGTTTCCCAGGTATATGAGGTTCATATATTTGGGTCAGTAAATGCTTAAATAGTCAGATTCACTATAGTGGAAGAGGGATTTTTATCTGCAGAAATTCACTTGCTTAGAGTGAACTAAATCTGACCTACCTTATGCTGCAGCCTAGAACAGGTTTAGATGGGAAATAAACAGTGAAAGAGCCAGGGAAAAATATTGCTGTGATGCTGTTTTCAATTTGGCCCTATAAAAACTTATCAGGACTTTGAAAGTCCAGGATTTCAAGAGTAATAGATTGGTAGGTAGGAGGGATAGGTCTGTAGGTTGTAATATGTTTTAATACTAGTATATGTACTGAGGAGTCACGTGTTCCCCAGTCATCATCTGTCATACAACAGATAGAGCGTAGATTCACAAAGGGTTTTACTGGCATGCATTTGGGTGAGTGTATTAATCAGAAATGATGAAGCGATGAGTGAGCTGTTCAGGTCATCTCAATGGATGTCAGATAGAATGTTTAAGGCACTTTGTCACATAATTGATGCCATGTGGTTACTTCCAGTCTGATTCCCTGTGTATGAAAGGTCAGCAGTAAAGCTGACTTGCAGACAGGGAGATGGTACTTCCATTCTTAAACAGTGTGAAATATTTAATGTAGTGGATGCACAGGACAGACAGAGTTCAGAAAGATGTGATGCAATTTTTGCAATAGTTTAAAAAAGTAAACAACTAAAAATTTTCTTTTTGCAAGGTGAAGTTTTTCTGGCAAGTTTATTGGGGTGTTTTTCAGCTTGCTGGCAGCATCCATATGCTGCTTAGGCTCTGTGGAAGGTGCCCTTGCTGCAGACCCACCCTGGGTACCATCTGCTGCTATCCAGGAGTAGTCTTCTGATGGGCCAAGACCTCCTAACTCTTGTGTCCTGCTGTTTAAGCTTTTATAGCTGATAACAAAGATGGAGTACAGCTTGTTTTTCATGTCAAGAAGTGAGCTTTCCAAATTGCAGTAAGAAAATCCCACAGAAAGGAATTCTCTCCCTTTTTTAAATTGTTTTGGGGGGAGAGTAGTCCACAAGGTGAAGGAAATGCACACATGTATGGCAGGGGGCAGGGTAGTTTGGATATCTGCTAAAAATGGACCCATGTAAAATTAAAGATTCATCTTTTTCAGAATTGTCCAGAAGTCATTGACATAACCTTTGTTGGCACGTGGCCACAGACAGAACTGTAGGCACAAATAAGTGATGTCCATGAGATAAAGCAAATGTTCCTGCTGTGAGGTATCTGAAAAGGTCACACACATTGCTCAGAAATGGCATCAAGTGTGACTGAGAGAGACAGGGAGAGACTCTGCAAGCAAAGGAATGCAAAATTGCTGCTCTGGATCAGACAGGGGATTCACCAGGGCTGTATCCACATTGTGAGCCTGCTTTTTTGAAGGGATATCTGCCCTAGTCCTTCTTTGGCTCCCTGTTATTGCCGGGTCTTGCCATGTCCTGGAGTTAATGTTCCACATGCACTTCATGGCTGAGCGAGCCAGCAATGTGCCCTTGCTGCAAAGAAGCCTTATGGTGTCCTGGGCTGCATTAGGAGTGTTGCCTGCAGGTTGAGGGAGGTGATCCTTCTCCTCTGCTCAGCACTGGTGAGGCCACAGCTGGAGTGCTGGGTCCAGTTCTGGGCTCCCCAGTACAGGAGAGACATTGACATAATGGAGAGAGTCCAGCGAAGGGCCAGGAAGATGATGGAGAACTGAAACAGCTCTCCTATGAGGAAAGGCAGAGAGACCAGGGCTGTTCAGTCTGGAAATGAGAAGGCTCAGGGGGATCTCATCAATGTCTCTAAATACCTGAGGGGAGGGTGCAAAGAGGACAGAGCCCAGCTGTATTCAGTGGTGCCCAGTGACAGGACCAGAGGCAGTGGACACAAACTAAAATACAGGAGGTTCCCTCTGAACAGCCAGAAGTACTGCTCTTACTATGAGGGTGACTGACCACTGACAAAGGTTTTCTGGGGAGACTGTGGATTCTCTGTCCTTGGAGATATTCAGAAGCTGCCTGGACATGATGCTGGACAACTGGCTCTGGGTGGCTCTGCTCTAGCAGGAGGGTTGGACCACCTGACTACCAGAGATCTCTTCCAACCTTAAACACTTTGTGAGTATGAGTGGCACCAATAAAGGTGATGCTGGCCTGTAGGATGTAGACCTGGGGGTGATAAACTCCTCAGCTGGCACGAGTGGTGTTAAAAAGCACTATGTGATGCTGGCCAGAATAGAATATAAGTGTTCAGTAGGTAGATCTGTTCCAGTAGGTTTGACTTATATCTCCAAAAGTTTTAGAGACTGATGTACACCCTAGAGCATCAAAATTAATATTCCTTCCAAAACTAATTAAAACTTCGTATATTTTTATAATTGCTTACATCTCTAATTGCAGCAAAAATCCATGCTCATCAAAAACTCATCCATAATTTCATTATCTACAGTGTGCCTTGTAATTAGGCTTTTGGTAGAATGCAGAGAAAGCTCCCAATCTGTCATCCTTGTACTGTTTTTTTAAACCATGTTGCCTTTCATTTCTGTCCTTTCTGATGTAAAAACATAATTCTTTCAGTCTGCCTGGATATATTTCAATCTGATCAGTATGAAATGTAAATATACAAATTCTAATTAAGTACATGCATAGAGATGAAATTGTTCCTTCCTTTTTATTTCCTAGTTTCATGCCATACAAAGTTTCAGTTGGAAAACAGCTAATGAAAAAAGTCAGGTGGCTATACGGCCATATTATTTGTACAAATATGAAAATAGAGGTAGTTAATAGGTACCTAAACAATGTTAATGGCTAACTTATTTTGGAAATAGAGTCATTAGCCAAGTTACTCTCAAAAGTCTTATGACTGTAAAAGCTGTCAAATACTCTGCTGCTTGGATTTTCAGAGCTCACAGCTGGAGAAAGAAATTAATTCACAAATTTTTCAGCTTGTAAGTTCACTTTTGCCTACACTTCCAAGTCTCCAGTGACTCCACTTTTGCAGCTGTGTTGTCGTCAGGCTTGCAGCTCCATTGTGATCAGTTTGATCCCTCAATTTAGGACCTTTAGTAAGGGAAAATGCTGCTAGTTTGTGTTGGGCAGGAGAGGGTTTGGTTTTATTTTCTTAAGTGGTACAGACACTGTCACTCAATCAATGTTACATGCCCTTGGTTTGGGGTTTTTTGCCTCTACTTCCACAGTTATGTTGAGCAGCATGGTGACTATTGCCCTCTTCAGAGCTAAGCAAAGTGCATCAGCCCATACCTCTATACATTAATAACTTTGTCTTCTATCAGCTCGAGGTTGTCAGGGACTGATTTAACTGAGCCTATTCCCAGTTTGAATTCTGTGATTCTGTGATTCTGTGTGATTCTGTAAATGGGGTTTGGGTCTTTTCAAACACTGAGAGTAATGCTTCTGCCTAAGCCCTTGGAATTTAAACCCATGTTGAATAGCTGAAGGTATATAAAAGCAGTTTTTCCCATATGTGCATGTTATATATTTTGAAATTGAACCTAGATATGCAAGAATGTTTTCTTAGTTTCACAGATAGCAGTATAAGAATCAATTTAATCAGTGAACAAGTGACTCCTAATTAAGGGTATAAACTGGGAACTGCAGTAGACTGTGTTCTGCAGTTGGTGAAAGGCAAAGTCCAGGTCTGGATTCCCTAGAATACCACAGTCATTAAAGCACTGTGTTTTAGAAAGCGTTTTATGGAAGGGAGTCTTTGACACTGTGCTGACAAGAGTCTTATATAAACTCCCATCTGTCACTGAGCACAGAGCACATCTCAAATGTGGGCCACACAGCAGCAGCAAATCAAGTGCCTCCTTTTAATAGTACAGCAAGAGGTTTGAAGACATTAGATATTTTTATTAATAGCTTTTGTCACAAAATGCAGTCTTTTTTAAAAAATGGCCAAATGCTGTAAAGGTTTAAAAAAAAGCAAAAACTCATGCAACAGTCATTTCCTACACATCCAACCCTTATTTCCTGAACAAATGCCCAGGCTGTAGTAGGAGAATTGGGTCTGTGGTATGGGTCTGAGGTTCTGGTTTTCATTTAGAAAACCTATTTTAAGATGTTTCTGCTTTCTGAAATGGAAATCCATTTAGCTCATGTATTTATTATATTGTAATAGCTTTTCTTAAGCCGTTGTCCCAAGGGTAAGTGCAAGTGGCTACAGCAGCAGCAGCAGCAGCAGCTGAGGTTACTTGCAAGTTTTGGAACACAGTTGAATTCTGACAAAGCATCTATTGTATTTTAAATATGTCGGTTTCTATAATTTATGGTTGAAACAGAGACAGAAACCCACTGATGCGGGCTGGGGATGCTGGAGGGAAACCATAATGTTCCATTTAGTCTACAAGTTTAAATATAATCATTTGTCACAGTGAATTTATTCCTTCCCATGCAGCACCTGACAGGTGTAGAAGAGCTAAAGAAGCCTTCCTAAACACTTCCTGCAAGCATAGAGCACTTACTGGTTCCTTCCAAAGCTTTGTTAGTTCTATAATGATGGAAATTCCTTTGTTTTCTACTCTTCTGACTAACTGCATGGTGATCTGCTTTGGGGGCCAGAGCCAGGCACCAGGGAAGGGAATGAACTATCCCTACAAAGTGGGTGTCTGTGGTACCAGGGCCGCAGCCAAGCACCCAGCACAGAGATGAGGAGTAAAAGAAGCTGAGCTTTGGCAGTACCTTGTGCTTGTACCAGCTCATTTGTATCATAAAACTGCACTTGGAGAGACTTCATCTCTTGGCTGGCAGGTTTTGCTCCTGCAGCTCTCCGGTGCATGGTAGCCAACATCACTTACACCTGTGCTTTTTCGGGTAGGAACTGCCCCTCTAGCTATGTTCCAGAGAAACTAATTAGATGGTTGCCTTATTTGGAAGATCTTTCAGCTGCTCAGGGTTTGTTTTTTTTTTCCCCTTCTTATTTTCTGCTGTTAAGAAAAACAGGTTGTAATCTCTTCTAGCTTCATGAAATATTTATGTCAGGCAACAGCACCAGCCTTTGGGCATAAACCAGCCCCGTAAACTGTATAGTAGGGAATACGGTTGCTGAGATGGGTGATTGTCACCATTCTTGTTGAATAGCTGAAGTATAGGTTTAGCAGCTGGAACATGTTAATTTTTAACAAAATTAATATGTACCTTCCAGTGTAGGAAGGAGGAGCAAATCTGACAGTTGTGAGCCTATTGACTGAAGTTATCTTTTTGATTACAAAGTGATAAAGGAAAAAGTATCAGATGTTATATTTTGCAGTTTACTAGTAAATGTTAGCAGTTTGCAAGAAAGAAAGTAATTTACAGTTCACAGGTACTGTATTTGAAATTATTATTCCAACTGTATGATACAGAAAAGAAGAAACCCTGGATAGCAGAGTACACATAAGCAAGGCCTTTATGTTACCCATTCTTTCCATTTCTCCATTTTTCCCTTGGAAAGGGCAATTGCCTGTAAGTGTCAGACTGACCGCAGCGCCAGGACCAACAGAAGTTTCCATAAAGACATTCTTTCCCAATTGGGTATCCTGTTGTGATGCTGCAAGTCATGCCAGAATGTTCCCACATTGTCCCATGATGTATCTGCTTTTGTTAGTGTGGGTGATTTATGGGTTTTTAGAGTCTTCTTGTAAATTATGTATTTTATTTTGATAGGGCAATGGTAGTATTTCTCCTTTGATACTGAAGCAATTGTGTCACATACATAAATAAGACAATAAAGAACCCATCTGGTCTCTTTCCAAAACCTCTGTGGTAGCTGACTCACATGCCCTATCTCTGCAGCCAGGTTTGGTAGATGCTTGCACTGTTAAATGTGCAAGTTAAGCAAATCTTCCAGTGCTTCCATTTCTTACAATGAAAGTTGGCAGTTTAGGAACTACTTCCAGGAAAAAAAAATTTTTAAAGTATGCATTTTTAATTTTTTTTGAAAGCTCAGAAGCTGAATTGAGACTGAGTGTTCAGTTCAATGAAGGGAAGAGTTTAAGTGCTTAAAAGATAGAAATACTTTAGCTAAATATGTCTGTCAGATCTCTGACCTGTTGCTTTAGTCTCATACAATAAAAAAGTAGTTAGCAGAGGACTTAAATATCCATTTCAGATATATTACTGAGTACTTAGAAAACAGATTGAGTTAAAAATTGTTAGAGATTTCCTGGAAAACTCTCTATAAAAGTGACGTGAATTATTGAAATTTGTTTGCACTGCTGATTCCAAAACATTTCAATACAGAAATAAATTTTTTTTAAAATAGCCTTTTGAATATACAGATGTTGATGTGTGTAAGAAAATTTGTGTAGAGCCACAGCCTTCTGTGTTCAGGCTTGCCTGTTCTTTGGTCTGCTGTAGCTTTTAAATGTTTTTTGTATTCTTGTTGGTATGAAAGCTTTTTATTTGCCCCTTTGCATATCAGCTTTTCCATATTTGCATGATCTGATCTTGCTCATAAGTAGCAGTTTTCATCTTTGAAAGCTGTTTCTCTTCCTTACATAATTTTATTATTGATATTTCAGAATCTATACCCATGTTAATACAGACTAGTTAATTACAATATATATGCAATTCTGTCATTATTCAATGTAAAGGACTTCTCATTGTTTATTTCTCCTTCTACAAAAATGAGCTGTTGTGAATTCAACAAACAGTAATTTTGGTAGGAATGGATCCTTATCAAGCTGGTAATATTTTTTGTGTTGTAGCTTAACAGACCTGATAGGTGGTTAAGGTTTTTTTCTGTGCATATAAATATTTAGGGATATAAACATTTTAATGTGTAGTTTTTCCTACAGCATGTTATTATCTGAAGTGCTTTCATACTCAAAACTTAACATTTGTTTCCAGCATTTACGGTTAGCTTTTCAAGGAAGAGAAACATATTCAAATAGTATTTCAAGTTACTTTTACAGTATTGCTATTGAAGTCATAAAATGTTCAATAGAATACCCAAACAACAAGAGATATCAAAAATTAAGCTTTAGTTTTACTTGAGAGTTATGCCACTGTTCATTTATTGACTCATTTCCTTTTCATTGGCAGAACCTGAAGAAGATTCAGGAAATGGACAAAGAGGCAAGTGATGAATCCAGCACGGATCTTGATGACTTAAAAAATGCTGACTGGGTAAGACAACAATTGAATAGTGATTCAGCATCACTGCTGCTAGTTTATTTTTCTTTATAAAGCTTAACTAAAGCGTTATTACCGCCGCCCTCATGAGACCCCACCTGAAATAGTGTCCATCTCCATAGCCCCCAATATAAGAAGGAGGTGGACCCTTTGGATTGAGTCCAGAGGAGGCCACAAAGATGCTCAGAGTGCTGAAGCACCTCTCCTATGGAAATAGGCTGAGAGAGCTGGTTTTGTTCAGTGTGGAGAAGAGAAGGCTCCAGAGAGACTTTAAAGCAGCCTTCCAGTACCTAAGGGAAGCCTCCAAGAGAGCTGGAGATGGTCTTTCTATAGGACACTTAGTGACAGGACAAGGTGGATTGGCATTAAACTGAAAGAGATTTAGATTAGATATTAGGAAAAATTCAGATTATATATTAGGAAAAAATTCTTTACAATGAGGGTGGTGAGGCACAGGAACAGGTTTCAGCAACCTGGTCTAGTGAAAGGTGTCCCTGCCCAGTGCAGGGGGGTTCGAACTAGATGAGCTTTAGGGTACTTCAACCCAAACCATTCTATGATACCGTGTTCAAATCAGTCTCTGGGTTTTTTTAATATATGAATTGATAGTAACTCACAACAAGTTAGAACTAAATGAAGTCTTAACTTTCCTTTGCAGATGGATGGAACAATACAAGTATCCAACCAATATATTTTTCTTTAGACTGATTTCATGGAGAACCTTTTGCAGTTTAAAAAGACTGGACATTTAGACAGGTACCATGCTGACTGCCCTTCAGAGGGGCAGTCAGGCAGTAGTCAGAGCTACCAGTTGAATTTCTCCAGTGATGATAGAAAAAGACTGCAGGGAAACTCTTAAGCAGGAAGTAACTTATTTTATTTTCTAGTACTGTTCTTGCCAATTTGTAGAGGAATATTATGGGGTTCTTAAAAAGTACTTGATTTCAATTTCCCAGTCTTCTATCCACCACCTGTTCTTTCTTCTCTCCAGCCATCCTGCTTCACAGAAAATGAGAGGGAGGTGTTAGTGTGTGGTACTCTTAGAGGCAGTGAAAAAGAAGTTGAGTACTGAGAGGATATTGCAAGATCTTAGGACTTGGAGTCCATTCCAAAATTTCTGTTTGAAGAACAACTTTTGGGAAATTTTGCAGGAAAGTCCTGGGCAAAAAAGTTTCAGATTCAATCACTGTTTAAATTCACATACTATTATCTATAAGTCTAAAAACTTTGACAATGTACTTGCAGTATACTTGAAGTGGGAATATAGATGTAAGGCATGAGAATTTTAGATCCTCTTTCCATACTTGAGGTGAAACCCAGCAGTCCTGCTGAGTTGCAGCAAAGTTTTGTTACATTTATGAGTGTTAAAAATAAGCTTATATAAAATAAATTGGGGTTTGGTTGATGTGTTAAAAATAAAACAGTACAGCTGTAAGACATTGGTTGTGTCTTGGAAGGAAAATTAACAACTTCAGTTTAATGTGAGGTGGTATTCAAGGGTAAGGTACCAAATAAAATTTCTGTCTCTTTTCTCTTCAGGCTCGTTTTTGGGTGCAAGTGATGAGAGATTTACGGAATGGTGTTAAACTTAAGAAAGTTCAAGAGCGTCAGTACAACCCACTCCCAATAGAATATCAGCTCACACCCTATGAGATGCTGATGGATGATATCAGATCCAAACGCTATACCTTAAGGAAGGTCATGGTAAGTCAAGAGAATCACTGGAGTTTGTTAAATCTGAAATGTTATTTTCCTTTTTTTGTCTTCTTTTTGTCTTACTTTTTTCTGAGAATCTTGGAATTATTATTTCATGTAGATACTAATGTTCATGGGGTTTATATGGCATCATAAATTTGCACAGTGCATTGAGGGAAAGAACATGAGACCAACACATGTAGTGTACTTTGTTTTCCATGTAGCAGGCATTTAAAATAATGAAAAACATGCCTACATATCATAAGCTTGAATAAATCACTTGTGTTGGGTTTGTGATAACTTTGTCATCTCAAAAGTCCTGTCATGCTTTCCACTGAGAGATTGTTTTAGACTTTTCTTATTGAAGAAAACATTTATCTTGAGATACAACATAGTTTTTGGAATTCCAGAATGTAAAGTGCTACCATGAATGATACTGTGATGGGAAAAGAAAACCTGCAGTGGTTGAAAACAGCCTGTATCACAGTGTTTGAAAACTTACGTTACCATGCTCTGTTATGAATTTTCAAGGAATGATCTATGTAAAAAAAATTTAAATCTTCCATTTGTAGAAGTTGAGCTCAGTTATTTTCAGCATACTCTATTGTTGCTTTCAAGTCAAGACAATATGCCACAGCAAGCTGGAGAGTGTTCATGGGTCTCCTCCTCCTAGATCCTCATAAAGGTGCTTGTAAAATTGACCTGGGGCACTCTTTTTCAAGAACCCATTTGATATTTGCTGGTGTCTCCCTGTTCTTTCTGTCCTTTCGGGTTATATTTTTTTTCAGCGTTAAAGATGTTCTTCCTGATCATCTAGCAACTGATCTAAAGGGTGTCTTATCCCTGGTGGGACATTTTAAATCCCTTTGTCAGAGGCATGTATTTGGTCAATATCAATATTTATACCTTACTTATCTTCACCTGTCATTAGTTACAATGAAAGTATTGTCTTAGAATATTCAGTATTCAGATGTATTTACTTTCCTGACAAATCCTCACACAGTCTTTGTTGGTGAGAAAGCTGTGGTTCCACCAGAAAAACATCAGAGGGGAGGGTGGTGGGTGAGGGAGCCAGATGAGAGAGAGACAGAAAGTGTGTAGTATAAATGCTTTGTATGTTTGAGCTGGAAGTACTTTCCTAATCGAGATTTAGACTATCTGATTGTATTTATTTTCTGCAGCAGATGTTGCTTACATGTTGAATCAAAAGGGTAAAATACATACCCAGGTAATGATGTTATCTGTCTTTCCCCTCACAATTCAGAGAACTGTGCTAAGTGTTCCTACTACCCGCTGCAAAAGAGGAGCAGTCGCCTCAGGATCTTAATTTCTGTATGCAATCAGGGCAGTAGTTTTGTTTGAATGGGAACCCCTGGGTCATCTAATTTTGCTTTTGTCAGACTAGCTTTTAATTCATCTTCTGCTAAGCAAGCTCCTGCCTCTTCAGAAGAGATTTCCTTCATTATGTGGTATATCTTGGGGGCACAGCTGCTGCTCTGCTCATCCAGATTCTGGCTCTGTACAAAATCCCTGCAAGCATCTATTTTTGGCCTGCTGTCTTGTCTTCTAGATAGATTGTCCAAAGTGAACTCTGGGCATAAATACGAATTGGGATTACAATCAGCTGCAGGTATAGTACCTGTAGGGCTGTCTGTGATGCAGTTGCTGGCTTAGTCTGACAAGTGCTGATGACGTGTTAGAAAAATCACTTTTTTCTTACTGGAAACCTTAAATTGAGTAACTTGGATCCTGCTGCAGGGTCTGCTTGAAGATTGCGCAAAGCATGTTCAATAATGACAGTGCAGCTTGACATGGAATGTGTGGAACCTGAAGGATTCACACAGAATTACAAGTTTAGTTAGATTGCATAGATACAGCATCTTCTAGCTGACTATCACAGGTTGAAGCTGATTATATGGATTCCCACCAGCGGAAACCCTTATGGTTCTTGAGAAGAGGAGAAAAGGATGAGGATCCTAAATGTGAATTTTAAGGCAGTCTAGGAAAGATGGGTTATGTTTCTTTCTATCATTCAAAATGGATGTTCAGCAAAATTTGTATTAAAAGTAATTTTTGCTTTGAAATTATGGATAGTAGTTTTATACTTGGTAGCTTGTGAGAACATGTATACTACTAATGATAAATAGAGGTTAAATACATTTTTTAACTAATAAGTGATTTTTTTAGTAAATGAAATGCAATGTGAAATCTTTACAGTTCTTTTTATTAATGTGATGCTGTGTTTAAAAGAGTAGCTTGATCTGTCCCTGACTGCTCAGTACTCTGAGCAGAAATTAAGGAAGGAACAGATGTTCCTGTTAGGCCATATTTGTGCCAACAGACAGCAGTAACTGGAGCTGCCTGTTCTCACCCATTGTTATAGCTCAAATATTCAAAATGTTTTGAAGATGTAAAATGTCAAATTCTGCACTTTTAGTAAATAACTGGTTTCATTTGTCTTAGTGACGTTGGCATTTCTATTTCAGTACATCTGAAAATAATTTCAGATTTGTCATCTCTCTCTCCTGAGGCAAGAGTCCTTGTTGCTGCAATTGCTGTGGGAGCAAGATAGCTTTCATTCTAGAATTTCATCATCTTTAAGTATCTGCCTTAGAGAGATTTAATAGTTTTCTTCACCTATGAAGTACCCACTCCCACAGAAGCTAAAAGCTGTGAACATTGGTAGAGTCAACACTTGGAAATGGAGACATTTAAGAACTAAATTATTCTTGCAAGCTTAATTTTTCTTTATTATTCATATGTGTTGAGCTACAGTTTTTAATTTTACAGTGCTTCACGAGCTCTCATTTCTGCCCATCTCCCCCACTCCAAGATATGCACCACTTACTGTATTTCTTGAGCAGTACATATTGAACAGTAACTGATATCTCTTATGTTACTTACTCAATACATGCCTGCCAGGTACCTCTTATGCCCTATCCAAACTCAGCATCGTGTTACATAACAGTTACATCCTTTGTAGGTAGCAGAACTCTTGTCTTCATATTCGAGCTCTTCACAAATACCTGTCATGGAGTGGGATTAGCTTGGCCATGTTGCAGAAGGGGAATTTAAACATATAGGTTGAAGCCATTATTATCAAAAATTTCCAGTAATTTGAATGTCTAAGCTGAGAATCCTGGGGCATGGGTTTTTTGGTTTTGTTTTGTTTGTTGTTTTGGTTTTTTAAAAAATTATTTCCTTGCAGTATTTAGCATCTTACAGTACTTAGGTTAATTGCAGTAACAGCAGTGCATGGACAATATTTTCATAAGCAAGATTTCATATGCTTCAAGCAGGACATAGAGGATGTGAGCAAAGGACTTTGACCAGTTTGTCCTGCTGGGCATTGTAGAGTCTGTTGTGGTGAGTTGCTCTCAGCAGGGGACTGTGCTTTTCATTTTTCTACATAAGTGTAGAAGTTATCCTAGGTAGAGCAGGGAGCTTGACAGTTCCTAATTGTGCTTTAGGGGTATTCAGAGGAGGGACTCTGTGTACATACTGTGGTTACCATGTGGTATCATCAACTTGTTTCTGCAATAGGTGTGTGGGACAGCAGTGTGAGTACAGTGCCTCACAATGGGAAATACCAAAGCACTTCATTCTTGGACACTGCTGCTTGAGCTTGCTGTGAGGTGTTAACTGCTGTGTAACAACTGTGTTAACTAAAACACTGTACTGTCTGCATAATGCAAGATGGGAAATAGATACCTACTTACAATATTTTAATTCACCACAGAACTTTATTGTGAGCTGTTTTGGAAATAATGTAGTATGTCCCCTCTGTCTGTTTCAGTGTCTATGCAATTTCCTTTTAAATGAAAAGTTCTAGATAGTACAAAACAATATCGGTTTTCTGTTGACTATTATTTAAAGATAGCACTCTCCTGCTTATTGCTGACACCTTTTATAGCGAAACAAACGGCTAAGATAATTGAATGTCAATGATAGGTGATGTTATTTTTTGTGAAAGTTATCACCAACCTACTTCTTGTTTGGGACCATCATTTTTAAGGCTTTGGGCTTCGGCCAAAGGTAACTAAGTACCATTTGCCATTATTCTTTTAATTGCAGATCTATATTTATATATTAAAATTTGATAGTAGCAGGTTGTTGGTAGATGATGAGATGCTATTTTTTCTGTTTATTAGCTGTCTAGATCTCTACATTTATGTTTGATTTTTGTAATAATTGGTTAAGCTTTCTTCAGTTTTCATGTATACTGTTGTACAAAAGCTGTTTTGCACACATGAAGACTTAAGACAGTTTTACAGTGTTTTGAGGTACTGATTCAAACACTGGTTTGTAGTTGGGGCCAGTCTAGTATGTGGAGAGGAAAAAAAAAGCTAAATTTGTTCCTTGTTGGTTTTTGCCCCTGCATGTATCATGGCTGCATCTGTGCAATGTCTCTGATTTAGACTTTAATCAAGAGCCATGAATTTTAATTAAGTAAAAGTAAAGGATACATTTGAAGTTGCTCACTATAGAGAGAGTTCATTTGAGTAAATAAACAGATCTAGTGTGAAAAGAGAGGATAAAAGTTTCCCTTCGGTATCTTTCATGTCAGTATCTTGTTTGGGCGCCAAGTATGAGAAGGTGGATTCTGCCACTGGTGCCCCTGCTCTTGGCTTGTTGGCTGTAAAACATCGCTTGCTTGGCCACCAGCACCCCATGTATCCTGTGGAAAATCACTTAAGCAAATCCTACATTTCTCCTTTTCCAATCAGATGGTAGTACTGATACTAATTATACCCTGGTGGCATTAAGTCAGGGCCTAGAGTGCCCTGAGGTGAAAGGCTCAGAGCCATGTATTATTTATTGACTATTGTCATGCAGAGGGTTGTTCCCCAAGGCTGGAACAGAGATTATCAGTTTACAAAATGGCTGTTCTGATGGTAATAATTCTCAACTTCAGATATCAACTTTGACATCTGATGAACAGTAGCTCAGGGAAGAGACTTCTCATTTCATTAACAATCTTCCAGGGCATGCTGGCCTCAAAAAAATTGCTCAGTCTTTGAACAGAAGAAATCAATCACACCCCTTAAAATAGTATTCTCCTCATCAGGAAATGTCAAATCATGGTTTAGTATAAACCTTTTCCATTTTAATTTTTCTGCACTATTTTTAAGATGATGCATGTCGCAGATTTTAGCAGCTTGGTATTCTTTGCCAAGCAACATGAAATGCACTCTTTGGAAACTGAGGAGGGTGCAAATAGAGTTTGGGCTGTGTCTGGGATAGGATATCTCCAGAAAGAGTCCTCAGGAAAGCAATTAAATGCTCCCCAGGAAGGACTCTGCATCTGATTTCTTAGAGGGGAAAGTGATGAATCTTCTCAGGTAGGCTGTCACTCAGCCTCAGCCTGGAAATAGAGTGTGTCTGAGGTGAGCAGAGCTTGTATGGAAGCTGCATGGCATTGGTGAAATTCAATTAGGAATCATATTCAGGTGATCTTATGGACATTTAAACCCCTTTTTGTGATGGCAGTGGTCCTTTTGGTTAGCAAAAGGGCACGTGATTTGACAGACACGTGTCTTTACATAGGTTTTCTGCCTACAGAATTTGTATGAATAGAGTCCTACAAAAAAACCTGAGGCAACTGACCCTTAATAAAGGAAAAAGAAGTCTGAAATATGGGACGTTTGGTCTAAGCAACATAGTGTCATGGAAACTTCTGTCAAATTGGAGCACATGGCTGATAGCCAGCTAGTGTGTAGTAAGGAGGTGGCAGAAGGATATATATGACACAGGATGATCTCTTATCCCTGACAGTGTGCATGGGCACTGTGCTCTATGAAGACTGACAGGTGCTTTTTTTAAAGCAAATCCATACACTTATTCGCAGCTTCAATTTATACATCCTTCATATGATAGGAAATCTTCCATTGCCTTCTTTAAATCCTGTACATATAGTGAATTGATGACTCTTCCCTGTGATGTCATGTATATGGTCTTACGTCTAAATGAGGTATCAGAGAAAGAAATGTCTGTGTCTCTGGAGAAAACCAAACAAAAAGGCAAACAACCCTCACCCAGCCCCTCCTCTACAGAAGTATGTGATTTACAGCGAGGAAACGTACTTCTCCCATAGACATTACTGCAGCCTTGACGTTTGATTTCCTAATTTCAAAATCCTAAGTATTGCTGCTTAAAGCTGCTGCAGTTGGAGTTATTTTGCAGCTATTCACAAAGCTCAAAAGCTGCTACATATGTTTTTTGCTTGCCTGTGATCTGCATATGGATTGTGGCTCTGCTCAGGACTGGTGGGGTGTTACATCTGGTGCAGGTGTCAGAACACTGCAAGCTCTGTCATGGTTGTTGTGAGTTTTCAATTGATCTCATCTACATGAATACAAATGTGAAAACAGCAATATATGTTTCATTTTCTCCTTTCCAGGTCAACGGTGACATCCCACCTCGATTAAAAAAGAGCGCCCATGAAATAATCCTGGATTTCATCCGATCGCGACCGCCATTAAATCCTGTACGTAATCCAGTGGGCTTCATTCCTAACAAAATAGTGGCTTTTTAAAGCATGTTTAAATATATAAATATAATATTTTCTTCCTGGGCTTTCAAAAATATTGTCTTCTGTATATAGAACAGGATCCCTTAAAAGAACAGTGTGTGATATGTAGCGCATACCAATTAACAGCTGTTATTACCAGCAGCCCTTTATCTCTGGGAAACCATGATGCCTAAAACCCTCATTCAGTTTATGCTGAGGTTTGAAATTGAGTGCATGTAAAATCATATTACAGCATCACACATTTTTTTTCCAAGAAAGTGTGAAATCTATTTTCAAGGAGGCACTTTTT
This sequence comes from Orthonyx spaldingii, assembly GCA_013397795.1. Lineage (NCBI taxonomy): Eukaryota > Metazoa > Chordata > Aves > Passeriformes > Orthonychidae > Orthonyx > Orthonyx spaldingii. The sequence continues at coordinate 1,414,541 of VZTJ01004268.1, forward strand.
AATGTAAATATGATTGTCTCTATATCCCAAGGCCTCGGCAAGGAAACTGAAACCAACTCCACCACGGCCCCGCAGCCTCCATGAAAGGATCCTGGAGGAGATCAAGGCAGAGAGGAAGTTACGTCCAGTCTCCCCTGATGAGATAAGGCGTAGCAGGCTGGGTAAGCACATGGCCAGTTTTTACCTGCAGCATCCACAGAAAACTTCCCACATAAGAAGCAGCAATTTTAGCCACATCTGTGCAGATGTCACAGAAGATAAAATTGTTCCTTTAGAAAAACAAAGAACCTACAGGCTTTTCTAGGGCTATGCAATCTTTGTGCTTAGTTATATTTTAAAATATGAAATGGAATGGCTCAGCTTGATTCCATTCAAGTTTTTAATGTAAATATTAGATAAATGGAATGGTATTTTATTGCTTGTTGCACATGACAATGTTAGATTTGCTCAGAATGGAACAGTTTTGCTTGTCTCTAGTGCAGTATACCTTGCCTATCTGCAAGTATTCTTTACATGCTGGTTTTTAATTAATTTATTCTCTTTGTTTCCTGTTGTTAGCATCATCACCGTCTTTATTTTAATTTAAAATTGGCTTTTATTTTGTTTATTGACTCTGTTGCATTTATTTTGAATCTAAATCTTTGCTTCCTTTTCCAAGTTATGGAAAATGTGTTTGTAGGTCTTTTTATGGGAAAATAATTCAGACTTGCACTGCAAAGCATTTCATTTCTGCAGTGTATTTTCAGCAAACCACTATGAAATGATCCAAATACTGTGCTATACAGCAGCCACCAGTTTGCATTAATTCAGTTGTCATCAGGCTCTGATGACAAAAACATGATAAATATAGTCCTACATAGTGACTTTAGATTGCCTTAAGAGTATTGTATTTATCTGTATCAGAAAAACTGAAGTAGCTGAATTTTTAAAACGCAAATGTGGAATCTTACGCCTGAAAAGCGTGGAAAAATCCACGTATATACTCTCTGGCATTACTTTTTGAAAGATATTTGTACTTGCCACGTGCTCAAAGGCACTGATCCAGATTCAAGTGGATTGTGACAACCCATTGTCCTGGAGAAAAACAATTTCATCAGTCTTGCTTTGTTGCATTGTTTTTGAAGTGCTTGATGGAGTTTGGGGAATGCTTGGGTGTGTTTGTAAAAGCACGATGCTTTGAATATTGTTTTTTTGGGCCATCCAGTTTCTGGTTTGGATTCAGTTTATGTTTGCTGTATCAATTAACATTTCTCACAGAATTTTTTCCACATGTAGGAAGCTTGTAGAAATGTGAAACGACTCCTTACTTTTCTTTCAAACATTCAGTTTCAGTGTTTCAAATGTTCTCCATCTGGGAACTCTCATGTTGTCTTAGGGGCAGCAAACTTGATCTAATAAATCTTTACAATTTCTAACTGATATAAATGACATCAAACCCTGCTATTAAATAGTTTCTAAAACTGATGTTAAATTATGAACCACAGCTGTTTAGGACTTCTGGACTGATTTTAAGGCATTGCCTCCAATGAGGGATACCTGTCTTCCACTATTCTTCACTTTTTGTTAAAGCATTAAATTTTTGTGTTTTGAAACTGGGGTAATTCCTCCTAAGTCAAGTGAATTGATTGGATTAAATGCCACATTAATGGAGGTGTAACAGTGAATGCATGCAATCTTTTTTCCAAGTGTATATGAACTGCTGGCATGACCAAAGACCAAAGGCCTTTAAGATAATTTTCCTTATGTTGACATATGAGGTTTTGTTCTTTTTCACAAATGGAATGATTGTTATGCCCAAAGTTCCTTTTAGAAAAGAATGTGCTTGTGCAGAATTGGGACTAAAGTAATGTTAGTGGTGTTCAGTATGGCACAAACAGATCTGCCATACAGTTTAAGTGACCACTGAATGTAATTTAGGGTAACAACATGTAAGGTAATGAGGTTTAAGGATTATAAGTCTAAGTAGAAACACCATGTGGGACACTTACACCATCTGGACAGAAATATTTGTTGCTATTAAAAAGGAGAAAAAAAAATAGCACATTACAGTGACGCATTCAGGAGCATAAGGTGTGTTTCACATGTCCCAGAGTTACTCCTTTTTGCTCAGTTTATACAGTCCAAAGCACAACTACACTTTGACTGTTGGGGTGAGGGGGCTGTGCTCTTGCAGTTCCTCCTCTGTGGTGAGAGTGTACCCATGCCATGTGCTCCCCAGCAGCCACAGGCTTTGTCACTCTGCTCCACACAACACATGGTACAGGTAAGAGCTTCTCTACCCTGGCCAGTCTCAGTCTAAAACTTCTTTGGAAATGAGGTTGAACTGTGCTCACAAAGGGAGAGGTTTGAGTAGAGGAGTTGGAGTGAGCTTTCAAATGACCTCATAAAATCATCAGCATAAGCCATGGAGACAAACACAGCCTTGAGGTACATGTCCTTTTAATTAAAAGCGTGGATTTGTCACTCAAGCAAGTGGAGCTAATGGAGCTTGGAGAAAACTTTGTTTCATGTGCAGGTTTTATCAATGTCTCAGCATCAGGTGACAAACACACTTATGCTTTAAGAAGTATTTGCCTTTATGCTAAGTTTGGACTGAAATTTTGATACTGTTTCTGTAGCTATTATCTATGGATGATGTCTAGTTAATGAATACCGAAAAAATTCCCTGACTCCCAAATTTAGCTCTGAGTCAGCCACCTACTACATGCACCACTTTAAATTATTCTCATGAGCAAAACTTGTCCCAGTATAACCTTTTTATAAACATCTTTTAAGGCAGTGGTATGTGTGTCTGACAGGCCCTTTCTACCAGCTTGCAGATTTATCACCTGTCAAGTAAGACACATAAGCTGATTTCAGTTCTGGTGCATTTTTGCACATTCTTGTCACTGGGCTTGGCCTGCTTATCTGGATTACAACACTGAAATTTTGTTTTCAGTTGAAGAATATTTTGAGGGTCTGCTCCCTGCATACACTGTTTAACTAAAAATATAAATAGGTCTTTCCAGAAATGAAGAACATCTGACCACTTTCTTATCTAACAATAAAGTCATCAGAGGCCCAGGAAGAAGAGAATATTATTATGGATACATTTTAAAGGCTAAGTGCATCTAAGGTTTTTAAAAAGAACAGGAATGAGTACAAATCAGATTTTGTTTGGCCTTTTTTCCCATTCTCTTCAAGGAAACTACTGCTCAAGCTTAGCTTGGGTGTCTTTCTTTATTAGTTTAATTATAATCATTGGAGATTATGCTTAAAAAAATTAGAAATATCTTTATTTCAGGTCACTGAAACTTGTGTGAAATGTGGCTTTGTGCTTTGAATTTTTTTTCAGCTCTTTCTCTACTCTCTCTCTCTCTTTCCTTTTTCCCCATTTCTCTTTCATGATGATTTTATTTTAAAATATTAAATTTGTCAGATATTTGTCTCTTGTTTTGATATTTGATTTACTGAATTCCAAAGATCTTAATTTACTAGTAATATAATTGCTCTGTTTGCAAGTCCTGTTTATGCTACTGTAGTTTGCAGACTTTGAGCTTTACTACAGTAGAGCAGTAATATGTCTGACACATTTTGGATTTCAGCAAGAGAGTCCAAAATGTCTCAAGTGAAGTTAATCTTTTGTTTTCGTTATCCTTCTGCTTTTCTAATAGCTGAATCGTTTTCTTTTGTTGTTGTTTTTGTTCCTTTTTTTACAGCAATGCGGCCACTTAGCATGTCTTACAGTTTTGACTTGTCAGGTAAAATGTGCTACACCACCTGACGTGGTTATTGTGCTTATTGTGAAATTTGTTCCATCTGTTTGTGGAATTCCCATCTAAGAAAGAAACTTGAAGGGATTCTTCCAAGATCTGGTCAGTGAAAATAAAAAATTCAGATAAATTAGTTATGAATACTTACATTTCCGATGCCACAAAAGGATGCTGAGGTACAGGAAACATCTGCATTTCACCTGAAATACAGATTGTATTCACCAGAGTGCTGAAATTCTGCTTACATAAATAACCAAAATAAGGTGGTTCAGAACTATTCCAGAATCTTAAAAGGATTGCAGAATACAGCATCACCTTCAAGTCTGATTTATTTATTTATAAATCTGACTTTTGTGTCTTTGCACTCACTTTTTGACTAGACCATCTTTTGGAGTGCTTCATTTCTCACCAGGATCCTAAAATTAGCTTTGAACTCATCTGCCTTTCTAGATTTAATGAAATATACCTATGTATATTAATCTAGAAAGAAACTGTCAGTTCTACAGTGTCTTTACAGTGAAAACTTTGTAAGCAATGAAATCAAAGACACTAACAAAAAAAGAGGCTAAACCTCCCTTCTTTACTCATTAGCAAAATAAGGTTTGCTGGAAATAGCTGGTACAGAGGATCCAACAGGTGACCCTTCATCAACTACCTAATGTCAATTTTCAGGTTTCCTTTGGTGAGCCATTAGTTAGGACATGCAGCAGCTCTATGAACCTCTTCCCCTTTGGAGACAGCAATGTCAGATAGCCTAATAACCAGAAAATAAATTAATTCCTTCCTCATTATACACTAACTTTCCAGGATGCTGAGGCCCAAAATTTCCATCATTGATGTTGGAAGTATTCAACATCAGCCTCAAAGGTTTGTTGGCAGAGGAGATAGCTAGCTCTTACCTAATTTCCCCTAGGTGACTCCCAAAAAGTCTCCAAATCCGTAATCTTTGTACCACCTCCCCTCCTTCGAGTTACATGGAGAAACATCTCATCTGGGACTTTTGCAGAGTTCATATCCTCAGTTTTTCCATGCATCCTTTAGCCTCATCTGGTTATTTTCCCTACAGAAAGGCATCATCTGACTGAAATGCTGGCATATTGTAAACTAAAAAGACCATATAGAAGTTTTTTGATCACTATAAACTAAAAAATACAGCAGTTACGTAATACGACAACACAGTTCATAAGTGACATATCTGTCAACGTGGCTCCCTGTTCTGACTGAGCCAAGGAAGCAGCTTGCCACTGTCGAGAGGGGAGGAGGGACTCTCACTGCTCCCTCTCCTCCCCAGGCTCTCCTCTAAGCATGTGATTCTCCCCCTTCTCTGTGCCAGTCCTGCTCATTTATTCACAAGAGGACCTTGTCAAAGTCATGTAACCCAGGAAAAAATACTTTACATATTTTTTACCAGGTCGTTTTTCTGCTCTTTGAGTGATTTAAACCTGCTTACTATCTGATCAGATGATCAGAGGACAGTTGATGAGCATGGGTGAAAGGGAGGAAGGAGCAGGCTCTCCCGTCAGAGGCGGTGACAAGCTGTTAATGCAGCTCAAGCCTTTTTGTGAAACCTTACACTCGTGGTGTATGGTACAGCTACTACAGCTGTCTGCTGGGATTCAGATTACATATGTACATGGCATCATATTTTATTCCACTGAAAGCTGCAGGGTCCCCAGGGCCTCAGATAGCAGCATAAGCAGGCAAACTTAAGTTTTCAAAAAGTATTGCTAATGTCAGATATTCCAAAAGTTCCTTCTGTTTTAAGAAGATAAAAGTGAATATGCCAGTGACAAGCTAAAGGGAAATGTTCAGATCTGTCCTTCTACCTGTGTCTGTCTGCTTCTTCTTTTGCCTTTCATTTCTAAGAATTTGGAGACATCCTCATTTGTTTAAATCCAAACAATATTTTGTAATCCCTCAATTCATAACCATAGTATTTTTAGTTTGAAGAACTAACTTCAGCAATCTGTACTGTAATTGGATTTGCTGGTTTTGACTGACCACCGAAGAACTCTTCCTGGTTTCTTTATCCACTTCCCAAATGTGATTGGTTTTGGTTTTTTCAAGTCATGTGGTTCTCAGCAAGTAGTATCATATGGTGTGACTGAGTGATCTGATAATGTGTCCTTAGAAGTAAATTTGGGATGATTAAACATTCCAGTTGGGTAGATGAGAGACACCAGATGAGCAGTACAAGCAAATTAGATGGGTTGGGATATTGATAGTAAGCAGATAAGCAGTAATTTTGGATGCTGTTGCTTTGCGTGCTTTTACTTTTTTCATTATTTTAGAGGCAGAGAGGCTGTACTGTGCTTTCATCAGTGTTTGCACACACTTGCTTTTTCACTGCTTTCATTGCTCTCTGCTTGATGGAATTGCTGTCACAAAAAACCCACAAACCAGCTGAAAAAGAGAAGGTTTTCCTGCTAAGTGCTAAAGGATGGGTGCAGGTTTATATTATTCATGCTGCCTGTGATGGGGAGGATGCAGAATCCTGAGAAGACTTTTGCTGGCGCTGAGCCAGTGCAGTTGGTGTGTCACAGTGCCTGCATCTGCCTGCTGTTCTCCTGAAGAGGAGAGGATGGGGCTCCTGGGGTCTCCTTTTACACTGCTTTTTCCTTATAGAAGGTAGAATAGAAGGAGCAAGTGGTAGCCACCCGTAGTGAGTTACCTGAGCAGTACTCAGATAACAGCTAGGTGCCAGGGCAGTCATTGCCCACTTCCTCTAATAGAAAAATAGCTTGAAATAGCTTCATTTCAATGCCATGCTGAATGCAGCTCAAAAGATCAGTCATTCCCACTCTTAACGCTCAAGTTCTTACCTCAAAGTTCTGTGTGTTGCTGCTTTCAAGTTGTTATTTCAGAAACAGTTTGTGCATTTTGGGGGAAGGGGGGAACTGGGAGGTGTGCAGGGAGAGAAAAGGAAATTGAAGCATTTAACACCGAATTTCATGGGGATTATTACTTTTAGATTATGTCCGCCTCAAACCAGTGGAAGGCAGGAACTTCACCAGATCTTTGTAAACTCTTTAGTTTATGTAACACAGTGATACATGTGAGGCAAACACAGGAAAAGACTGATTTATTAGTTCTCAGGTTTGAATTCAACATCTGAAGTCCACTGAAAGGAACACATCTCTGTTACCTTTATTCATTGTGTAATATTTCCCAATATATTATCAACATAATAGCCAGCAAAAAGCAAACTTACATTAATTCTGCAAATCCATCTTAGCATTCTTTTAAACTCAGTGTAGAAAATTATAATCCTGAGGAGTACATTTCCTGTATAGAACAAAAATCAGGTTTCTGTCACCACTCTTGGCCGAGGAGAGCTGGTTAGGAAGCAGACAGCATATGGTTACATGACTGCTGAGGTTTGCATGTAATTTGTGGTCTGCTTAATTCCTTGTTTCACAAGAGACATAATCTTACATGTAAATAAAGGCACATTTCATATTATCCTACGGTGGGGATTTTTGTGTCTCCCCCTTCCTAAGGCTGGTCAGGGAAGCCCAGCGCAACGATCAAGTAATCAAATCAAGACTTTGCCTTCTTTCATTTGCCTGTTGTAATGACAGCTTAGAGAAAAACTCAAAAGAAACCAAACGCATCCATCCAATTTGCAGGCACTGTTCACTGTACTTGCTGCCTGAAAACACAGAGAAATGACACTCCCCCAGCATATCTGACTAATAAATTCTTAACCCCAGGCTACTCCTCACACAAGCCTTTTTTAATATTGGAATCAGCTTCGAAACGTTTAAGTGTTCTATGAACCTAGAGATTGTAAACTACTATCCATTTTTTTAAAAAAAAAATTTAGGTTTTGTTTCAAAGCATTGTCCATTGATTTCTTCTTCATGTTCATATTTATGAGATTTAGTCTATTTGTTGTTTCTGATTTGTTTATCCTGATTAATTTTATCTTGTTTATGACGATGTATGAGTATTTGTCACCTCCTAATGTTTCTGTTGCCCGAATAGATCACTAAAATAGCTTAAAGAAAGTAATCATTTTTTGGACTATGTCTGCTAACAAATTCTGTTTTTAATTTTGAAACAAGGTATTTTTCTTGAAATCTGTTTGTTGAAACTTAAATGTCATGATCTTTTCCTTAAATTATGCTAATGCATTTATTCACATGTATCCAGTACTGTAAGTGCAAGAATGATAAACTGAACTTATTGACCAAATGGATTTTATAGATTGGATGGTTTTCTAATTTTACTTTTTCTATTATCATTATTTAGTGCTTGCAAGTTGTAAAAACTCCCTGGGTTTTTTTTTTTTTCTCTAGGGGAAAGAATGGTTTTAAATGACATTTCCTACTGAAGAAACCTTGAAAACAAATACTATGTTGGATTGTCTTCTTGATGCACCTAAAACTTGTCTGGTATTTCAAGAAGACTTGAGTCAACATATGAGCAACTCAGTAATATGTATGAACAACTCATATATGCCTGACTTTAAATAACAGTTGGTTTAGGCTTCATAGATAGTGACTGGCTACATAAATTACATCCAAAATGTACCAGAAATTTCTGAGGCCTAAAGAAATTGGGCCTAAATTCCTAGGAGGAAAAAAAAAAAGCAAGCAAACAAACAAAAACCATCAGAAAACAATTTATTATGTGAAAACACATTCCATCACTTGCCATAGAGGATGTCTGGTGGGTGTCCCCCCTTTTTCCTTTCCCCAAACCTATTGTGTGTTTTACTTTTTGGTGGGAGGGCAGTGCTGTTGGCCTTCCCATCGTTTATTCTCCCAGTGAGTCCAGCAGTGCTTACGGACCAGTCTTCACCCTCCCTACCATCAGGCAGGAGAGTCCCCACCCAGGTTTAAGGGACACCACCTTTGGCTGTTGTGTGGGTGGTGCTGGGGCTGCTTCCTTGGACAGTCTGTTCAGGAACCACCCTGTGCCATCCAAAGATAAATCAAAGGTTTTTCTCTTGCTCATTTGGGAAACCCAGAACTTCTTCAATCAACTCCATGCCAGCTAATTATGAGGTCTCAAGAAGTGGTATTGGCAGCAGGGAGGGGAGGTAGTGTGGGTTTTGTTTTCCTGCTGTCCCTTTCTGGGATTGTGTTGAGCTGCTGTTAGAGCAGGAATGCATTTGATGTGGGGGACGCCCATGCTGTACTCACAGAAATCTAGGAGGAAAAAAAACCCATGACCTAGAAGCCATTGTGGTAGTCAGGACACCCATTAGCAAAGCCTTTGAAGATAGGAACTCAGGGTTACAGAGTCTAAGTCTTTGATTGCAGCCCTTTGTAGGGAGGACCTGAAGGCAGTAATAACACTAGTACACAGATTCATAGGCCTGGAATGTCACCATGACTTTAATAGCCCAAATAATTGCCTTTTCTTATACTCCCAGTTGAAGGTATGATTTATAGAGGAACTATAATGCACCCTCTCTCCTTTTTAGATCAGTTTCCAGCATTTAACTACAACCTGGATAATTGTTTAAAATATGCATTGATTTAACTTATTCCTCTTCTTAGTTTGTTTCAGTAGCTGCTGTGGTGAGAATGTTGTTAAACAGACCTACTGCTGTAGCTGTGCTTTGTGTAGTCTGTAGTTTTGATTCACCTGGTGCAAGGATGACTTTATCCATGCAAATGCTGTTGTAGCAGAGTGACTCTGTCTGTTTATACCAGGGCAACTCTGTAAGTAACTCCAAATGATGTGTGAGTACTTACATTGTTGCGCTGTGAATATCTGGGTGATATAATTTCTCTGTCATAGTCCTCCCAGTAACCTAAAATACAAGTCACTTGACCTTCTGTGCCTCTTTTCACCACGTATAAAAATGGGGATAATAACTCATCATTACTCTAGCCATATAATACCTGGAGGTACTTTGTTATTACAAGGCTGGGGAAGGAGTCCTATAATTACATGAGTAGAAAAACACATTTGTAGAAAGACCAGATGCTTAGACATACATGCAAATGGGAGATTAAAAGCTTCTCTTCCTTGTCCCTCCAACATAATTTTGTTCAGATTGGAATACTGTACTTTGTACTTTTATAGGGATAAAACTGATTTATCAGACCGAACTCTAAGCTCTCCTAAAATATCAAAGTCTAGGTCATTATCTTAATGTCTAAAGCTAAGCTAGGCTAAGCACAGCAGACCCAGAGCTTACATTATCCAAGATGCATCGTCATTGCACACTGGCAGAAATCCTGAGTAATTTACTCAGTGGAGTTACATCCTTGTAGAAGTCATGTAGATGAAAATAGTGCTGGAGCGTCGTGTTTCTGCTGTTCCATGAAGGCCTGACCTCACAGACATGTTTTTAATACAAATGGCAATGCAAGCCTAAGAGTTGTGCATGTGTTTGATGAACTCTCATTATTTACCTCATTTTCATTCCTTCTCTGTATCCTGCAGAATAAAGTGCAATTCTGTCCTCACAGGAAAAACTGGGTTTACTCCATTCTAAACCTCCTAATTTCTGTGTGACGTTGTCTTCAGAATCACTGGAAACCCACTTGCCCAGATATGGTTGTGCATTCTTCTGGTCCTTGTTATATAGTTAATTACAGACTACACGTTGAAGGAAGAATATTTTCGGGTTTAACACAGGCAGTTTTTTTTAAGTTGATTGGTGTAGGTCTGAGGTTGGGTTTTAGCATTATGCAATGCTGCTTTTTCCACTGCTTGCATTCTTTCATACTGCTTCTGTACTGCAAGCCATTGCCTGTAATTCTCTGAGCAGTGAATCACTGAAAGTAAAATAATTGCACAGATATGACTATCACAATATTTTTTTTCCTTTTGTGTGTATTGCCTTAACAGTAAGATTTCAGAAGGCAAAATACATAATAGGTGGAAACACCAATTGTTCTGTTTCTTTTGGTAGATGTACCGACGCCAGAGGCTGGAAGAAAATTAGTGAATGCCTCTGTAGTGAACGGTAGTCCGGCACCACAAGGGAAGCAGAACGGGGCCACACAAGTGACAGTGCAACGCAAGAGACTCCTAAAGGCTCCCACATTGGCTGAACTTGACAGCTCAGATTCAGAGGTAAAAAATCAGGACACAACTTGCTTCTTGATTTGTCAGAACTGAGTCTTATTTCTTAATTTGCTGAACTGATCAGATGAGAAGTGACTGTGTAAATTATAATCCGAATTTTCCATGGCTGCTTTGTCAGCCCACAGAACTTCAAAAATACTAGATCAGACCTCAAAAAGGAGAATATTCTTTTGAAAGGTTAAATGGTAATTTTGGCCTTAAACCCATATTTACTTACTTTCCTAAAAACCCAGGATCTGTCCACAGTGTGTTTGTAGCAATGATGCTTTTGGGAATTTAGGAAAGTACATTGCACCCTTCTGGCACTCATGCAGTAGCTGTCTCTAAAGGACTCAGATGTGGTGCCAGCCTCACCATAACAGCCGTTAAATTAAGAGCAGCAGCTGTGCCAGAGGGGTTGCAGTTTAGTGCAAATGTCAGTGCATTAGTTTGCTATATAAGATTGGGAATTAACACCCCAAAAATGTTTCACAGATAGGAACAAGCAAATACCACTCAGATGGAGAAGTAATTTTGAATCCATCCTCTCGCAAATGAAGAGTTAAAGATTTTAAAAAAGCATTAGAAGGAGAAAACCTTAAAAAGCTTTCTGGCTTCAAAGCTGCATTATATATGGTCCTCAGGAAGTACCAACATTACATCCTCAAGAATGAGCTTTGTCTTCTGAACCAGTAGTGTTATTAATTAGGTTTGGATCTTTCTGAAAGTTAAGCTGTCTGGAAAGCTCATGCAGGCAGGCTTTATTCACAGAGGATAATTTTAGCCTGGGGAAAGCAGTCTTCCCTGACTCGTTTTCTCTCTTTTAAATGGGAAAGGAGGGGTTTCCTGACAGGGTGGTTACAAAGGCGTCTAAGCTGAAAGATAGGAGGCTGGGAAGAAATATATGTGGGGAGAAATTTATCTCTTTGCATACTTTCTTGATCTGTGAAAGGTTGGCCCTCTTTGGGGTTATCCTGTGGGTGACTTGTGTGGGTGCATAATTTGATGCATCTATGCTGAAAGCAGAAGAGATTTGCATTCTGAAATCACTCATCAGTCTTTAAAATTACAATAGAGGCTATATGTGGTTTGTTAATATGAATGAAGCTGGGCAGGATGCAGGAATACTAAGATCTGTCAGTGAGAGCTGGATCTTGAACTTACAGCCTGTAGCTCTGTGTATCCTGAAGCTTCATGCCATTTCACACAGGAAAATGAGCAGAAGTCAGTAAAAGAAAATTATGTAAAGGGAAATGTGAAATGATTCTTGTAGAAAGGAGAAATAACATGTCTGAATGTGGGTATTGGGAATACTGTGTAGGCAAGCAAAGTGGTATGGAACAAGCTCTGAAACATACAGCAAAAGATAAATTGAAAAGAAATCAACCACATCGAGCTGTCACAGAGAACAGATGCTGTACTAGTTTGAATCAATAGAAATAGCTGGTGAAGCAACTGAGATGATAAAGATGCTCAGCAGAGTACTGGCTGGGGCTCAGGAAGAATGCTAAAGTAGTGAAAATAACTGAAGGGAGTTTGGGTGAAGTTTTTCAAGGTGGTGAAGGACTTAGAACATTTGAAGAGAGTGAAGATTGCTCTGTCCAAATGTTTTATTTCTTTGCTGACTTTTACTTTGTATATAACAGAAGAGTGTGTGTGTTGTTCTGATTGCCTCTGAATGGCTTGGCCACCTCTTTGTCTGCAGTTTGAATTGGGCTTAACCTATTTGGAGTTACTCACTGGGAGTGAAATTATGACTATGTTGTGCCCTAAATGACAGGCTGGAAATACCTGCAGTGCCGAGCTGTGGACCTCCAGATGAGCTGTGATGCAGATGCATTTGCTTCTCCCTGCATCCCCTTTGTTCTGTCATCTGTGTTGCAATGCAGGCTATGTCCCAATACTCAGAGCGGCCAGGCAGGCAGAGGTGAAAGGGAAGGTCTGAAACAGCTCTATGCTCATTTTCTAGCAAGGATGAAAATTGTATACATTGTTCCTTCTTTCTGACCTTGCTTTTTTTGCATCACCACTAAAATCACAGATTCCTAGGGGTGTAGAGCAGAAAGTGCCATTTTGCTTTGTGTGGCTAAGAGAAGTAGCAATCTAATAGTGACTTTTGATACAGATTAAAAAATTGTATCTTCCAGCTATCTGGCCAAAAATCATGTCTGTAATATATCCAGATGTTTTAAGGTAAAGCCTTTCAAGCTACAGTTTTCTCAGTAACTGTAAATTTCTAATTGTTTGGCATTCTGGAGAAGGGCAGAGTCCTGGATGTTGGGTTGATTCAACCTCAAATGCAAAATGTCAGACAGTCCACAACAATAGTCAACAGTTGCTGTATAGATATGGAGGAATTCATGCAGTGGTTCATCAGAACTTCCTGCACAAGATTTCATTCTCAAAAAAAGCCCTCTGTGTTTAAGAAATTGTAGGACAGCAATAGCATTGTCAGTGCACAGGTTTGTGCACAGAAGAAGTAACTTGACATCACAAACCCAGAATACCTGTTGTCTAAGTAGGATTTTATGTCCAATTTAGCTTCCTCCTGGTTTCCACTTTCCCTGTCTTGGTTTATACTTACTGTTTTTTATACTTAGCCACTGGCTCCAACAGTTCATTCTTTAGAATAACAGCTTACTTAGTTCTTCATCTTAGCTTGTTAGCTTCTCCAGCAATGGTAACCTCATCTTCCACTCAGAACAATTTGACTTCTACAAAGTGAAAAGTTGAGCAGTTCCCTTTGTACAAGGGTATTCTCCTTCTCAAAATTTAAATGTTTAGCTCTAGGCTTGTGTACACTGTTGCACCCCTTCTAAAGAATAGTGCATCCAGTTGTCATGCATGTTCTCCGTTGGTCTTTTAAGGCAACCGTGCAGCAAAATGCAGAGCTGTCTGAGCCAGCTCTGTAGCTGAACTGTACTGGCTTCTGCAAGTACAACAGCTGATGTAGCTCAAAATTCCTTACAAGCTTCCCATCACAAGTATTTTGTGGGGTCACAATTGATATGTTAAAGTGAATATACTGTTTTGGGATGTGAGCTGGTTTGAGACCCCTTGCAGAGTACTGTGTTGTGGCAAATAGGTGGGAACAGTGTCATCACATACAACGCTTACCCATGGACTCAGCCTAAAGTGCAGATCACCTGATGGGAATTTGTAGAGGCCTGTGTCCTGTGATGCGTGGTGCTCAGTGAGGTGATCCTGCCAGCTTTTCTTTCCAACTTGCTGTTACCAAAGAAGGCAGTCTTTCAGCAAGTGGAGGTTTTCAGCTGAGGACATCTGTGAGAGAGAAGCTCAGCCACTTGCTGGATTTTAGAGCAGGTCACTTGTTTGATCTGTAAATCTTGACAACCTAAATGATGCTAAGTCTCTTTGGTTGAAAGCATTCACATTAGAGGTAAAGAGCGTTCATGCTCAGACCTTCAGCACTGTTCATTTGGGAGGCTCCTGTGATGATCTGTGTCGTGCTGGTATCTCGTGGCTGAAGACAAGTTTTAGGTGACAGCAAAGGATTTACTAATTTGGATGGCATAAAGCTTTAGATAGCTAAGAGGTGTTTAGTCAAAGCCCATTTCACTTGCCTTCATCTTGCAGGAGTTGCTTTTGGCTGTTGAGAAGAAGCACGCTTATGCAGTGAATGAGATTTCTTTTAAATACAGAAGAAAGGAAAAACACGCCAGGATTGGGAATTAGAGAACAGTGCAGTCAAATTCAGTTTTATTTCACTTTACCTGAGTCACTTGTGTGAGTGGCTCTCTTTCCTTTGGAGACCAGAGAAAACTAAGTGCTAATTCCTTGTTAGTGTGAGATACAAAGCTGAGTTAACACATCTGCTGTAGCTGCAAATCCCTATAAGTCTTTGAATACAACAACGAAAATTAACAGCTTACAGTGGATTCATGCACCTCTCTCTTGATCTTGTTCTTTCATGCAGTAGTTAAATACACTGACTTCCAATCATGTACCATTTATTTCGGTTTTTTAAAAAACTGAGCACTGAAAATTCTGTTTGCTCAGTACTGTGCAGAGTCAATGTTTTTCTTGGGACCTCTTCTAGGACTTTGAGTAACAGAATGGTCCAAAATATCTTTGACAGCTTGTGGTTTCTGTGTGCTAAAAAGCAGTAAGAGCACTAAAAGCAGTTCCTGAGGAATTCTGTTTCTTTTCCTCTTGCCATACAGGAGGAATCAGTGCACAAATCAGGAAGTAGCAGCAGCATCTCCCCCTCACAAGTGGAAGACCTCTCTCAAGAAGGCACCAGCAGCAGAAAGAGTAAGTTATGAGAGAGCCCAGTGACTGCTTTTACACACTTCTGTTGTCTTCTGTGCTGTGAACTTTGAAACTTATATGGAAAGCTGAAGTTGAGTGTTGTTAATGGAATAAACCTCTAAAGCTGAACCCTAGAACCTGCTGAATGGATCAAATGTGATAAACAATTGGAAGGCATTAGCGTCCACTCTGGGTGGATATCTTTGTGAAAGAGAAGGTTTAATCCTTGAAGTTTATGTAGGGCTGTAGAGGAAGTCACAAGTGAATAGAGGGGATAGCTTAAGTATGGTCATCTCATAAAATAATTTGTTGCTACAGAAGCACGTTCTAACCTAAGACCAATTTAAATGTTTCCTTCATCTCTGCCACTGTGGCAGTGTTTGAAAGACACTTAGCAATCACCAGTATTTCTCATAAATACTGGAAAGAGGGCAAGATCTGGTCTTTTTTTTTTCAGGCAGAGTTATTGCAGGTTTTACTGTGTAACAATATTTTGGATTTGTTTTGAAGTGTTTCAGTTTCATTGGAAAGGTTTTGTAATGAGATATGTAATCTGTGCATGTGTTTTCCATGCATGATGGTGAAATAAGTAGAATAATATCCTGAAACACCTCAGTATGGATATGTAACTTCAGCCACCAGTAGTAGGAATTCTAGCAAATCAGTGGCTGGATTAAGTACTGAGCAACATTATCCAACAGTCTCTCTCAGAAGAACTAACTTTTTTGTACTGATTGAATCCTTAGTGCCTCCAAAGTTCTTACCCATATCGTCTACGCCGCAGCCCGAGAGACGGCAGCCGCCTCAGAGACGACACTCCATTGAAAAGGAAACACCAACCAATGTGAGACAGTTCCTACCCCCTTCAAAACAGAGCTCCAGGTCACTTGTAAGTGGAGTGGGTGGTAGGAGAGAGAAAAAGAGGAATGCTAAGAGTATAATGAAAATTAAAACTTGGCTTCAGTGTGATTAGAACTTGACCCAAAGAAAACTCCTCAATTCAGAAACAGCTCTTGGCTACTAAAGGTGTTTTGAAATCAAGATTTGAACTTTGTCTCTCTAACATATTTATCCAAAATCCCAGGTACAGGTGCCTCAGAAAACATTTGCACTTTGATTAGGACTCTGGGTAAACCACGTGCCTTGATTTTTGTTTCAGAATGTCACCAAAGCAGACGAACTTCACCTTACTGGTATTCCACTTGAATAGAGACAATTCCAAAGCAGTGGATCTATTTTGGGATTTGGGGGATTTTTTTTAGTTGTTGGAAGTATTGCAGTTAATGACTGGATGAATGGAATGATTTCTTTTCTTCCCACCTTAAGAACTTGCCTGGTAATGTTTATACATATGAAAGCTCTTTCGGTAATCCAAATCAAGGTTTGTCTGTGTTGCTTTGTTGGAGTTACTGAGGCAAAAACCTGTATTAGTGCTTGAAAAGAAAGTACAATGCATTTGATCAATTAGCTTTAATTGAGAACTGTTTTCCAGCAGAGTACAAACAGCAAAGGGTATGAAATCCTGGTTCATTTATGCTGACGTACTCTTTAGTGCTTTGTAATTTCATGCAGGATATGTTCCTTGTCTCTTTTCCTACCAGCAGGGTTTCAAAGTGTGCTCCATGAGGTGCTGGTGAATAGAGAAATCGATAAACACATCCAAGTTTTGAAAGGCAGGGAATATTCACTTGCCCTGTCTTGTAGTGCAGTGGTGTTCAAGGGCTTTGAAGAGCGTTTTTGTTGGCCCAAGAGATGACAGCCAGGATCCAAACCTATTAGATGATGAAGCTGATCAGTAACAGGAAAAATACCTCCAAATTTTGCCACAACAGGCTTTTCCTTTTCACAGGGTCTGCTGGATTTTATTACATCCTTCCAAGTAGAATGTAGTTTCTCATTGCAGGTGCAGGTCAGGTAGTAACATGTTGATAAATGCATGGCACAAGTGGACATCTCCTGCCAAAGTGAACTTGGAGAAGGATGTATTACAGCAGACCCATGCTGGAGGGCTCCTTCAGCATGTGTTTGAAGTCACTGTCACATAAAATGGGTTGTCCTGTCACCTCCTGCTGCGCTCACTGTATGTGGAAACTCAGGCTTTATTTTCTGGTAGGCCCAGAGTCATTCACAAACAAATGGTTTAAAGGGAGGCGGGGAGAAAGCATCCTATGTTATACTGAGACATTTGTTCCATCACACTTTTAGTGCATCTGAATGTGCTACATTGTAATATTAATCTCGTGTATTTCAGAGGATCATGCAACTTTAAAATCTTATATGAAGCTGTTATTTTAAATAGGTCAACCAAGTTCTTAACCAGGATCTTCTTGACCACATACATATTCTCCCTCTGCCGGTCTGTTCATTGCCATATGCCCAGAAAAATACATTAAAAATAAAACCATTGCAGAAAAACTAATGCAATTATTCTATTCCCCCTGAAAAATACTAAAGGAAAAGGGAGAAAAAGCCATTAGATAAGTCAGGCTAATTTGGGAACAGATAGGGTTTTACTAGTTTCTTTTGTACTTAGGGTTTTTTGTTTGTTTGTTTGTTTTGGTCTTTTTTTTTTTTTTAATCTCTAGAGAACTGTCACGTAGCTTGGTTTTGACTTTGAAATGAAAAAGAAGGAAACTAGTAGTGAAATGATGTTCTGTTAATAAGACCCTATTTTATTTGATGCCTTGAGAGCTAATTCTTTAACTTTGCAATAGTGCCCTCTAGGGTGTGACAGACACCTCCCTCGGTACTCTTGTTTTTCATTTTGGGAAATGAGTTCTGATATGCTGTCACTGGCCCAGGTCCACACTTTGGCTTCCTGCAACTCTCTCCCGCCTGGAGGGATGCCAGCCTCTTGCAGTGGCTGCGCCAGATGTTGCATATGTAGAATTGCCATTCCTGGAGTGAATGCTTCTCAATAAGTGCAGAGTATTATTTATTTTTTTATTTGACATCACACTTCTTCATCCC
Organism: Orthonyx spaldingii; assembly: GCA_013397795.1. NCBI lineage: Eukaryota > Metazoa > Chordata > Aves > Passeriformes > Orthonychidae > Orthonyx > Orthonyx spaldingii. The sequence goes on from VZTJ01004268.1 coordinate 1,432,567, forward strand.
TTCCTCCAGGACTGAAGAGTTTCATTTCTTATCACCAGTTCCTGTGACCCTGGTTTCTCTCCAAGGGGAAAGAGGCCTTGTCAGCAAATAGCTATCAATGCCAGCGAAACCAGGCAGGGTTTGCTACAGTCTCTTAGCAGGATTAGCAAGAAACTGCCCTGTCTTGCATACTAACGATGGTTTTGTGAACTGGCATCTCATCAGACAGAGGGAGTTAGGCCCAAGTAGGTGGGGAGGGGAAACAAACTTGGAAAAGTGCCAAACATAGTCCTTTTGACATGTCACCCTGCCAGTCTACATGGACAGGCAGGGTGGCTCAGTGATTTTGGGGGGGTCAGCCCTGGTGGTTGCTGTAGCGAGCTGATTTAGTGCTTAATCAGTGAGATCAATTCAGTGTCCTGAGATTTACATGTGGATGCCTTTGCAGTCTGTTTGCTTTTTACTATTATTATTATTATTGCTATCATCTTTTTTTTTTTTTTCATTACCCAGAGGACCAAAGTTAATGGTTTCATTTATACACAGCATTCGCTTCTCTGCTTCCTATCTATTGTTCAGGTTCCTAGGATAACCAGTTTATTTCCAAGGATGACTTTCAGACCACTTTTTTCAACTATGCAAACAGCTTCTCTGCTCAGCTCTCATCCCGTTGAAGCAGCCATGTGTGGGGTGGCAGGGGCTATGTACTATCTCTGTGAGAGAGCTTTTGCCAGCAGGTGGAAACCCGCAAAGGTTTGCCTCTTTTTGCTGGCTTTGGAAATCACCTTCACCAGCATGTTCCCTCCTAGGGGAGCACTTTCTCGGCTGTGGCAAGAATTACAGCTTAGGCTGGGACACTGCACCTGATTGACTTTGATTTCAATGTGTGTAGGATATTTGTGTGTCTTCAATCACCTCACTGGGAAAAGAAATCAGTTTTTAAAGGACAGCAAACTAAAAATGCAACATCACCAGATTATCAATGGGACAGACCTTAAATATTACAGCACATGAAGATCCTGCAGCAAAAATCCAGCGAAACTATTGTGATCCTTGGACTATGTTGAAAAGAATAAGGTTTTATGTTTCTCCCAAGGTACACTACGTAGAATGAGAGAGCATTTGCAATCTGCTTTACTTGAAAACCTACATAGTGTTTTGGTCCTCAGCACACTTATGTATCAGAACTTGCAGAATAGCTCATATCCATGTATCAGGGAGGGCAAATCCACTGAAAAGAAAAACTAATTCATTTACCCTATGTGTAACTGAACATGAATAATTTAATTTTTCCTTCTTTTTCTTGTCCCAACCAGAAAGAGGAAGGGTGAAAGCTCTTGTGGGAGAGATACCCAGCTGACCGTTTAGAAACTCTTAGTCTGCAAAAGGGACAAGAGTTTAGAGTGCCTGACTAATTGTGAATTGCAGAATTTAGCGGCCACTCTGGCACTTGTTCATTTTGCAATTTACTAATGCAACTCATTTGAATGTGTAGTGACATCCTTTAATGAGAAGAAGGAATACATTAGGGTAAAAATGTGTTAGTCGACCTATTAGGTGTGTGTACACTGAGAATGACCTACAAAGCACAGTATGGATATGCAATTCTTACTACCTGCTTTTCTTGCGTGAAAAAATGATACATACACATTTTAAGCTATAGTGTTTATAAGATGATTGCATAGTCAGTGTTAAGCCAGTTGTCAAGAGGATCATGGAAAAGTCAAGTTCAAAAAAGTATTTTCAAATAATATTTTTTCCCTTTAAAAATAAGCATTGCTGGCCTGTGTGTAACATTAAAATGAGTATTGAGTATAATTCTGGAAAACCAAGACCATTCAAACCACATTTTGTCCTTACCATGTTCTGTCATATGCGAGTATTGCAGAGAGTGCTCTCACTTGAAGCTGCCGAATTTGGGTGCAGGCTATTGTTGAAAGTTGGAGCAATAACTCCAAAGCATCTTTGTTCAATGAAGTTTAGCCAGTGCTTAGCATAATTTAATTAATTTCAATGCCTTAGAGGTAATGTAGAAACAAAAGATTTTCTTGTGTACTTATTTATATTCTGAAAAGGGGAAAAAAAAAACCCAAGCAGTTTTCTGAAATTGGATTATTTATCTTTCATTTAATGTTGCATTAACATTTTGTTGTCCTTGTGTAACCACTGGAATTAAAACATTAGCATTTAAACATGTGAACATTTTCTATGTTTCCCCTGTTGCCTGCTGGCTGTTTCTATTTTAATGATATTCGTTTTCGATTGGTACGACAACAGGCCCACACTATTCCCCTAGTACGAGCTCTACACCTATAGCAGATCCGCAGAGTTTCTTCAAAGGAGCAATATTCCCCGACGTCATCGTTCTGTAAATTAAAGGAATGGGCGTTCATGAGGGGGAAGGAAGAGCTTCAAGTAAGAAATGTATTTCTAAAGGACTTAAAGCTCTGGTTGATTGCAAGCATTCAGTCAGCCTCATTCACCTCGGATAGTTTCCCTCAGTCTCCCACGATGCAGACTCGAGGGGTTTTGCTGGCATTGTGTGCATCCCACTTTCCCACCCACTTCCTCTGCCATGCCACCCCAGCCCTCAGCTGTGCCTTCCCTATAGCAAGGCAGTTGCTATGGGAAGAACCCAGAATGAAATGCTGAGAGCTGCTGTAAAGCTGTAAAGTTGCTCATAAGGAACAGAAGATACTTTGTTTTGGCTGTGCAGTTTTACACCTCAGAGCAAATTGCAGCTGCTTTTGATGTAGTTTGTTTTTTCCAGAAAACTAGTGTTCCATACCCCAAAGGTTTAGCTGGCAGATCTAACAAAGTTAACTCAATTCTAGTCTTCTGTGGGGTACCCTAAACAGAGTGAAGTTTCTTTGTGTTCCCTTTCTAGATAGGTAAGACAACAGTTTTTAAAAATGTGGTGGTTCCTAAATGCTAATGTTTGCCAGGTCTGCAACGTAGAAAGATTTTCTTTTTAATCTGATGGAAAGACAGAACAGACCTCTGAGTACATGGAAATGGAGCATTTCCGTACTAATCCGATTCATCACTTCAATTTGTAAACGAGATCTCCAAACTGTCAGCCACGTCTTTGTGTATGCAGGAGAAATTTCCTTCGTTTATTCAGAGAGTATTGCCTGTCATTGTCATTACTGCACAGTAGCCCCTCTGGGCTGACTGAAAAGGTTCACTAAGCATTAAGCGATGGGAGTTCCCACAGAGGTTTCTGTCTTTCTTTTGGAAATGTATAATCAACTACTGGGCTGGATTACAAATTGGGTTGGTGCTTTTTATTCCCTGGTACCAAATTCAGGAGTTCTGCACTCAATATTCTCCTAAATGCTGCAACACAGAACAGATGCACAATTTTGTAAGTGGAAAGTTGTGCTGTCAATTCTCTATTTGAGCCTCTACCATTTATAATGCAACACTGGATAACTAGTTCACCTGCTTGCTACTGGAATATTATTCTGTAAAGCTTAAATTGCTGCTGTTACTTTCTGGGGCAGAGAGGAGAACTTTTCTGCCTGAACTGATGTAGCTTGTTGTAGTCTTGGTGTGATTCTGATCGTGTGAGCACCAAGATGTGGTACCACTGAATAAAAACTTCTGCTAGAACGGGCTACTAACAACTTTCCTTGGCCACTCTGGGCATCACGAAGTCTCAGAGAAATTATTTGATGTATACCTCAAACAGTATACATAAAATACTGCCATCTACCATATTACATTTTCCCTTTCAAATTATAAATCTGGATGTTGATTGGCTTGAAACAAATGTTTGTAATAAAAGACAAATGGAGAGAAGGGTCAAGTGGTTTGAGGAGGAAAGATGAAGAAAACTGTCATCGTTGTGAAGGCTGAACATAAGACCATTTCGATCACACTTACGCAGCTTCCAATGGTTTGGCACTCATGTGATGCCCATGAATGAGCCAGTGCTATTCCAGTTTGATGGGAGAAACCCGCTGTTTCTGGAGTTACTAACCAGGTGGCTGGTTGTCTAGGTTGAACCCTGGAAGAAGCCGTTTGTCTTTGAAATAATCTGGGGTTTTTGGCTTCCAGGAGGAGTTCTGTTACCCCGTGGAATGTCTGGCTCTGACAGTGGAGGAGGTCATGCACATCCGTCAGGTGCTTGTGAAGGCGGAGCTGGAGAAGTACCAGCAGTATAAAGACGTCTACACTGCTCTCAAGAAAGGAAAGGTAGGGCTGAGCCTGTGGAGGCTCTGAAGGGTGTGGAGGGAGGCCAGTCGCATAAGCCTCCCATTTACACATTTGTTTCTTATCCTGTATTGGAAAGAAGATCTATCCACCAAACATCCCCCTAAATGTCTAACACATGGGACAGCTTCCTCAAATTATGTCCAGAAACATCAAAACTTATCATGGAAACACCTTTTTTGTTTATATTGTCTGTAAAAATGCAGTAGCATTTGCAATTAGCAGAGTGTATCTGTATGTGTCTGGTATAAACTTCATTGACTGAGGTGATTTTTGTCCCCATGCCTTCTGCAGGATTGGTAACCTTTTCTGTTCCAGAAAATAGAATTACAGATAGCAGTAGAAAACTCCAAGTTCTTCATATATGAATCCTTGCTATCAAGCACAGAGGGAATTAAAGCCTTCAGAGAAGTCAATACGACATGTGACCCCAGAAGGAGGTTTAATATTACAGACCTATTAACTAATGCATTTTTCTATAAACTGCAGATTGGAGATTCGTACTTCCCAGTAGAAGCAGCATCCTTTTCTCCCACTTTTGACTTGTGCTTCTTGAACACCTCAAGCAAGTCTATTTTGACTTCACTGTATATTATATCTACAGGCCTACCTGTGTCTAGTATGCAGATTTATTTTAAAGACTTAATACATTTAAAGCAGAGGAACAAGAACCTTATCATGTCATTCATTAGATGCAGCTGTTGCCTGTTGTCATGATATATAAAGCTTAGTAATGAGCTTTACCAAATCTCAGAGTAGGTTGAGGCTTTAATTAATTTAACCCACTATTAAAATTGCTCACTTTTATTTCTAACCAAATTTATCTAGTTAACGAGCAGGTATTTAATTTAGGCAAAACAATTAAAGGCCTAGTTCTAAATATATGAAGATACAATTCTGGACCTTCTTCTCAATATAATCTTAGAAGCACAGACCCCAGAACTGGATGCAGCACGGCCACTGTGGCCTTGCCAACACAACTGGTCAATGAAGTCATCACTGTGTAGGACTTTGTGTAACACTGTGGATTCCTCTGTTCTTCTCCCTCTAGCTCTGCTTTTGCTGTCGAACGAGAAGATTTTCTTTCTTTACCTGGTCTTACACTTGTCAGTTCTGCAAGAGGTAAATATTTAATGTCTGTTAATAAATGAGTACCATTTCAGAGGGAAAATTATTGATTTATACATTATAAACCCTCAAAAATTTCCGCTGCATACTGTTGATTGGGTTTATTTCTATGTAACAGTCTATGTTAAAAAAACCTATGCAAAAACATTTCCTTTGCAAGTGACAGAATTTCTGCCTTGGACTGAAACTCTTGACTAAAAGTGAGAGAAACACTCATTTGTTCTTTTATGCTTATGGGAAAGCAAGATGGAATTTACTCAGACTACCCAGTCAACAGTTCCACAACCTCTGTTGTTAAGAAAGACATTTCAAGGCAATTTACCTTTTGGGCTATTTTTTGAGTTTTGGGACAGAGGAAAAGCAAGACAGAATATTTGCAGGCAAAATGATAAATTTTAAGTTAACAGTGAGACAATAAGTCAGAAGATCTATGTAACCACTGAGTTTCAGTGTCACCAGAGGAGGTTTCTTTAGAGGAAAACCAGCTTATTTTTCTTTTTTCCCCCCTATTTTTTACATGTAGGTGTAGTTCTTGTTCAGCATTTTTCCTTGCTTTTGGCTTCATGTTCTGATTGAAGTTACTATGTTGAAGAAGCTTTAAAAATGAACATGTTTGTTTAAGGGGAGGATGGGGGAGGGTTCTAACTCCTGAAATCCCTTATTCTTGATTTAAACATATTTTTTCCCAATGGATTGATTCATGCTCTTGCTTTCTTACACAGGCCTGTATGCTCACAGTGTTGCAAAAAAGTAAGTAAGGAAATTTATGTTTTGAGCCTTTCTAAAAAGCTGCAATATTTGTAATAATGCTGCACGTTCCTTGTGCTGTTCCCAACAGATGCGGCTGCCATCAAAGCCATACTCCACCCTCCCCATCTTCTCCTTGGGACCTTCAACCTTGCAAAGGGGAGAAAGCTTCATGAGGCCAGAGAAACCCTCTACCAGTCACCACCATTCCCTGCGGAGCAGGTGAGAAACAATCCAGCCTGACTTGTGCCTGTTGCAAATGCTCCCCAAGTGTTTCATGCTGGGTTATCAATCATTAAGGTGATTCTCCCCCGTTTTGTAGTTGGCAATGTTTCTAATGCTTGTAGTAACTTTTCTGGAGCCTAAAAAGCCAGGTCTCTTCTACTTGTTGCTTTGATTTACAGAAATAGCAACACTAACAGTGTCTTAAACCTTTTTCACAGTACGGGTGAAAAATAGCATGAGTCTGGTATTTCTGTAGCACCTCTTCAAAAATATCCTTAACATGTCTTTTTCTGGGGTGAATGGACTCTTTGGAGATAAATCTTGCAGGGTGAAATCACCCACTGAATGGGAATTCAATAATGTCTAGTGCACAGATTTCTCTTCCTTTCCCCTAACTTTTCTTACTCCAATTTTCATAATTTTTCATTTTGATATTCTCAAATTATCTGTTGGTTTTATATCTTGTACATAGATGGTTGTCAAAGCCAATCCAAGAAATGAAATATAAAATAAATGCTCCTTTTTGAGGGAATCTGCTGTATAAACCCTCTGCGTAGATCACCATTGCTATGATGCTGTGTAGATCAGCCAAAGACAACAGCTATTTTTAGTTACTAGCAAGGTTGTTTTTGCCAGGTGGTAAATGTTACACGCGCCCTCAGTTAGTGATCCTGCAATCTTGCCAATCCAGGCAAAATCTGGATCTTCTCCAGTGTTTGGTGTAATTTGGTACAGGAGGAAAAAGAATTTAAATCCAGACCTTTCTGATGTGATTTTTCCTGAGGCCCACAGCCAAGTTGCCAAATAACATGACAGATCCTGCTCTTTTGCCTTACAGGTTGACCTCAAGGTCCAAGTCTGTGGATAAGTCACACGAAGAGTTTCCCAAAGAATTAATGGAGGACTGGAGCACAATGGAGGTTTGCGTGGACTGCAAGAAGTTCATCTCAGAAATCATCAACTCAAGCCGGCGCAGCCTGTCTCTGGCCAACAAGCGAGCCAGGTTAAAAAGGAAAACACAGTCGTTCTACATGTCGTCACCAGGAACCTCGGAATACTGCCCCTCGGAAAGGACGATCAATGAGATCTGAGCCGTGTGCCTTTTGCTTTGCTTCCGTCTCCATGAGGTCATCATCCATGAGTGAGGTCACTGGAACCAGATTGTCATCCCGTTGCTTCGTTCCACTTGACTGCTTGGGATCTTTGCATTAGATCACAGGATTTCCTACTCCGGCAGTTCCCGGAGACACAGAGCGCTGTGTTTGGATCTGTGCAGGGTGATACACAACGGGTCAGCTGCTCGCGCTGGGAGAAAATCAAGTTTGAAATCGTTGCCTCTTTTGTACGCGTGCGTCGAAACGAGAAAGCCTTTACTTGCTTTCAATCTTTTTTTAACCATTCATTGAATCATTTTTCAGGAGATGAGCTGAGAACAGGTGTCTGATGGAGAACCAGATCTAGCACAGTGTCAGTGTTAGCACAGTAGCAAACAGTAGGTCCTGCTGGCATTCCCACCCTCGGAATGCTCACGCCCTCGTTGAGGCAGCCAAGGGCCGTGTCGCACACCAGGCACCCAGCGTGAGCAGCTCTGGTCAAATCCATCTTCCTTTGAACCGTTTTGGTTGCTCTGAGATCAGGGTTCAGCACAGGACTCTACAGTGTCAGTGTCCTGGGGCAAAGCGGTGACAAAGCTCTTTGCCCGTGTGGTTGGCCATACCCCTGTGCTGCTGTACTTCTTAAGCCTTAGTGTCCTTCTGAGTGTCTCCTGAGCAGGTGTTAGTAGTTTACTTTCTATCTTGAATGTATGATAATGACTACTAGCAGTGAATTTTAGTAGTAGACAAAGTTGTACAGCTTCCGGGGAGGACGGGAAATAAGGGAGGCTTCTAATTTTAACTGAATACCTGTAACACTGTTCTCGAGGTTACTCAGAGAAAACAGTGAGTAAGGTGTAAATTTGTATTATAATGGAGCACACAGATACTGCTATAGTTCTGTCTGACAGCATATCCACTAGTAACCCCATTTTTTCTGGGGTTTATAACTTGGCTGTAAAAATTCGTGTTCTGCTGAAATTTGGGACAGTGCTGTCTCAGATTGGGAGCGATCTCTCTTTTTCTTTAGTCTTTTATTCATTCTTCCCCCCTTTTTAATTCACTCACAAGGGAGTGCTAGACTAATTGATTAGAAGGTCCAACAATTTTACAACGTTAACTGACATCTCATGCTTTTTTGCACTTTTTTTTATATTCAAAATACTTACTTTTTTTTTTTTTTTTTTTCAGTTCAGGCATAGCCAGAGGTTAGTCAATGATTTGGGGCCAGATCTTTTTGGTATTTAAAAACAAGCTAGCATAGCCAAGTTATTAATACTTGAAAATCAACTACTGTAACTTTTTTCATAAATTTTTTAATACCCTGAGGCATATTTAATAGCTATAAAGCAGTGTATTATAGAATGACATAGCAGAAAAGTTTCAGATCTATTTATTAACATTTCTATACTTCAAGTTAATGAGAGATACCTCAGAACTGCTCCAAAGTAGCTGGGACTGGACTTCCATAACATAATTTTAAAGGTGTATTAATCAAAACAGCTTCCTCTGTCCAAAAAGCCCAAGAGACAGACTGCCCCTCTGGCCCTGACAAGGCACAGTGCTGAGGCTTGGAGGCACCAGGGCTGCTTGGCTCCCATTTGGCAGCCTTTGGAGCAGCCATCCATATCATCTCTTTTAGGCTGATTTGAAAAGCACATGCAAAAGTCTCTGTAAACCTTCCCAGGGAGTCAGCCATCCTTATTTTTTGTTAAAAGCCCCCTTGGAAAATGAGAATTTTTGCATATGTACTGCTTATTGAAATAGTTTCTATTTTTTTCTGAACCAATGCAAACAGGAAAAGCAAGGCTCAGTGCTAACTCTTCCTCCTTGCTGTCCCATGTAAGGTCAGGTGTCACAGCCCTCTCCTTGCGGTACCTCTGGAAAAGTGTCTTGCTTGTTAAGGCACCTGGAGTGCTGGCATGAGACAGGAACATAGGATTGCAGGTGAGCAGCACAGGCAGGCTGGTGGGAAAGGTTCTGCTGTTGCTGGAAGGGTCGCCTGATCTCAGTCACATCAGCACTTTTTCTTGTTTCTGTGCCAAAACCAGGCCATGTGTTTGCTGCACAGAGCACCAGGGAAACCAGATGGAAAAAAATGCAGGAAATCTCACTTTGCATCTACCCTGTTGTTGTTGTCACAATTTTTTCATGGAGATGCCCCAGCCATGTTACAGTCACCTAGTCCTCTGCTCACAGTCCGCTTCCCTGGTGTCCTCAAGCCACTGAGATGCAGGGCATCCAGAACAATTCTTTTCCTCTTGGAGAGGAATTTGGGATGTTGTAGAGTAGGCAGGATGAAGGACTAAGTGACTCTTTAGCATGCAAAGGGAAACAAGTCTTTCATGCCTCTGCCCTGCTCCACCCTGGTAGTGTCTGGGGGTGGCTCTGGGGCAGTGGCAGAGCTTTGTGATCCAGCCTGTGCCTTCCCAGAATTCCCAGAAGTCTTTGGCTCAGGGCAGACTCTGCTGTTCTGGGCAGGGTACAAACACTGAACAACAATGCAGTGGTTGTACAGACGGCTCCCTGTTGCTTACACAGAGCTGCCATGGGCCAGGGCCTGCATAAGCTCCCTTTTTCCCTGGAAAAAACCCTCCAGGCTGCTGATACATGCTGTGGCAGGCTCCAGAAAACACGGTGTGGAGGGCTGCCTCTCCCCTTTCCTCCCATCCCTTCCTCCCTGGCACAGTTGCTCCGCATTCTCCTGGCATTTCATTCCGCGAGAGGAAGAGCAGTGGGTTGGTTTGTCGCGGGAAGCCTGAAGGAGCTCAGCTCGCTGGTTGCCTGGCTCTGCGGAGTGGGCTATTTTTAGTTTTCCATCTCCTCCCTGCCTGCACCAGCATCCCAAATCCACTGCAGCCATTGGCCCAGCACCCCGTGGTGCTGCCCAGCATGTCCTAGTTACGGGCTGAACTTCACGTCAGTGTCAGAGGGGGAAATCAGAAGCTTGTAAATATCTGTAATATATTTATTAATATTTAGGAAGTCTCCATCAATCATGCAATGGGAATTGACTTTCCCATGATGTTTTAAAAAGGAAATGAGTCTTATTTATATGTGTGTTGGCTGTTATCATTTATTAGAGTTAATGCTTTCAGCCCCCTAATACAGTTTGCACATCTTAGAGTGAATTACTGATGACAAGAACGTGGCACTAGCACAGTGAACTCCGTTCCATGAATTTTAAAATTATTTTCTTTTTTTTTTTTTTTAGCTTTATTAGTATGCCCAAGGTCTGTTAAAATATATCATAGGAGACCCAAGGAGCTAAAAATGCCTCTGGCAGCATCAGTCTTGTTTTATATGTGAACCTGGTTGTGGGGAATGCAAAACCAGCTCTGCCTCACAGCAGTGATGGAAGATGTGAGCAGGCTTTTGCTGCAGCTCTCAGACCTGACCTTTCAAGTGTTCATGGTGACAGTAGTGTTTTGGGGGTTGTTGGGGTTTTTTTTCCCTTTCTCCATTACTTCCTTTATACAGGGAGGGGTGTTACCTGGTGAAAATAAAATGCCTTTCCATTATAACTCTTGTCTGTGTTAATTATTCATGGGGAAGCTGATTTGAAGGTTCTGTCTTTCTCTTTTTCATGCTTTTATAGTTTTGTAAGATCAGTCAGATGTTTCTTTTGGCAAAGAATTGTTAACGAAAATGACTGCATAACAGCTGAACACTGGCTGGGCTGCATGAAGGGATGAAAACATGTCAAAGTACCCTTAGAATAGCAATAAAAACTGCTTGTGTAACCCCAGTGACATGATTAGCTCCTCGTCATCATCTGCAGCAAACTCCCTCTGTTACCAGTGTGCTGCTTCTTCCAACGCTGGCAGGCTCTACCTGAGGCAGCACATTTGTCCTGCATGTAGTACAGGCTTTGGGAAATCTCCATCCCTCTCTCATCATTGGGAGAGAAATGCTGACTGTCTTTCAGAGCGGTTTTTGATGGATTTGGTTTAGTTTTTAAACCAGAAGCGGAGAGAAGATTATCTCTTCTCTCCTGAGCATCCCTTTTTCCCCAGTCAAGTTCAGCATCAGCTTCCCTGGTTAGTTACTGGCTGCATGCTCTATAGGTTAAAACTAATTTAGAACCTCCAACTTTAAACTCCTGATTGTTACCTTCCTGCTTTATTTCATCCAGCAGCTCTGCAGAACTCTTCGGAATTCTGTCCTACAGCTCAGTCTCATCTGTGAAACAGTGACAGCACACAGGCATGAGAGAAAGGTGCTGCAACTCTACACTCTGGTGCTACAGCACATGGATTATGTTCATGTTACCAGAAATTTTATACTGTTGCCATGTTGATAACTCAGAGCTGCTCTGGTTTATTTCTTCTTTTATACGTGTGTATCTTAAGGCCAGTCTGAAAATGTTTATGAATACCGATTCCAGCTATAAAAACCTCTTTCATTGTTTCTGTCTGATTTTTCCTACTGTGTTTCGGATTTTTTGGGTAGCTGAAATTACTATTCCCCAGAACTTGCTTGTAGGAGAACCATGACAGAGGGGCGTTAGCTCAGCCTGATGTGATACACAAAGCCACAGAACCCCCATGCTGAGCGGCACCTGTGAATTCCAACAGCCCAGAGCAGAGGCAGCCTGAGGCCTTCCCTGTTCCCTCACCTTGATGTTGAAAAATCCCAGAACTGCCTATGTTGCTGCCCTGGCACAAGCTGTGAGCTGCTCTGTGTCCCAGGGTTCCCAGCTGCAAAAGAGACTTCAAAGTGGTTATAAACTGTTTAAAGAATTTTGAGAGCTACTTCTGAAGAGCTGAGTGCTCAGTGTCAGAGCTGAAAGGATCCTGCAGTGCAAGTTTCCATCTGCTTTCAATACTTGAAAACAATGAGCACCACTTCCAGGTGAAACAAATTCCAGAGAAGTGAAACTTTACGATACTTTGACAAGCAAAGACTTGTGAATGAATTTTTCTATGGTAGGTCTGCATTCAAAAAATGTCATGGGGCATAATCAGGAGATGGAGCTAAATAGGTATCAAATAGACATGGCAGTTTTATGCAGCAGCAGCTTGGTTTGTTTATTTGCAGTAAACCAATTCAGTAACTTTCCAGTTTCTTCCCTGCTCAGGCTATTTTGCAGTGGCAGTGCCTGGCTGAACTGAGTGTCAGATCTGAAGTAGCCCAGGCTGTGAGTCCTGAGGTAACAGGAGCTGCTGCTGTCTGCAGAGGTCGGCCAGATGGGTTCTGCAAAACATCTCTAGAGGAAGCCCTTTGGAACAGACCCTTCAGAACAGAGCTTACTATAGCTAATTAAAAAATACATTGGTAAGCAGGTAGTCTTTCAAGATGCCAGGCTACTACTGTAAACTTATATCTGAAAAAGTCCTGTTTGATTATTGATAGATTTGATTTTTAAAAAAACCAACCCATAAGAGCACCCAGTATGAAAAAAAAAATTCTTGGTGCCTCTGATGCAGCTGAAGGTATTTCCACTAAGTTTCAGGTCCTCTCTGCATTTCTCTAACCAGTGACACCAATGTTTAGAAATGGGACCCAGCAATGCTTTGGCTTTTGCAGGACAGGCCCTGGGCCAGTCCCTGGGCCACACAGTGGAGGGCAGGATTGTCAAACTGGATTTCAGAAAGCTGAGTTCAGAAATCTGCTAAATCTAGAATTAAAGGACATGGGCATGACTATGTAACCTCTGCAGGAGGTTGGCTTCCAAAACTCAGTGGAAATAAGCACCAGTTCAGCTGACACAGATCTATAGGGAGGCAGCACTCTCATGGCCCAGTTTCCAGGAGAGGCAGAGACCAAGGCCCAGGTTCAGCTGAGACATTTAAGGTGGGCGTGTTCCTATTGAAGGGCTGGTGGCCAAATTACCTCTGAATCAAAAGAAAAATGAAGATAATGAGAAGGGGTTTTGAGCTGTATTTCTGTTAAAGCTGGTTCCCTCTCCCCAGGCTCCCTTCTTTAATAAAGGGGGAAAAAAAATCCCAAACATGAGGTGCACTTTTTGGACTTTTTGAACAGGCCTAAAGTACAAACCCTTCCCCTTCGAGTTTCCCCTGCTTCTGTGCTGTCACTGTGCATGTACCGTCTGCGCTTCTTCAGGGACACCAGGGGCATCAGCTCTAACAGAGGAAGGCAACAGAATTGTCTTCTGCTTGTTTCCATGTTATGTGGTACTGAAATGCAATTTCTTGTTTATGCGTTACTAATAAAAAGCTCTTTAAAATTACTGCATTGCTCTCGCATTCTTGAGTGACCTGTGAAGACCACGGGCACCGTTTCTTACAGAGCACAGCTGGCAAGGCCACATTCCACATTTGTTTGGCCAGGTAGAGCCCTGAACCTTAGCTGCTGCAGATCTTAACTAGGTCAGAAACAAAATTAGAGCAAAGTAAAAGAGAAGGTATTGTACCAGCAGGGCCACACATTAGGAGTCCTTACTGATCATTTCACTTGCGGGTGCCTTCCAGTAAAAGGAGAATCATACCTCAATCACCTCCGTTGTGGAAAAATTAAAAGGACAGGGCTTGTGCTTCACAGAAATGCCTTTTCACTGAACAAATCCATAGTGAAAGCATGACCTGCTCCCTGGAGCTGCGATTAAAAGGCTTAGCCCATCACCTGCATGATTTTGACAGGTGGCAAGTAGTGTTGGTGAGGTAAGAAGATAGTTTATTAGATAAATAAGGTCTTATTTACAAGTCAAGGCTAGTGATTTTAGATGAGCCTTTCCTGTTCTAATGCAAAATGAAGCAGCTGCCAGTCCCAAATGGAGTTACCAGTCCAGGCCCAGAGGACCCCTGCAGAGCTTTTGAGCAGTGTGTGGCTTACAGCGAGCTCCAGGGAGCCTGGTACTGGATTCTGCTGCTTACTCAGCACAGAATAATGGAAATTATTTTTCTGCAGCCTTCTCAGAAAACCAACAGCCCGTTAGATATTACCAGTCACACCCAGAAGTGTTTCTTAAAACTGCATATGGCATTTATTCTGGATAGCACCACAGGTGACAAAGACACTTTACACCCCTGCCTTTCACAGCTCCCAGTCTAGGAAGGTGCAACAACAGGAACAGTGTTGCCTACCCACCACTGCTCCACCCGAGGATTTGAATGAAAAGTGTCACATCAAGGAATGTGGCTGGTCATTATCATTCAGTGTTAGGTTATTACATTGTCAGGTACATCAGTGCCCAATTGATGCTCTGCAGCAGTTCCTGACACACAGCACCTACTGCAGCCCAGTGCCTTTGCTTACCTTAAGCAAATCTTCCAAGAACACAGGAACTTTCACTAGGATTGCCTGTTGTCCCAACAAATATAACCCTTCCTGCATCGTGCCTGCTGACCTGATGGAAGCATAGAAATAAGAAGCATGGGGGAGCATGGAAGACTCACACTGGCACGAGACCAAAGACAAAGGATAGTCTACACAAACAATTAATTACACACCAGACCATTTGACTACACCGTTTTAAGTTAATGCGTCTTGTTGCTACCATGAGCCTGCACTACCACAAAAACCAGACATCAACCAGAAGCCAGTCTACCTGGAGTCTGGTATCTTCCATGTCTTAAAATCCTTCAGGGCCAAGAACCCACACGCCCAGTTTCCCCCACTCTGGGAATCACCGCTGCCGTCTTCCCTTGCTGCCTCCCCCACAGTCAGGAACCAGCTCTTCCCAGCTTCTTCCTTCCACAGCAGACGTGTGCGATGCAGGGGCAGGGACTGGGGGAGCAACCACACTTCTACCCAGTCTGGAGACCTGATGTGCTGGCACCAAATTCTTAAAATCTAACCACCTGCCTACATCACAGCCCCTGCTCCGTTTCCCTTGAATTGCAACCCAGCTGCTGAGAAGCACCGAACTGCGGCTTGAACAACCACTGCAAACAACCTCCCTCTCACAACTTACAACACCCAACTTCAGTTCTACTTTCAACTCTCCAAGTACAGAATTCTTATTCAAGATGGCACTTGCTGCCTATTAATCAACATGGCTACAAGCACTGAGCTTTCTTCTGCTTGGTCCCCAGCACTTCAAGATCCCTGCAAGTAAATCAGTGCTGACTTTACACCAATTCTGCTTTACACATTTTTTCCCTCCTACGTACCCTTTTTCTCCTTCTGCTCCAATCCAAAAAGCTGCATCCTGCTGCTCCCACAAGCAGCCTAACACTTCCTCTCACATGCAGCTTTCTGTCTTTGAGACACCTCAGTCAATGCATGTGACATAAAACTGACTTCGGAAATATTTTTTAGCCATTTCCAGTAAAGAAAGAAAAGACGGAGGAGTTTCTCTAAGGAGCAACCAAAATAAACAGTTCCAAAGACAGGGTTTTTTTTGCCTCAAGGGCCAGCTCAAGACTGTAACAGTCAAAGAGCTGGAATTGGAATTGAGATGCTTCAAAAACAGTGTTACGCACAGCATAAACAGCTAGAGATCCCACTGGATCCCATCAATCTGATCAGTCACATAGTCAAGGGAGAAAAAGGATGGAAGCCCCACATGCAAACAATACAAGCAGAGAGCAGAAGGGTAAAAACTGCCCAGGAAATCTCATGGGAAATTAAGGACCACTTTGTCTGCTAAACACTGGAGCCCACCTGGTCCCAGTGAGACCCACTGCAAGGTCCTTTGTACACACTGCAAAATGAGCAGCCACAGCAAGACCAATAATCCCATGGATGCACAACTGGCACGTACCCCTAAGCCAAGAGGCTGCTGAGTGGTGGAACAGCCCTTGGGAAGAAATTAGTCTTTTTCCCACCCAAAGCTTCCCCACTCTCCTTTAGCCTAGAGAAAAGTGGGAGAGGACTGAGCTCAAGTAGGAAGGGTGCTGATGCCTGGCAAGTGGAGCAGCAGACAGATGGGAAACCAAGCATTTAGCCAGGTGGCATGAAATGTTGGAGTGAAAGCAGCCCAAAACCATTGGGGAATGAAAGAGAAAGGAGACACTGCAACAGAAGCAGGTAGGGATTAGTGTCTGCAAGGAGGAAACAAAGTGTCAAGAAAGTAATCCAAAGAATCTAAAGAAGCAGCTTTAGACAACTCTTGTCCCAAACCAAAGCAATACATGAACCTCTCCAAACGCTTTCCTAGCCCTGCTGACAGTCGTGTTTTCATCCTCCCCAGCAGGCATGCATGGAAATGTTGAAGCACGGGTTTCCAAAGGTACACACACCACCACTTCTTCCCTTTTTTTTGCAGGGCTCTGGCATAGCTGCACTCCCCTTCCTAGCAGAACAGCTCCAGGAGCTAGAACATCTTCTGTGTTCCTCACCCAGGAAGTGGCATCACTCCTGAGAGGGGGACAACAACTGACCTGCACCAAAGTCATCCAGTATATCTTCCAGACAGGGGCTGCTTTGAGCTCTAAGTTTCTGTTCCAAAACAGGAAGAGTTTTAGGTCCACATAAAAAGAGCAATGTAAATATTTGCTATTCATTTAAGTGCTTTCAATTAACAGACATATTTTTTAAAGTAGGTTTATTCATTAGGATCATGTAATTAAGTTACACCCAAATTAAATTTTACTTTCAGACTAACCAGGATATGAATGCTGAAAAGTCCCTTAAGCTACAAACACTTTAAAATTATCAGATCAAAACAGTAACCAACATTTTTCTCTTCTATTTTTTCAGAAGTTACTCATGCTCTTTAACAGCTTCCTAAGCACATGCTTGCCACTGGAACAAGTAAACATCCTTGCAACATGTATTTCACTTTGTGTGCACACCAAAAAAATAAGTTAAAATGCCCTAACAGAGGGTTCTGTCTGAGAAACGTATACTACATCTGGATCAAACACGACAATTCTGTAAACATCAGACAAGGTTAGAGTCATTACCAATATATATTTATGCATATTTCATAGAAAACAGTTTCTGTAGTTACTGGAGTATTTTTCCAGAAAATGAGAAGCATTTAAAAGGACTTTAAAACCATTTTGTATCCATGTGGAAAAGTGTTGAAAAGGTTTGGTTACACTGGTAGTCAGTAGTTAACAGAAAGCACTCAGAAAGGAGAGTCCATTTGTTGTTCCTGTACTCTTGTTTCCTTCATTCAAGGAGTGAAAAGTTTCTCTTTATGAAACCTTATCATTTGGATTTAAAATTTTCTGCTCATTTCTCATTTCAGCTGTTCTGGTTATTGCATCAATTTCTCCCTCAGTTAAGACATGATGTGAAGAGCAAGGACCAGTGGAAGAGCATGGTCTCTTCACTCCAGTAGCCTACAACTACCCTTCTTAGAGATAAGTAAGTATTTTCCAGCACCTTCCAGTAATCACTACTCCTGTCCTCACAGGAGGGGGAGGAACTAGGACAAATTAATAAATAAGAAAATAAATTATACCCTTCTCCCCACCAGAAAAGCTATTTTAGGCTATTAACATCAATAGAAACTTTATCTTTGTTTGCATACAAACATCTAAGAGGTAAAGTATCTGTGTGTCATGTTCAGGCAGCACATTTAAACAACCTAAGAAGTGTTAGTTCCACACAAGTTGTAGCCTTTCAAGATGATCCTCTAGATAAATATCAAATTCTACAGTATCATGTTCTGACTCTTGTAGTTCCCCTTAACTGGCCATAAGACACTATCAGATTACAAACCAGACAAAATTCAGTGCTCTAGGACCTCTCAGCCCTTCACAGAACAAAAGTTCACACAGAAAATCCTTAATCCCACACATGCGTTCTTTCCAAGCTTTTCAGTTTGAGATGGTGTAAATATAACATGCCCTCTACCTTTGTCTAAAAAGGCACCTTCAGGCTGTTTTAAATGTGCTGAACGTTTTGTTTCCAGTGTTAAACATAAATTGTTCAAATGAAAAGAGCATCAGCAGGAGGTCAATTTAATCTTCAGAAGGCAGTAAGAGCTGCTGTGGAGATGATGGATGAGGTTACTTTTCCGCTGATCCCGTATTCTCATAAAGGTACAAAACCTCTGCAGACCAGCCTTGGGAGGGGGCTCTACAGAGCAGTCTGCAGAATAAGACTTTTCTGTCAGTTACTTGGTTTTATTTGGTGAACCCAAATATTTGGCTTTATTTTTCCGTGGACGCTGCTGCCATGGCTGGTTTCATGCCCTCGCGCGTGGACTTCAGCTCCTCCAGTTCTGTGTTTAGTTTGCTGATCACCCACTCCAGGGCATCCCGGCCCTGCCAGAAAAATACCAGAATTTAGGATCAGAACAGACACACCACCACTGCTCGTGTTTCTATACGTCTTCCTCTGTCAGACACGAAACTTGCTGTAAAATATCAGTGCCATGCCCTGCATAGTTTGGTATCAGATTATATTGATAATTTCTTAGCATCTTCTTATGGGAACTTCACTGCAAAGGCATTTGCTTCACCCCTAAGCCAGAAGCAGATGCAATGCTGGTGTGAGCTCCCAGCAGCACGCCGAGATAAAAGGCCTAATTCAACAGTTAAGTTTCTTTATGTAAGATAATTGTTCTTTTTGCTGTTTGCTGCTCCCACCACCCAAAGAGTATCAGCAGATTTATGGCAAAATCCAAGCACTGTTCTCAGCTTCATTAGGCAAGTTATATGGACAGTTTCTGAGAAGATCCAGGACAAAGAAAGTCTTCCAAGTGCTCTTTGAAGTACCAGTTAAGTGATCTGATGTCTATCAAGGGTTCAGAATTGGACTCACACTGAATTCTATATTCATGCACAGCAACTTCTCAGCACCTAAACCAGACTCATTGAAAGACTGGAGCTGCACATTTTATATCAAGGTATGGGAATGCCTCAAGCTCGGAATTGGACAGCCAGTGCTTCAGTGAGAGCTGGAGAACCCAGAACAATAAGCCTGGCAAAAACCTTTTACCTTAACAGAAGCCCGAAGCAGCTGCACCCCAATGACCACAAGATGCAGCCAGCGGCACAGTGAAGCCAAGAAAATAAAGAGAAGGACTTTAGTTAAACAAAAGTCAAGATTTTAGAGCTCTGCAAGTGCAGAATAGCAGCTTTTGCCAAAGCAAGCAGATGGGATCAGACCAGGAAAACACCTGGCCTTTTTTCTCTTAAAGAGAAGTCAAGAGACATTCACCTCTATTACTCTAGTAAGAATAAGAAGTACAAACAGTGGAGAGCATTAAGTGGGAGCCACATGGCTCTGTCCAAGTCTAGAATTCTGGAGATAAAGGTTTGAGCCCAAAAAGTCAGTAGAGCCATTGTCAGTGTTCAAGCCCTCTGCAGAGATTGACAGGAAGGAGGGGCACACCCTCCTCTGCACACACAGCTTTGTTCCCAACTGTGATGCACTAATTTTGTTGTATTCATTAAGGGTGATAAAGGGCACAGAAACCTCATAGTGTCCAGAACCTGCTGCTGTCCTTTATAAACCACTAAGCATAAACAAGAATCTGCATAAGCAGCTTTGGAGACCTAAGGAAAAAACAATGTCAGAACAAAGCTCATACACTCTTGAAGGATTTCTTTTCCAGGCTAGAAACATTACTCTAGAATAATATGAAAAGCCCAGATCCAAAGTGCAAAGTGCAACCTATTAAAAGAAACAAAGTTTTACTATGAACAGGAGCACAGTTATCTCAAAACCCTCACTAAGGTCAGTGAAGGGTTGACTCAATTTCTCTTTGGGTTTTCCATCTTCCAGGGACTCATAGAACAAACAGTAATTGCTACTTCTGCACTGGCAGGCAGTCCTTAGACTGAGAAAAGTCATCCAGGTATCACAATAAAGTGTTCTGCTCTTGGTCACGGTTCAGAAAGGGAGATTCAGCTCTACCCCAAATTACCTCAAGAACTAGGATAAGTTAATTAGTTCAAGAGATGCCTTTAAAAGATACTAATAATATTCAAGAAAGCATGATTGAAATTGTCCACTTTAAGTACAGGTTGCTGATAAAAGACCTTAGAAGCGATGATTTAACTTCTGAGTTCCTTCCATTTGAGCACCAAAGTGACTGTTTGTCAGCAGGTGGTAACTTCCACCTTCTCCACAGGTTCTGCAAGGCCTGGGAATGCCAGCAAAGCACGAATAAAAGCACCCAGACACGGGCAGGCTACTGCACAGCAACAAGTTGTAACTAGCTGTGAATTAACTGAGATGAATGCTCAGTAAGGAAAAAGTGGAGGGCAGGGAGGGGGAACCATCTTTCAGTAAGCAGGCATTTGGACATTTAAAAGTCAGGTTTAAATATCCTCTCTGAGGTGACACAGGCACATAGAACTGAGACAGCAACAGCTTGGATGTTATATTTGTCTAATTGCTCAAAGAAGACTTGTCAGAAGGTCAAACATCCCACCACAGAAAACACTCAGTAGAAAAACACTGAGATACTTTTCATGCCCTGACTTGAAACAATCACATCATTGTGTTTTACTTGATATCTTTGTTGGTGAGATAAATTAATAAAAAAAAATTCCATGACATTCAACTGGAGCACCAAGATATTTCCTTCAGTTTTTGAGAGTATATAGGTCTGTGTATATCTCCTTGGACCTGCATATTCTATATGCTATATTTTGCAGCTAAGAATAAACCTGTGATTTTGGCAAGGAAGACTTCAGGAACATTCTGCACAGGAAACTAAGTTAGAAATCTCAACCAGATGCAAAGCCTTCAAGTGCCATGAAGCTACCCAGTTACCAGAAAAAATCTGACAGAGGACTGTCTATAAAGTACTGTACAAGTACTGTCTATAAAGTACTCTAGAGTAACAGAAATCACAAATTAGGCAAGCACATTCATCCCCAGGCATGCACGTTGTGTTACTCATTACTGCAGGTGTCAGCAGCATGAGGTGTCTGGCACAACAAGCGCTGCACATGAAGATTTGTTGGTAGAGCTTCAGTGACTGATAAGTGCTGAGCCTTTGTAGTTGATGTTTTCAGAAAAGCAGCCATAAAAGCTTAGTGGAATGAGAAGGCAAAAGCAAACACTCAGGCATACACAGATCTCAGAGTAAGCAGTATAAAAAGCCCGATTTTCTTAACTAGGAGAAGCAGCAAAATGGATTTCTTTCTTTTTAAGAAACCTAATTGGTTGAAGCAGAAGCCAATACAGGAATGACAGGGACAGGCTACACTGACTGGCAGAAGGAAACCAATCTGCAGAGAGGTCTCACAGAGGCAAATACACTGAGTTCTCTCAGCCCTGAACTCAGATCTCTTCATAGTCACACTACCACTGCAGGGACACGTCACTACCAAAATGAATGTAACTACAAGACCAATGAAAAGCAGGAACAGTCTGGCATCCTGACAGCTTCAAGCTTTGCACAGATTTCCTCAGAAGGGCAACAATATTCCTCAGGCACAAGAAAAGCAAATACAATTCTGCTATGCAAAAGATTACCCCTGTTAGGCAACCTATTTCAAGAAATCAATTTTATATCCTAAGAACACAGTTCTGCTTCATTTTTATAATGCCAATTCCACTCGTCAGCCAATTTATTAATTTCTTTAGGGACCAGCTTTATAAACTGAAATCACAGAACCTAGGAGCAGATCAAACACTTGGTGGAGGGACTCCTTCACACCCCTGACTGTCTGCAGTCTCGGAGCCATCAGCAAGGCTGTGTGGCACCAGACAGGACTGCAGCACGTTGGCTGCCCAGTGGCACAAGCAGGGTTAATGGATCCAGCCTGGCCTGGGGCTGCGCTCCCCCTCCACAACTGCAGTGCAATGAGCACGGCTGCCATTCCTGTATGCAGTGTGTGTGCAACAGACATGCAGGGGAATTGATGAAATCCACGTGACAACAATCCATGCACGTATTGGCTAGAAAGCTGAAATGCTGTACCAAGAAGGAGAAGAAGAAGAATGCTGGCATTACCACTAGTTAGTACAAACTGCAGGTGTGGAGAACTGCTAGCTTAGAGCGCTTTCAGAATTTTGAATTATCCACTCAATAGCATCCCACCCCTAGAGCAACACAAAAAAAATTACAACAGATGGCAAATGACTTTTTTATCATCATTAAAAATAATAATAATATATCACCTGCCACTGCTACCTCAGAGCAAAATCTCAACAAGTCCTATCTCTTCAGAACAACAAAACATTGTTCAGTAACTGTCGTGAAGTTTTAGAGGGGTGCTTAAAGCACAGATGCACAGCACAGCATGTGAGAAGAGCTGGCAGTAGCACAGTAGGTACTGGCTAGGGTGAGTAACAGAAATCACAAATTCCTCCCAAAAGTTCAAAATCTCTAGAGACTTTTCAGTGAAATACACAGGACAAGAAGGTCTTTCTGATTTGCAAGAAGCTTGTGAGCCAGTGTGTTCCTTGAATATGGCAGAACAGAACAATCTTTAAAAGAAACTGAGCTCTCTCACAGGCAACACCTCAACAGGTACCAAGAAATATTTACAGTTTGTCTGATTTCAGTACAGACATGCAAATATAACTGATGCCTCAACAGGAATTTGGCCAGCATTTTTAAGTGTGCCTAACTTAATCTGGTGCTCCAGCCAACCAGACCTCTGCTACCTTTGGGTCAGCCTGAAGTTTGGTTGTGAGCCAGGGTTTATTCCTCTCTTTCAAGAATATACACCCCATGCAGACTTTTAAATGGAAACCAGACGAGAACAAAACTGTAATTTAACTGAAATACCTTCCATTTCAAACAGACACAGAGAGAGCACCCAGCTAGGTAAAGGTACTCTCCAGTGTCTAGAAATGACCCATCACTCCTTCTCCATCCCCTGATTTTAACATGTTTTCCTCTCACTTTATGAGAAGCACACAGAAGAGTGGAAAAGGAGGTTTTTTTCTTCTCTGATCTATTTGGTCCTATCAAGTTGGCTTACGCTGGCTTTGCCAGGGAGCACCCCTCACAACGATGAAAGGTTGGCCAAAGCACAGGATCTCTGGCATATCAGGAGTTACCTGGGCCAGAATCCCACTGTGCTGAACCCCTCCAGCAATGCAGAACACAATCTCAAACCCCATGTGCACTCATGTTGCTGTTAGGCAGCAAGGCCTGTGCTTCTCTAGCAATTCCATCTCTTCTCCAAACAGCTGTAGGACAAAGTGCCCAAGAATATGCATCCCATAGCTCTGCCTCTGCTGAAGTGCAGCTGCATGGCTGCAAGCTAAGTAGAAAAAGCAAGCACAGGACAGAGGAGTCAGAGCAGTGTTACCCAGGACAGCCAGCACAGTCTCAGCTGTTCAAAGAATCTGCTTCTGCTTACACTACAGCACTTGCAGCCAAAGCCAAGGAGACAGCTCAATAATGGATAGGAACTGGAACAACTGACAAAAGCAACCTAGAAAATATGCTGGTATTAACTGATAAATCCACATTATAAAGGTTGAAAGCTAAGCTACATTCTCTACTAGTACTAACTTCTAGAAACAGGAGGCTAGTGTTTAAAAAAGTACTTTGGAAAGCAAAAAAACCAAACTCCAACTAATAAAGTTTGTATGCTGTCTGTAACTATACATCCACATAGAACCTTGCTTTTCTGCTGTGCAAAACAAGTTGAGAAACATTTAGTAGTGAAACCTTCTCATACTTTAGGAAATTATATTCTACTTGCTGAGGTTCTACAAAAAAATCAATTGAAACACTGTGCACAAAATCTAGAGAAATTAAATGTAACATTCAACACACACCATTGACAATTACTATTTAAAAAAAGAAAAGATTGGGTGGGGGGAGGGAGGGAGAAAACAGAATAAAGGTGTACCTTTCTGGCATTAGAAGATATCGTGTTTGCCATCAAGCTTTCCAGATAACTGCTCAAGCTAATGCCTTTAACAGTAATAATTGCTTCTTGAGTTAGCACAGTCCTGTGAGGAAATAAAGAAAGGTTAACACCTAAGCTGAACTGGACTAACAAATTGTCTCCTAGACACAAAGACACACACAAATATCCCTACTTACTTTTCCGGGTTTTCTGGATGAGGTGTGTAAACCAGTCTCTCGTCAACAGACACCAGGTTTGTGAGCGTAATCTTAAGAACAAAAACAGAGCTGAAATCCTCACTTCCCACCTTTCATTTTTCTGTTACCAGCAGCACTACTCAATAGCAGGGCACTCAATTTAATGTCAAAATAGTGTATGCAGAATACAAAACCCAGAACACAGTCAATTAAAAGACCTATAAAGGGTGATGCATCTTCTCCTATCTTTGATGTAATTACATCAAAGTTCCCATTCACAGGACAGAGCAGCAACAGCTTTCTCTGAATGCCGAGTCTGATTTATGGCCGGCAATTCAGAGAGGCTCTCCCAGACCACAACACTACTAGGACTAGAGAGAAAATTAATAGCCAGGGAAGACAACGCCCCTTGTACAGAGATAAGGCTCTCCTACAGACAACCCCATGTTAAAATGATAGTTACGAGTTTCCAGGATACTAAAATATAGCACAATAGTTCATTTACATTCTATGAAAAAGGCATTTCACATTAAAACTTTAGTAGCAAATGGCAGAACTCATTCATCCAAAAGTCAAACTATTCTACATGCATTCTGAGAAATGATCTTACATTAAAAGCAGAATCACAAATGTTTGATGATGAAGTATTTAAATTTCCTATTTATGAGAAGAAGAAAAAGAGAAAGAGAGTCATCTAAGACACTAAGACATGTAAATTGTTGTCTCTAATGAAAGACATGGATACATTTCTAATCTAAATGTTAAGAGCAAAACATCCAATTTCCAGAACTAATTGCCAGAAACTTCTTAAGCCACCACTCACATTAGTCGAGCAAAGCTCCATCTTTTTTTCCACTGGATCTACCACAGAATGTTCCTCAATGTAAGTCAGAGTTCTATTTGTTCCTAATATCTGAAGGGGGAAAAAAAATGTTAAGTACCAAAATCAAACGAACAAACTGAATGTTGAAACACATCAATGCCAAGTTCTCAGTGACCCCAAATAAATACAAAGTAACTCATGAACACCAGAGAACTGTGATCGGTGGTGAGACTTCATTGTCTAGACTGTATCAGCCACTGAGCATGGCACAGACCAGCCTGGAAGGCATTGACAGACATACACCAATTGAAGTTTTTACTTTGAAGTCAGCTCTGGTTCAGAGGATGCCATAAAAAGTGCATCACACACTTAACAAAGAATGAAGGCTGCAAGAACGTACCGCTTTTACAATGCTGGGCAGTCCCCACTCCGTGCTGAGCAGACGGTGACTGTGCAACCTCCCGTGCTTATCCAGGCTCCTGTCCAGGACATCTACTCCTACCACACACGGGTTCATGGGGTTGGGGTACTTCCTCATAGCAGCTTTGATCACGGTGTCCCACGGATGTCTGTGGAAGGAAGACTATTTGTAACTATTTTGTATTCAATCACAAGTATTCAGACGATACTAAATCAGGATATAGGCTGTGCAATATGGTACGTGCTGTGCAACTTCATAGCTCCCAGAAGTCCCTCTGGAATACAGTTATGCTTGGAAAAGCAATAAGAAAGTACTGACACACAAACAGAATAAAAAAATAAATTCTTCTCTCCAGACTGAAGCAAGGAATTTAATGCAAGACTAAGAAAAATGAAGGCAAGGGGCAACAGTCACTCACTGCTTGAAGTGACATTCCAAGTGGTGCCCACAGAGACGGTGGAAATCTCAGCTCATTCCAGAACTCAACCAGGAAAGCAACCTGACCTAACACTTAAGCTTGCCCTGCTTTGAGAAGAGGGCTGGACTAGATGACCTCCAGGAGTCCACTTCACCATAAATTCTCCTGTAATTCTAAGCACTCCAAATAAACTAAAGAGAAAATCATTAGCTTCTGCTCCTTCCTATAGCAAAAAAAAAAAAAAAAAAAAAAAAGCAAAGTGAAGTTAAATTCTACTAAAAAAGGATGATTAAGGAGTTTAAAATAACGAAACAGATTTTTAGAAACCCCATCAGCCTTATGTCTGCACCTACACTACTGCTTCCATCAGTTTGTTAGCAAGAATTCCACTTATGGATACTCTTCTCAGACCTGTTTTTATGAAACAAATTTTGATACCCTCAAACTCCTGGGATCGGAGCAGTCCTGCCACTCGAAGCCAGACTGTGCACACGACTCTTGAGATACTTCAGATATTTCCTTCTGAAACAAAAGAGGTTACAGAAACCATGGACTTGATCCAATAGAGAAATTCTGTCCCTCATTATTTCTATATTCAGAATAACTCACTGTCCTAAGATGATAGCCTTGCAGCCTTTAAAGGTATGTTTAAAAATTCAACAATTGGTATCTAACTTAAGAAGGCTGAGGGGTGCCAACTTGTACTTAAGAGTTGCACTTAGGGCCCTAAATGGATTTTATTTTAGTCTTAAAATAGACTGGTACAGAAGGGCACTGACAGTACAGTACTATAAGAACAAACAGAAAGTTGTTAGAAAAAGAACTTATTTTTCCAAGAAAACTGCCAGAAAGCCTTATTGGTGCAAGCAGGAGAAATAAGAGCCCTCAATCCCTGCAGCAGAAGGAGAGCTGGAGGATTGATCCTTGTTCCATCTTCAGTGACTATACACCCCCATCAACAGAAGATACACAAACTCAAAATGACAAAATTCTGTTTAATGTCCCTAAGGGATTGAGTCAGAGATCTGATAAGGCACAACAATATTTTATTAACCATTCAAATGAACTACCTACACCCACACACATTACGCCATAAGATGGGGGTGTTCTAATACAGAACTTGATGAGAAAATGTCAAATAAAAATAGCTCTTGCACTCCCTAGGTGACAGATACTCATCTCAAACTCAGGAGTTGCGTCGTGGTCGAGCAGCCTCTGCCTGATATTTCCTATTAGAAACTACAGCTCGCTTACACCAGGCCGATGCTGAGGTTGAGCACCGAGTACCTGCATCAGCACAAGCAATTCAGCTGTGTTGAGTAATTAAAGAAATTAAGAGCAACACACCTGGGATGTTTCGTAAAAATTTTAAGAACTATCACCCCCCAGTGCTTTTCAAGACTCTTAGGACACCTGTGGCAGGAGTTAGGGCGGTGGCATTCCCTCCACGCCAGCTCCCCGGGACAGCTTGTTACACACCTCCTGGTACTTTTCCCTCGTTTCCTCGTTACACAAGGGTGGAACTGGCTGGCCAGAACCATGTTCCATGCAGGAAAGCACTGATGGAAGGAACACTTCCTCAGCGCGCTGGCTACTGGGCGCCGCAGCGGCAGAACCTGAGGCTAAGCTAAGGGACGGTCTGTCTGTCCACACCTCTTTAATGCCCATACCTCCTCGACTACATCAGCAGTTTGGGATTTATTTTTATTTATAGTGCGAAAGTTATCTTTCCTTAAACACCCAGCCCTTTACCAAGCCCTCACGCTGTCAGGCCAGCTCCACCACTCCATCCTGTTGGAATGCTGTTCCCGAGGTAGGAGAAGCCCGGGCGCGGCATCCGGCCGCGCAGGAAGGAGCTCGAGGCGATGCAGGACCGGCGCCGCCGGGGCCCGTTCCCGGCCTCCCTCCTCCTCCCGTTTCGGTCGCGCCCGCAGCATTCCCATCTCTGCCGTCACCCCGGCGGCGCCCGGCTGGCCCCGG
Source organism: Orthonyx spaldingii (assembly GCA_013397795.1). Lineage (NCBI taxonomy): Eukaryota > Metazoa > Chordata > Aves > Passeriformes > Orthonychidae > Orthonyx > Orthonyx spaldingii. Next base: position 1,460,431 of record VZTJ01004268.1, read on the forward strand.
CCCGGCGAAGCGCCGGGGTCTCGCCGCGCCCTCCCCGCCCGGCCCCTCACCCGAACACGTGCTCCGAGCTCCAGATCTTCATGGCCGCTGCCGGTGCGTGCCCCGGAGCCTGGCGGGAAGCAGGGCGGGAAGCGGAGCGCGCGGCGGCGGCTGACGGACAGACAGACTGACCGCCCGACAGACCGACGGCCGCGCGCCGGGGACGTGCCCGGCCGGCGCGCGCGTCACGCGCCTGCGTCACCGCCCCGCCCCTCCCGCATAACAGGGTAGGGGGGGCGCAGTGCGCAGGCGCAGGAGCGTGCGCCCGCCAGACCCGTCGGAACCGGATGGCCTGGGGTTGGACCGACCCGCAGGGATCGTCCCAGTCCCGCTCTGGCACCGCACCGTGTGCCCAGGAGCGTTATCCAAACGCTTCTCGAACTCTGTCAGGCTTGGCGCCGTGACCGTTTCCTTGGGAGCCTGTTCCAGTGCTCAGCCACCCTCAGGGTGAAGAATCTTTCCCTGATATCCAATCTAAACCTCCCCTGGCAGAGTTCGCGCTGGAAAGGCACGTCCTGAGAAAGCAGTTCTGCGTTACCATTGACTGACTGATCCCCTTGGTCTTCACAAATAATCCCACGCCACCAACTCTTCAGTACAAAGGAGACACGGATCTCCTGGAGCAGCTCTGGTGGAGAGCTACAAATATCCTTGAGGAATTGGAGCATCTCTCTCATGAAGGAGGAAGGGCTGAGGGACCTAGGGCTGTTCAGCCTCCAGAAGAGATGGCTGAGAGGGAACCTCATCAATGTGTATACATGTTTAGAGGGAGGGTGCCAAGAGGATGGAGCCAGGCTCTTCTCGGTGATGCCAAGCAATAGGACAAGAAGCAATGGGCAGAAACTGATGCACAGGAAGCTCTGCCGGAATACGAGGAAGAACTTGTTTACTGTGTGGGTGACTGAGCACTGGAACAGATTGCCCAGAGAGGCTGTGGAGTCTCCCTCACTGGAGACATTAAAGAACCATCTGGATGCAACCCTGTGCCATGTGCTCTGGGATGACCCTGGTTGAGCAGGGACGTTGGACCCAATGACCCACTGTGGTCCCTTCCTTTCCCATTTTGTGATTCTGGGATTCTGTGAGCTACCAGTGCTTTGGTTTCATCAGACCAGGGGTTTTAGGTAAACACCCTAATAACAGCCGTGGGGGTGACACGCATCCAGGGACAGCATGTGCAGGGCTATGCCCAGGGATGAAGTGATTGTTGAGGAATACATGTGGGGCAGTAGCTCAGTTTGCAAGCTGCAGATTGAGATGTAGGTGGAATGGTGGGATGTCTTGGTGGGAGCCTGAGACCAGAGCTGCCAACTGTTTGGTGGTGCCAGCCAGGTGAATGGACACTGGGAGGCACAGCAGGAGCAAAGATTTGGGAGTAAGAGCGAGATTTGCATGTGGCTTGGACTGTGGGCTATAAAAGCCTAGGGGTTCCTTTGTTGGGGGTCCCTTCTCAGAGGCACCAGTTGGGGCTGTTTCTGTGTTACTGCACCATGAATAAATTGCTTTATGGAACGAGACATTTGAGACTCTGCCATGAGAAACCTGGGGTTGATCCAGTACAGAAACTGTGAGTGTGGTCCAGTGGGGCACCCATGGGCTCACTGGAGCTGCCTGCTGGAAAGGGGCTCCAGTCCCAGCAGTGAAAGTCTCTGGCCTTGGGAATGTGACTGACAGTCTTGTGAATGGTCAGACTGGGATGTTTCCTCAACACCGATGACGCCAAATGCCTGAGTTCACCTAGAGGACTTTGCACGGACTCATTCTACAGCAAACACATTGACGTGAAATGCCTTACATAGCGGGGCAAAAACAGGAGACAAGTTTCCTTATTTCCCACCTCCAGGCTTTGTAGAACATCACTGCAGGGTGAACCAGCCCTGGCAGCGAGGAAAGCCGCCCTTCTCCATGATGCTGGCAGGGCTGGGCCGGGCCGTGTCCTGCTGACTCACCCGCACCCTTGACTCAGCAAAGGAATCTGGACAAGCTGGAAAGATGGGCTGAGACTGACGCATGGGCATGAGGTTCAACAAGGACAAGTGCTGGGTCCTGCACTTTGGCCACAATAACCCCTGCAGCACTACAGGCTGCGGCCAGAGTGGTTAGAGAGTGGCCCAGCAGAAAAGGACCTGGGGGTGCTGGTCAAAAAGAGCTGAACGTGAGCCAGCGTGTGCCCAAGTGGCCAAGAAGGCCAATGTCAGCCTGGCCTGTATCAGGAATAGTGCTGCCAGCAGGACCAGGGCAGGGATTGCCCCCCTGTATTCAGCACTGGTGAGGCCACGCCTCAGATACTGAGTTCAGTTCTGGGCCCCTCAGTTCAGAAGGACATGGAGGTGCTGGAGCTTGGCCAGAGCAGGGCAACGATGCTGATGAAGAGTCTGGATCACCTGTCCTGTGAGGAGTGGCTGAGGGAGCTGAGGGTGTTTAGCCTGGAGCAAAGGAGTTCCAGGGGTGCCCTTATCGCTCTCTACAACCACCTGAAAGGAGGCTGTGCCCGGGTGGGATCGGTCTCTTCTCCCAGGCAACCAGCGATAGGACCAGGGGCATAACCTCAAGCTGCGCCAGGGGAGGTTCAGGTGGGACATTGGGACGAAATTCCTCACAGAAGGGGTGATTAAATATTGGAATGGACTGCTCGGGGAGGCGGCTTTGTCACTGTCCCCGGAGGTGTTTAAGGAAAGCCTGGACGTGGCACTCAGAGCCATGGTCCAGGTGACGTGGTGCTGTTGGGTCACAGGTTGCACTGGGCGATCCCGGATATCTTTTCCAGCCCGCTTGATCCCGGGATTCGGTGAAATGGGGAGGGCGGGCTCCCGCGGGTGAGGGCGGTGGGCGTGGCCAGGAGGACGGCGCGTGGCCCCCGAGAGGGCGTGGCTTTTCTCGGGGGGCGTGGCCGGAGGGTGCCCTTCGGCCGCGGAGGAAGCGCGCGCGGCGGTGCGGTGAC
>VZTJ01004268.1:1463654-1580350 GCA_013397795.1 Orthonyx spaldingii
TCCTCACCCTGCTCGGAGGACGCAGCCCCGGCCTGCTCGGTACCGGCCCTGACGGGCGGCGGGGAGCGGGCGCCGGTGGGTGGGAGAGCGGGCGGGCTGGGGTGCCGCGCCTCCCGGGCTGGAAGTGGCACCCGGCGCCGTGCGGGAGAGCCTGCGGGCTCCTTCGGCTGCGGGAGAGACGTCTTGCAGAAGGACCAGAGTTGCTGCTGCTGCACCCCGCCGGTATTCATAGAATCTTAGAACGTTAAGAGTTTGGAAGGGATCTTAAAGATCTTCTCGTCCCAACTCCTCTGCCATGGACAGGGACTCCTTCCACCACGCCAGGTTGCTCAGAGCCCCATCCAGCCTGGTCTTGAGCACTGCCAGTGTTGGGGCATCCACAGCTTCTCTGAGCAACCTGTTTCAGTGTCTCACCACCCTCACAGTGAACCATTTCTTCCTAATATCTGACTTGATTTCTCCTCTTTCAATTTGTACCCATTACTCCTTATCCTATCACTACAGTTCTGACAAAGAGTTCATCTCCGGCTTCTCTGTAGATGCCCTTCACATACTGTAAGGTTGCTAAGAGCTCTCCACACAACTTTCTCTTCTCCAGGCTGAGCAGCCCCAACTTCCTCAGCTTCTCTTGGTAGAGGAGGGTTCCCAGGTTCCCACTGGTTTTCCAGGTGCTGTGTCCCACCTAACTCCAAAGTTCCTCCATTGCTTTCTCAGGGTGATGATTTGCGTTAGGTGGGTTTGTGGCTGTGTGAGAGACTGAGACGTTACAGATTAATGACTGAGAGGTTTGTTTTGGGTGTCAGTGTTCTGGAAAAGAGGAGCCTGCTTGTTTGCATCCCAGGATCACACGGTGCAGTGGTGCCATGGATCTGCACGTACTGTTGTGGTATTAACTGAAAAATCATGAAGTCTGTGTGTTCATTCTTAGTAAAATGGCCTTCACTGTCAGCTGTTACAAAACGTGTATTGCCCTTGCTGACAGCTCTAACACAGTGGAGGAATGACAGGCCTGTGCTCCTGCTTGGGAAAAGGAAGATGCTTAATTCCTCTTATCTTTCATTGGCATCTTGAAAGAGTTGCTTTGTTTTCCTGTAGCATAGAGTGGTGGACAACGACACCTTTGTGGGTATGAAGGTTACCTCTAGGATGGTGATAATTGTGAGATGGATGCACAGAAGGATGTTAGTAGCTTTGTCCTCAGCATGAATATGTGGTTTGTTTTTAATGGTGAATTTGGTTTTGTTTGATCAGAGCTGAACATCATTTCAACAGTAAATAAAACATTGTCAACAGTGCTGCTGATCTCTCAGAAAGCTAATTCTTGTTTCTTTCAATAAAATTTAATAAGTTCTTATCTGGAGTCTGTCTTAGGAAGGGGACTTTGTTTTAATTCTAGCATCTGGCTGTGTATGTATGCAGCAAAATGAGGATCTTTGTTCAATAAAAAACATTACTTTTTAAAATTGATCTTTCTTTAAGAAAAAAGTGAGTAACTTGGAATCACAGAACCTTAGAAAGGCTTGGGTTGTAAGGGACCTTAAAGATCATCTAGCTATAGCCTCCCTTACTGTGGGCAGGGACAGCAGAGCAGGCTGCTCAGGGCACCTTCCATTCTGACCCTGAACACTTTCAGGGTTGTGGCATCCACACCTTCTCTGAGCAACCTGTTCCAGTGTCTCACCACCCTCTAGGAGTAAAGAATTTCTCCTAATATCTAATCCAAATCCTTACTCTTTTAGTTTAAAAACATCTCCCCTTGTCCTACCATTATTTGCCCATGTAGAATGTAATTTGCATTAAGCTAAATTTCTTTACCAGCTTTTTGTTGTTTGTTGTCCTCTCTGCCCATTATGTTCTTATGTAATATTTTGGTGGCTTTTAGATAATTAAGACTTTTGGCTTAATTTTACTTTGGTTTGGAACTTGATAATGGATAAAACTGTAAACTTCCAACATTCTAGAATTAATGAATTCTTTACCCTTTTTGTATAGCTAAGCAAGTGGATTTTCTGTTCCTGCTTTGTGTAGCCTCAGCTTTTTTTAAATGGATTATGCTTACAAAGTTCTGTAAACTTTTAAAGTAGTACTGCTTGTGATCTTGGGTTTATGTGGCACTCTGTACTAGTAACATTTTATGGCTTATTTTAACTCTAAACCTGACCTTTGTGTGGTTTGCGTATCTAGAACTTGCATTTTAAAAAGCTTTGATTTTTAGGACGGTGCCACAAGGTTTGCCTGAAAGAAAATATCAGATGTCCTTTTTTTTTGTTTTACATGCAGTGAAATTGCTTGCCTCCGACAGGGAGACACTTGGCAAGAGTTTCCTGGTAGACAGCCTGAAACAGCATCCAGTCAAAATGTGCTCTGTTTGCTTTCTCTCTGTTTAGGCCGTGCATGTGCTTATATCAGCTGAGCTTACTGTGGCATTCCCATTGCCAGACGGCCCAGGGACAGGCCCTTTACCAGGATCAGTATGATCAGTTTTTGTGCTGATGTTTTACAGAGTTCTTGAATTCATCTCCAGCGAGGGAGACTCTACAACCTCTCGGGGCAGCCTGTTCCAGTGCTTAGTCACCCACACAGTCAAGAGGTTCTTCCTCCTATTCAGGTGGAGCTTCCTGTGCACCAGTTTCTGCCCCCTGCCTCTTGTCCTATTGCTCAGCACCACCAAGAAGAGCCTGGATCCATCTTCCTGACACCCTCCCCTCAGACATTAAAGACATTAATGAGGTCCACTCTCAGACATCTCTTCTCAAGGCAGTCAGCTGACTTACTGAACATGCCTTGAAGTCAGTTGTTCCTTTTTCTCACAAAGCAACTTCAAAGCACTCAGCACTCTGCATATTAACTTGACAGGTGACTGCGTGCGTTCATGGAGTTTAGGATCTGTAGAGACAATCCAACAAGAAGCCAGTCCCGTTATTCAGGTCTGCCCCAAAGCTCCATCTGCTTGCCCTTCTCTCTCCGTCCCTTAAACCATAACTTAATTCTGTAGCAAACCCATGCTGGTCTAGCCGAGCCAGGCAATTAGATTTGGCTTACTTAAACTTTTCTTTTAGACATGAGCAGTTGCTTTATCTTAGTTGAAATAAAGCTTTCAGAATATTCCAGTCTCTTTGCAAATAAAAAGTAATCTGAGTTTGCAGAAGAACTAAGTCCCTAATTCTTGGGTGTTATAGGAGACCACTGGCATATTAGAAAACCCAGTTGTTTCTTTGAGTTTCATCAGTTGCTACAACATTCACTACCTGTCTGTATTTGAACTATACATGATCTGTGGCAAGCTCATTTTATTGCCCACATCGATGCATCCCACTTGTCCTAAAACTTCTTCTAGGAGCACAGATGGAATTGCTCATGTTGGAGGTCATAGTGTGTTGGATTTAGTATCTGTTCTCTGCATTAGCTTCTCTCCAGACTCTCTGCACTGCACATGCTTCTCATAATCAGTATAATACCCTCTTGGATTTACAGTTTCAGATTTTATTCAGAGACATGCAGAGGAACAAAATTAGTGGCTTGATCAAGCAGCCCAAGAATTCTTAGCTCAGTCTACAGCCAAAGCAAGCAATGAGAACGTTTTGGTATTCCTCGTGGTTCCAGCAGGTGGAACTACAGGGATGCTTGAAATCAGTCTAATGTATTTCATCATTTAATGAGGGGTGGAGGGGGAAGCTCCCAGACAGAAGATTTTTGGAGAGTTAGAGCATTCAGGTGATGATGGCAGCATGCCTAGGGTAGTTCTAGCATGCAGTCAAGTAATCAGAAGTTTCTTTAATGTGCAAAAATAAGTTTTGTTCACAGCCGCTGTACCTCAGCTATAACACTGAGCTTTCATTTACAGATGTAGTGCTGGAGGTGTTAGTCCCAGGTGGATGTTTGCTGATTTGCAAGGATACTTGAAGTTGTGTTTTCAGGACCTGTTGCTTTTCAGTTAGTGTTGTTTGGCTTTTGCATTTTACTATTTCTGTGGCTCTTAAGATAAATAGCTTCCGATCAAAAAGAACAGGAGACTGAGCACCTTTATGTGGTGGAAGGGAGCAGAGGCAGAAAGGAAGTCAGTCTGTGGGGAGATACTGGTGTGGATATTATTTTGTTTCTCAAAAGTGTTGGAAAAGCTTATGAAGGGAATTTTGTCTAAAATATGTCCTTCTTGAAGAAATCAGCTATTATTTATCTTGAATAAAATTGCGGTTTACACTTTTTTTAAGTATTCAGCTGTAGTAGCAAAATTTTGTTAAGAATTAGTGAGTTTAAATATTTAAATTTTCCTCATATTTAGATGATGAATAACAGTAAACAGTTTTAGAACAAGGTACAAGAGGCTTAGGTTTGTTGTGATTTTATAACTGGGTGTTTACCCACATAGGGCTTTAGGTCTTCTTTTTGAACTGAGATTCCTCCTCTGTGTTGGTTTCTTATCTGGATGTAAGAATTGTCTACCATCCCTTTCTTTTGGATTCAAGCAGATCTTTTGTATCCAGAAGCTACAACCTCTTAACTATTTGAAAATGGTTGCAGACAAACCATGACTCAGTACTGGGTGGCTCATGCTTGTACAATCACAGTTAATGTTGCACTTTAATGTCATTCAGCTGGTACAATGAAATATTTCCCATAGAAATCAATGTGTATTTAATGTTCATAGCTTGCAGTGTTTTCTGCTTGATTTTTCTCTTTTAATAAAGAATGTTTTGTTTGTGTGTAAGATGAAACTGTTCTTAACAATGAGAATAAAAATCTCCTTGTTGTAGAAATTACTCATTTGGTGAACTTTTCCTTTTCCATGCTTGTCTTAATTTCTGGCCCACAGCAATTACTATGAGGTCTGTTGTAAAGTTCCAGTAAAGTAGTGTCTGACTAGCTGCAAATTTCTACTAGAGAGCTTGAAGACTTCTGTGGCATGTTCTTGTTGCTTTATATTTCTTTTTCATCTTTCAGCTCTGTGAACAAGTTACCCCTGGAGTTACTGCTGACAGAAGCACTGTCCTGGCAAGTGTAATTGCGGCTTGCAGAAGGCTTTTCTCTCAACCTCCAAAAGGTGACTGTAACTTTGATGTGTGAAATGGAGCAGACTGCTTACATACCTCACTGAGAGCTGCACTCACGTGCCATTTAGGTTTATTGTCTGTGGGGAAGTAAGTTGTGTAGTAACCAGCCTTTAATCTGGAGATGGAACATTCGATTTATGGGATTTTTAGGAGCTGTTAAAGAATAGTGTGGTTTGCTCAACTTTGCACTGTGCAATGGAGATTTCAGTTGAAATCTCTAAGCTTCTCTCTCTCTAGCTGAAAGATAGCTTCACTTTAGATTATTAAATACATGTGGTATTCTCTTGTCAATGTAGTAGATTTATTTATGGAGACCTGGTAGAGTTTTCCAACAAAAAGACAAGAACAAAGCTGGTTTTGCAGTCTATATGTTGCTAGCTTCTTTGCAAATGTATACATTCAGCTTGTGACTACTGAAGTGTGATGACAGAACTGTAAAATAAAAAACAATTATGAGCTCCTTTCTTCTTTCTTAATAGGATTTGAAAAATATTTTCCCAATGGGAAGAAATCAAATGGAACTAAAGGTACACCTGGAGAAACAAAAGGTACAAAAAGCTGCTTGACTTCAGTTCTTTGTGGAATGTGTATTCATTAAATTAGATTTTGACATAACAATTGTGAGTTTGGGTTTTAGGTTTTTTCTTTACTTTTCAAGGAAGATATTTCTGCACCAAATTAGTATAGAAGTGCAAATTGATGTCTTTATTATACATGATATGAAAGCAAAATAATGTTCATCTTCTGGAATAGTATTTATTTTTATGCTTCTATTGGAATGCTGTCCCTCAATTATAAGTTAACAGACCTCTCTTCTGGTCATAACCATGTCTGTCTGCCACTTAACGGACTATGTATCTGGTTTTCTATGGAAAATGCTGTTTCCCACATCATCTAATTATTGTAGTATTGCAAACTAGTACATTTTTCAGAACATCTGCTTAATATAACTAATAAAAGGTAATGTGAGATTGGTATAAAATGTAAAGATTTTTATTTTTTTTTGTTAGAAACGAAGCAAGCTAGTTCCAGACAACCTAGTGGAACTAGTAGTGGAGGAGGTGGCAGTGGTGGAAAGAAAGGTGGCAAGAAAGAAGAAACCAACTGGTGGACCAGATTACAGAAGGTTCTGACTTTAAAATGTCTTTCTTTATGTTAATATCTTGTCTTCGTGAAATACTCTTGCATGTTTTTTGCTTTTTAGGGCCATATTCTGATTGCCTAAATCTTGCTCCAGCCTCCTGTGCCAGGCATTTCCTAGCAACTGGCTCTAGGTGGCTCCCCACGCAGTGCCTTTCATGAATAACTGTTTTGTGCGTAACTCCAGAGGCATCTAGCTCTGGTTCAGGAATGTTAATGAAGTTTCAGCTGGGTGACTGTGGTTGCTGGTAGTCAGTATTCTTAGAGTGGAGCCTCAGACCTTTAAAGGCTTTGAGTTTCATTTTGGTGTCAATTTGTAAAACTTTCTGACCACACAAGTTCGTTAAATGTAGTTTGCTCTTACCTGTTCTGAAATTATTGGAATAGTTATGTGAGTTTCCTTTTGAAATTTATTGCCATTAGCTGTAACACAAAGATGATGGCACCTGACAGTACAGGAATATAAAGAATATTTTTGGTGTGCATAATATTTTTCTTCCTTCTTGTTTTTGTTTTTTTTTCTCTAATAGCTTTTTCCTTTATTTTTTGTTGGTCTTGCATGCACTTCTGGAGGCCAACGATAATTGTTTTAGAATGGAGGGAGAAAGGTCATGTAATTTTTTTCTAAAAACGGTGGTTCATAGATCAAAACTGTTCAAGTACTGTTTGTAAAGCATTTAAAGATTTTCTATTGCTGCAATTCCTCAGTTCTATCTGAAATTACTGAAGTGTGTTCATACAACAAAATAGACCTTTGTTTGACATTCTCTATGGCAACCTTGAGGGCAGAGTATTGAAGCCACAAAGAGATACCAGAACCTGTTTGCTATTTGCTTACTGTATTGCACACTCTAAATTTTCTTTTTTCCCCTCTCCATTTCCTAGGGTGACATTCCATGGGATGTCAGGGAGTTTCGGATGTATGTAGTGGGAAGTTCTTTTTTCTGGATGATGGTTGTGTACTACTTCTTCTTCAGGGTTCCTGGGAGAGAAATCACCTGGAAAGACTTTGTCAACAACTACCTTTCTAAAGGATTGGTGAGTGGGGAGGGGATTCACTATGAAACATCAGAGTGCTGAAGATGCCCATTTCTGCATCCCCACTTAGGCTTGTGTCTGTAGAGAGAGAACTGGCTCAGAGCAATTTTTGAGGGAGAAAGGGATTAGCTGTCATTTTAATCAGTTCCTTGATCTGATGTTCTGGGTGGATGCATGAACACTTACGTCATTTCAAGAGAGGAGGGGGAATAGCAGCTAAGGACAAATTTTTTGTTGGATCACTCATGTGGGTGCTGGTTTGAAGGGACAGTGTAGCCACCCTCTCTCTGGGTATGGCCCTACAGTACAGGTCAGCTGACCTAATGGCTTAAACAGACATGCCGGCTGCCTTTGGAAGAGGCTTACTCCTGACCTTACCACTTGCATGAGCCCATCCCTCTGAAAGAAAAGCTTTTCTGCTTGTTTCATGCCTGAAATCAGTTTATTGAGGAATCTGAGAAGCATCAGTGAGAGCAGAAAGCGGAGGGGTGGGAAATAGTAGAATCCCTTCAAGGACAATACCTTGGCATCCCTTCAAGAACAGTAAATCAGCCTGACTGTTTTGTAAAGTAGCCTCCTGTCTTTGTTTTCTCCTCTCATTTCTTCTTACCTGGAGCCACTACTGGAGCAATCAATTTTATCATCAGTATCCTATCTCTCTGTGGAACTTGGCAGCTTTCCACACTTGGAGTAATAGGTTGGTGATGCCATGACATTCAGAAGATTGTGTCTTGCACAGGCTTTTTCCACTTCAGAAGCCACTAGTTCTTTGCTTTGTTCCCTCCCTGCTTGTAGCTTCACCTTCAGATGAGGAAAGCATTGGTTTGCTTCATCCTCTAGGTTTCAGACCTAGAGGGATTTTCTGTTAACAGAAAATTAACATTCCATTACTTTGGTAAGCTGCTGAACAGGGTGTTTCTTACCTTTCTTTTCTAACTGATCTCTGCAGAGCTTCTCCCCTTTTCCCTAGACTGTCTTACAATCAGTCCTGTTCTCAGTTGGTGATTGGGTACATCTTGTGGAAAAAACCCTTACTGATTAAATTTCTGAAGCAGTCAGACACTTAACTCTGTAAAAAGATTAGTTTAGCTGTTGTAATGAGAAAAGCCTGAAGCCTCCTTGCAGAAAAGCATTGTGAAAGTAGACTGTTGCACAAAACCAAGTTTCTTGTGTCTTTATAAGATGTAGTGTGGATATTCAGATAAACTAAACATGTAGCTATCAAGTGTTGTTGGTTGCCACAGTGGTGGGGAGAAGATTGCACTACTGGGGTCGTGTGCTTTCCAACAAAGGTGTTCAGGTAGAGCTGTGTGAAATCAGGTCAGTTCTACAGTGACTTCTTAGCTCATGTTTTGCTTCAAGTCTCCCAGAAATGGCCACATGTAGCAAGTTCAGATAACTTTACTAACCTGTATGCAGTTCAGGCCCAACTTCCAGAACTAGATTGCTAGTTGTAAATGCTTTAAAGATGCTGAAACCAGTTGTTTTATGGAAAGAGGAAGAAAACACGGAATAATCTTTAGCTGACTTCTAAGGAGAGCCTGTCAAATCCAAGAAACTGACCATTGGAGGACACTTGTGAAAAAGAGCTTAATGGTTTATATCTGCTAAACCTATAGCACAGTTCTTAGGTGTATATGGCATCTGTTGCCTCAGCTAAATACTTCTTTATCTAATTTATGTTATTGTGTTTAATATGGTAGCACTGGAAACCCTTTCTATTAGGGAAAACAATTGTAAGAGCCAAGTTAAGATTTCCCTCATTTTGCTAAATTTGGTTTGTTTTGAAAGCTGCTGTAAGAGTTTGGAATCGGATAACTTACTGCTTTTGGTGTTTGATCACTGAGACAATTAAGTATTGTTTAACTATTTCACTGTAACTGATTTTTGCTGAGGCATGCATTGGGTTTTTCCCTTGAGAAAAGGGTACAACGTCAGTCTTTGAATCTAAATTCTGATGTGCCCATATTCCTTTTTTCCTGTTTATGTACAAGATTCCTAATGGCAAACTGTAGTTTGTGGAACCATCCTGGTGCACATGATTAATGTTATTCTCCTAACTGGAAAACGGAAAGATTCACATTTGGTATCTGAAGCTCTTAGCTGTGGTGGAAGTGCAGTGACTGTACACTCTTCACTCAGGTTTTGTTCTTTTCTCCTCCTACAGGTGGACAGACTTGAAGTGGTGAACAAGCGCTTTGTGAGAGTCATCTTTGTTCCTGGAAAGTCCCCTCATGAATGGGTAAACGTTTTTAATACATATACATGTACATGAGACATTAGAAGCAGTAAAACAGTCTTTTTCGGTAAAGTTTGAGGCAGAAAATTTGGTCTGGAGCATTAATAATTTCTTAATCTAAAACATATTTTCTGCATTACTGTTACATTACCCTGCGTTGTGTGTTTCTCACTTTACTGTACCTGTTGTTTTGCCATAGATACCTTTAAATTATGACAAGTAGTTCCTTTCCAACACCATGCTCTTTAATACAGATGCTCAAACAGGAAGAGCAAGAAATTGCTGAAGGTTCTGTATTTTTAACTGCTGTTTTCCATCTGCTCAAGAAAATCCCAGACTTAAATGCACATACTTATGAATCTTCTCTGTTCCAGGCTGCTTTTAGCCAGTTACTTGAGAAAACAAAGAGAAATGTTTAATTTTGTCTCCAAAGTACTTATTTCATGGAGTTGCTTTTGTGAGGAACAGACTGATGCAGATGAAAATGCTCCAAAGAATGATACCTAGTGGCAAGGACCTATTAAAGAGTAAATAAAATTTTCATAGAAAACGTGGAAAATTCAAAGAAGCATTACAGAAGGTTTATCAGGTTACCTCTTCTTAAGTGATGGAGCTTTTTTTAACTGTCTTACTGAAACAAAGTATGCAAGTCCCTCCTGGGTAAAGTGAAATCTGCAGCAATTACTTAATCAGTGCATTTCAGTGTGGCTTATTTATACACCTACTCTTTAGCCCACATACAGCCAGTTGCCTTTCTCAATCAGTTAACTGCTCTGGTTTTTCATTTTCAATATTAGGGTAAGGAGGGACAAGTCAGGCAGGTCATGGTACAAAAGGGGTGATTTTCTTGAAAAACCAGATCTCAACACATTTTGAAAGTAATGTCTGGATTTTTCTTTCTGGTCTGTGATAAATTTCATGCTGGTTTTTTTGTGAAGACAGCTGACTTTAAAGCTAGTATAAACTGCAAAAGGTTTTCTTAAGAAAAGCAAAAACCTTTTTTAATCAGAAGGACTGAGACCTTCAGATGAAACAATGTTGTATGACTGCTGTGTTTCCAGGTTCAGTGCTCTATTATTCTGACTATATAGCTCCCTCATAAAGATCTGTTTATTACTCCCTTCTGTTTTTTTTTTCTGGAGAAAATGCCAGCATTTCCATCTGTTTAAAGTGCCCCAAAACTGTTGGGTGTTATCATCTCTGTAGAAGCAATGACAGGTACAGTGCATTCACGTTGGGAGGCTCCAGATTTGTTGTGTGCCTCTTACATCAGTTACACACTTGATAAGGCAACTTAAACTTGGTCCAAAACTAACACATGGACAAGGAGTTATCAGACTAGAAGAAGTTGGCTGGTAGGGAAGGTGAATTAAGACAGGGCACTTTGTGGTGATCTCTGCTTTTTTCCTAGCAGTACGTCTGGTTTAATATCGGCAGTGTGGACACTTTTGAACGGAATCTTGAGACTGTGCAGCAAGATCTGGGAATAGAAGTGGAGAACAGATTGCCTGTAGTCTACTCAACAGAGAGTGATGGGTAAGAAGTTGCTTTAAAAAGTCTCTGGTAAAAAAATGTTTGTGTTTACAGTAGAGAAGCAGATTTGTAATACACACACCTTATGCTTCACTAGGTGGCAGTATTATCAGAATAACAATCAGCTTGGGTTTATTTTTGAGTGTTAACTGTAAGAGAAGCTGTTCAGTACTTTGTCTATGAAGAAATTCATGTGCTCTTACTCTAAATATAGCTTATTACATAAAAGTTTGTTTACTATAACTGCTTTCTTCATTTAAGCCTTTCTTCCAGTGACTTTTACTAGAGCAAGAGTCAGCCAGGCACAGCAGTAGAGCTCCAGAGATGATGCTCATGTGGGTTTTTGAACAGCCAAATTATGTCATAGAACTACAGTATATTGGCTGAGATATTCTAGGCATCAATTTCTGCCCAAAAATTCAGCAAAAGTCAGATTTATGGCCTTGGAAAAAAGCAAGAAAGTGGTGATGAAGTAAATCACACCGTCCTGCCTATTAGCAGAAACTGCTCTCAATTGTTAAGAAAAATAGTACTGATACTAGATTTACAGCATTGTTGCTTCCCCCTTAGGGAATAATGGCTCTGATACTCGATTTGTGGTTTTTGAATTAGTATTATGTCGCTTTTATTGACCTGGACTTTAGAAGACAGTAAAAGTGCTTCCCTGATGTGTTTTTCCTAATGGCTTAGAAGACAAACATAATCTTGTATCCCAAGACCTGGTTTCTTTTTGGTCTAAGTGAGCAGTTTAAAAATTGCTTCTGCTGGTGTCTGTAGAATAGGTTTTGTATCATCAGGAAGTTCAGCTTTGGGTGTAGTAGCTTATGTTAGTAATGAAAATGGCTCATTCACCACCTCTCTTGCATTTTCATTCTTGGTACTTTGGTGTGCATGTTTTGGTTTGGGGTGATGGGAAGGAATGTTTTGGTTATTTCTGCAGTGTTTTACCAAGCTGCTGCTGCCTGTTGGTCTTGGTGGCAACAGGAAAAATGGTGACCTTAACTCTGAGCAGTCCTGCAACTTCAGGTAGAGGTTTTTTCTTCCCTGTTCTTCAATGCCTGCCTAATTTCTCTGTTTCTGTCTAATGGAACATGCTCTTAAGGATGGTTCATAAATAAACCTGTTGAGCCCTTATTTAATCAAACCTGAGAAAAAGTGAAAGTCAGGGCAGTGCAGCGGTTGTGTGAAAAGGCTGCATGTCAGCCTGAGGCTTCTCACAACAGACTGGGAACAGTAGGTCCAATTCCTTTGCTTTCTTCAGTCTTGTACAGACCTTGACTTCCTGAATCCCTCTTTCTGACCACAGCTCTGGTCCTTTCCTCCTCAGTGTCTGTTCTTCATGTATGTATGTGTGTGTATATATATATTGTTCTGCCCCAGAAATGCCACAAAAAGCAGGAGAGAGCAGCAGCTATATATAATCAAAGTACTGCTGTTCCCTGTTGGATCAGAATCTGCTGAATACCACAGTAGAGGGAAAAATCCTTCATTTTCTCTTTATCCCAGAAATGTGGGTTATCAGTAAAGCCTGGAAATCCTGTGCTCACTTATGATTGTGCTTGTTTTCTGCATTTTGTTTTTGCTGAGTGTGGATAGAACATCTTGTGAGCTGTGTGTTGAAGCTGTTCCTTTTCACAGAAAAATCTGTACAGTGCTCAGATACTATGATAAAGAGGACTGTGTTAGGGTTTTTGGCTTCTACAGAGCTGTGCTAGAAAGCTGGAGAATAATGGACAATGAATAATAAAGAAACCCCCACACCCCAAGAAACCAAAACATCCCAAAAAATCTGTAACCTTGGAAAGGAAAATGGAGACATTGAAAGAAGAAAAAAAAAAAACAAGTAAAAAATTGGAAGATCTGAGAGAAGAAGAGTGAATGTGTAATTTGGAGAGAAATTTCTGCTTGAATTTGTAGCATACACTGATTATAAGTTACCTAATACAACTCATTTTGAGAATATAACCATGTGCATAACTAGTCCTCTAAATTTACCTTTGAAAAAACAAGCTACTTCTGTTTATTAGGTAATGCAATTTTTCTCTGTAAAACCCATCAATGTTACTTGATGTGCTTGGTTTAAAAACAAGCAACTGTCAATCTAACAATGTGTTCTTGAATTTATTTTGGTTGTTTCCCATGTCAACAACCTGCAGAAGTACAAACAAGTTGTTAGTCCTGAATTTGTTTGCTTATGATGGAACCAACATCTTATATGTGTTATTTGCAATAGTGAATTTTTTATATGTTTTTCTTTTTTTTGTTTGTCTTCCTCCGCAGATCATTTCTCCTGAGTTTGCTGCCTACAATTCTCATTATTGGTTCATTGCTGTACACATTAAGAAGAGGTCCTGCAGGCTTAGGTCGGGCAGGGCGTGGAATGGGTGGACTTTTCAGTGTTGGTGAAACTACAGCCAAAGTCCTTAAGGATGAAATAGATGTTAAATTCAAAGATGTAGCTGGCTGTGAGGAGGCCAAATTAGAGATAATGGAGTTTGTTAACTTCCTGAAAAATCCCAAACAATATGAGGATCTGGGAGCAAAAATTCCAAAGGTAAGGGAGTGATAACTTAGACTTTATTCTTCTAGGAGTCTTCGGTATTCTGAGCTGTGCTGGGATTGTTCACATATGCAGTGCTTTCCAGCTTCTGTCTTCTTGCAATCAGAAAAAAAATAGCCATGAAGTGCTAGCAGTGTAACTGTGGTGCCAGAGGAGTTGCCTTGTGGAATACTTTGTGTTCACAGGGACCAGAAACGACACACATATGGGTATAGCATCGATCTTGCATATAGTTATTACAGAATTGCCTTTGGGCTGTGCTGGCAGGGGAGCCCACGTGATGACATAGCTTTTTTTTTTTTCTTGTTTAATATGTCAGTCAAGGAAAACACTGTTCCTGTAACTCTAAGACAGCATGGCAGTGTTGTATTTCATTTGTTTTTCCTTTTACTCATTTAAAGAAGGGATTAATAATCAATTATTTCCTTGTGGGATTTTGACTGTGAAAAAGAAAGAAAAGCCAGTGGACTCAATATCATAACATGTTATTTCATAGACTTAATATTGTGTTTTCTGCATGAGGAAAATATACCTGTTTCTCTTGCAGGGGGCAATTCTGACGGGTCCTCCAGGTACTGGGAAAACACTTCTGGCTAAAGCTACAGCTGGAGAAGCCAATGTGCCATTTATCACAGTCAACGGCTCAGAGTTCTTAGAGATGTTTGTTGGTGTGGGTCCAGCACGAGTAAGTCTTTGGCCTTGCTGGTTTCTTTCAGTATTGACTGTTGAAAGGACGTTGTCAGGTTTGGGAGACAAACTGTTGGAATGCAGCTGAAGTTCTTTCTCCTATGCAGATTTCTTACAAGTGATTCCAGATTCATGTCTAAACACACAAATCAGAGCTGTACCTTTAATAAAAAGTTACTAAGGCAGTTCAGTATCTGGTTTCAGGCCATTAAGAATGCTTCAGGTGCTTCAGAACACAGAATAGCACTCTTCAAGCTCTGATCTGAAGTAAACTTACTAGCTGGATCAGAAATACGTAGCTCATTTGACTACTGCTATGGGAATGCCTCCTTCAGCTCCAAATCCTTCCTGTTTCTTTGAAGAACTTTATTTTCTTTGTAGTTTCAAACTCTTACCTGTAAAGAGTTGTCTATGACACACAGATAAGCTTCTGGTTGAAATAAGAATCCAATGACAGATTTCTAGAGATCAGGTGTTTTAAATAACCAAATATATGTCTTAATATTTTTTGTGCTTTTCTGCCTTAAACTGTCTTAAAATAACACATTAAAACACATTAAGTGGTATAAACAAGTTACTGATGATATTTTATGGTAATAAAAATTTGGGGAAATATTAGGTATCCTAAAATAATAGTGATACTCAGACTTTTGTTGTCAATAGATACCTGAAATGCCCCAAAGCAAAGTGACTTAACCTTTCTGTACCAGTCTATGCAAGTACTTTTACAACCCAGTGAAATCTGTTGACACAACTTTGGCTGGGAATTGAGGTTTCAACACAGTTGATAATTTCTGATGTCTATAGAAAACAAGATGAGAGTGTTTTACTTTCACTTCCTATTAATTTATTAAGGCAGTTGTTAGTGATGCTAAGTTGATCGTTTGTAAATTGGAATGTGCTACAACTAAACCTGCTTACACAGCCTTAGTTCCTTTGGTGGTTTTTTTTCAGTGTATATGCATTATGGAAACTTTCAGTTCCATTCCTTCTGAAAAGCAGGTGTACAATTCTGGATTTCTGTGTTTTTCCACGGAAAAGATAGTTCACTTTAAGCATCTGACACTTTCCTTGTTTATCATGTTCCTTCATTGTACTTTTTCCCAAAAATCTGGGTGACTTTTTCTAGTACAGCCTACTGTCCAAAATTTTTATCTCTTCATGTCTGCTGTATGTTTTTTGTTATCGAGGAGCCTTCTGTAATTGCATCACTGATGTATAAATAGTAAAGCTCTGAGCTGCATCTAATTCTCATTCAGGTCAAAATTCTTCCATTAATTTTTCATTTCCTGTTTGCTCCAGTTCGATTCCTCAGTTGTAGATCCGTTGACTCACTGAACTGGTTTTAATGAGGTCCTTCTGAGTATGTTTGCAAGCAGAGCAGCATTGCAATGTTGCATCTAAAAGTCAAGTCAGATTGTGCTGCAACTACCACAGTAGTTAGGTAATACCTTGTTTAAAATATGAAAGTCTAAAAAAATTTCAGCTATCTACTTATGTCCTGGACATTTTTTCCAGACTTCTAGAAGTTAATTTAACTTCCAAATGAATATTTGGAGGAGAATTAAGTAACTTGTCATTGCTTTGAGAGCTGGCTGAAGGCTTTGGAATGCTTGTTAAGAGCCATAGCCAGTTATAGGGATACTGTTACTGATGTGCTTCTTCCCCTCCTCCCCACGCCCCAACTCAAAAGAGTTACAAACCAGTCTGATGCCTTCTCTCTTCTTTTGTTAAGGTTAGAGATTTATTTGCTCTGGCTCGTAAAAATGCCCCGTGCATTCTCTTCATTGATGAAATAGATGCAGTAGGGAGGAAGAGAGGACGGGGCAACTTTGGAGGACAAAGTGAACAAGAGAACACACTCAATCAGCTTTTAGTAGAAATGGATGGTGAGTATTTAATGTCTAATAGTGTGTTATAATAACAAGGATATTGGAAAGAACTAACGTGCTTGTTCAGACCTGCTAACCAAGATTTGGATTCTATCTTAAATCCAAATTCTCTGTTTCCTTGTTTCCTAAAATAAAGAATGGTGACTCATTTTGCTGCAGCCTGGTGTTTTACTAAAATTCATTCTGAGAAAAAGAACCCTCATTCTATGTCTTCTAACTCTTTGTCATAGTTGAATAGGCCAAAAAACTCTCTTTGCAATGAGACTAGTCTGTCTGTAAAAAAATACAGCTAGCCATGCTGGTTCTGCAATTTCCTGAGCAGTTAATCTATTATTGTATTTTGAAGATAAAGCAGAATTTGATATGGTACTTAACAAAGCAGAGCCCAAGGCCATTTTCTTGCTTGTTATGAAAAGCTGGACAATGCAGCAATAAATAGAAATATTTTCAGCTTTAATATCATTTGTTTAAACGATCAGTTCTTACATGACCCTGTAAAGTGGACAGTCTTTTTCTTTCTGGTTTTAGTTTTTTCCCACAGAAATTATTTTTACACAGCTTTTCTCTTTATCACTTCTCTTTAACAGGATTTAATACAACCACAAATGTAGTCATTTTGGCAGGTACTAACAGGCCAGACATTTTAGACCCTGCTCTGATGAGACCAGGACGCTTTGACAGGCAGATTTACATTGGTAAGTTTTACCTGGGTGCCTGTGTCATCCTGGGTTTGTAGAATACTGCTGAGGTCACTGCAACTATTTATATATGTAACTTTCTTTCACACATTCAGTTTGAATATATATGTGTGTGAAAAGTAAAACCATATGTCTTTTATTTTAAAGGCCCCCCAGATATAAAAGGAAGAGCATCCATTTTCAAAGTTCACCTTAGACCTCTGAAATTAGACACTGTCTTAAATAAAGATAACCTAGCAAGAAAGCTTGCATCACTAACACCTGGGTTTTCTGGTAAGTGACTCCTAATGCCCCTATTATTCTCCATTTGCTATTTAAATTGTAGATACTTGATTTCCCTACTAATTCTGGTTTTCTTGCACCTGATCTTCTGGATGTCATTTTATTGCATTGTACTTACTGGCACAGCCTGAAATCCTCTTTGCCTATTTCAGCAAGTAGGAGATTTCTGAGGGTCTCAAGTTTTGTCAGCTTCAGCCAGGGTGACATGAAAAGGAGTTTCTTCTGTCTTCAGTATACGCAATTGAAAGATTTCTGGTGGTTGTCACTCCTGTATGTGTTCTTCCTTCGTTTGTCTTTTCCTTTCTTTGTTGCATTCTTGAACACTTCTAGAGAAGACTTGGGTTTTGTGGAGTTTGTGTGCATATTCTGTAGGGAAATTTATGTTTCTTGATGTAAACACCCAAAACCAGTGCAGAATTCAATTACCGGTCACCACAGATTTTAAATGAATTACATTATAAGCCAGTAATGAGAATTCTCACATCCATTCCTAATTCAATGCTTGTGAATTCTTCACTGTTTTTTGGTCTATATAAAACTGGTTTTCTGAGATTCAATTGTCAATGTTTCTGGCAGCTACAGTGATGATATTTGAACTAAGTTATCTCAACAACATTACTGCAAACAGTGTTAACAAAAAGTGGATGGCTTGAAATCAGTAATGTGAAAGGATATCTTCCAGAGATATGCCTATATCTGAGCTATACTGAAGTCACATGCAGGAAATGCATGCAGCTAAGTATATACTAGTTTAAGTATGATCTGTTGCAGACAGGAAAGGAAGGTGGGATGTATCAAACAAGTACTTCACTGGTAATAAACTTTTTTGCTGGCTGGCTTCCTAGGAGAAAAATCCTAAAGCCTCTAACTACAGTACATGTATTTAAATATATCTTAAATAATTGAGCTATTTCAGAGCACATTACCTTTATTTTTCAAGCTCAGTGAGAGTTTATAGCAAACTAGTTATAGATAAGGTTATCGTTATGCTAAACTGAGAGGAAATTGTTGAAAAGGATCAGTAATTCTCACCTTCCCTGCTTTTAGGTGCTGATATTGCTAATGTTTGTAATGAAGCTGCTTTAATTGCTGCAAGGCATCTCTCAGATGCTATAAACCAAAAGCACTTTGAGCAAGCAATTGAAAGAGTTATTGGAGGTAGGTGAATTGCATCAATTGTTTCTCAAAAATTGTAATATGACAGGCAACTTCCTTTTTTAATGTGTAACGGATGCCATGCTTTGAATCTTTGTTCTGTTCTTCAAGGGAGATTTTTTCCCCTCCTTAACAACATGCCTGAGATTTAGAAAAGTACCCTTTCTATATTGCTGACTTCTGTAATAGAGGAAAGGGTGCAAAGAGAAATTTCAGGACACTTCTTTAAGTTCTTCAAACTGGGAAGAGGAAAAGCTGTTTGGATTTAGGGATGCTTCCAACTGCTGCTAGCCTGAAATAATCTAGAGAAGATTTTTAAAGTGCAAATGTTTTATTTAAACATTTGAATATTCTTAAGAACTTACTTTGAAATGAGAAAGTCTAGTGAAGGACAAGGTTACAGTGAAACCTGGAAGATACAAATTTCTAAAACTTGCAAGCTTGGGGTTTTTGTTTTTTTCAAACTTTTTCAATAGATCATATGTATGGCCTCTAAGTGTTGCTCACCATCTTTCCAAATGAGGTAAACAATTTCTGAGGAGCAAGGTGTGTCTGAAACTATTAATCAAATTTGTTTTACAAAGGTTTGGAAAAGAAAACTCAAGTACTCCAGCCAGAGGAGAAAAAGACAGTAGCATATCACGAGGCAGGGCATGCAGTTGCAGGGTGGTTTTTGGAACATGCTGACCCACTCTTAAAGGTAAGAAAACTTACTTGTGATTTTAACAGTAGCACAGACAATAGTCTTTAAAAAAGCAGTATGTGTCAATTTTAGAGTACTTTTTTGGTTCATTTCTTGTAGCTTTCTTAACTGTTTCCTGACTTAGCTGTTACATAGTTTTTAGTATAAAGGTCCTGTGGAAGTGAGAGACCTGATCTTCCCATGAGTCTGCCTGCCTTAATTGCTGCTTTTTCTCTGAGGCTTTCAGTACTGATCAATGGTTTAAGTTAGTCTTACCAGGTTACACAGATATGCTTCAGGAATATAACTATAATAAGGCTAAATCTTAGTGTCAGTTTGCCTTCTTTTGGGTTCACAGCTTGACAAGTTGAACGTAAAAGAAAAAGCACTCCAGTCTCCCAAACTTGCTTTAGCATTCATAGTTTTGCATGGCTGTGGTTTTAATCTCATCTCAAGCTTAAAATTAATCTTGTACAATTTACTTCTGGAAGAAGAGTTTTTTAGTAAATGTGGTAACTCCTTAAACTGTTCAGAATGCTAGAGATGGAAAAATGCTATGTCTGTTACAGAGTACATAATGCCCAGTACATAACTCTGAAGGAATCGACAATTTTAATTAAAATGATATTTTTAAAATATCATACCATTTTTAGAGAAGATATGGCAGTGGTCTTACCTTTCTTTTCCAGATATTCTAGTAGTTGTTATCCCAGTTTAGAGCTAGCCAGGGCTTTTAAGGATAAAACACAAGGGGGGCAAAACTGTAAACGGAAATAATGTCTGAATTAAAGCTCAAGGGTCAGTATGGTGTAGGTTGTGGCATTAAAAAGTAAGTCAAACTGAAGAATGCTTTATGGTTTTTAACACTGTTTAGTTGTAGCACTCTGTTAATTTTGATTGTAGGTATCTATTATTCCACGTGGTAAAGGACTGGGTTACGCTCAGTATCTGCCCAAAGAACAGTATCTTTATACCAAAGAGCAGCTACTGGACAGAATGTGCATGACTCTGGGAGGACGTGTGTCTGAGCAAATCTTCTTCGGAAGAATTACAACTGGTGCCCAAGATGACTTGAAGAAGGTGACCCAGAGTGCATATGCTCAGGTATGGGCTTCAGTGAGACTTTTTTCTTTCCTTTGCTGTTTTCTTTATTTCTGACCCAACTAATATTTTGATGGGATACAATTTCATCGGGTATGTCCCTCAAAAGCTTAGTTTCAGAAAACACTAAGAATAAACATTATGGTGTTGTTTAGAGATACTGATGACTCAAGTGTTTTATTTCAGTCTCACAACAGCAGTCCATGCATTTGGCTTTGATTACTGCCCTCCATCTGCCCACAGGAACATACGTGTTGCAGTTGTATCCAGTTGGATTCAATTACATGTGGAAATTGTATACTTATTTTAAAATGGAATTAAGTGCTCAGGTTTGATTATATCATCCTACAATTTACAATTGCCCTGCATGAAGATTCAATTTGGATTCACACCTGAAATCCAGACCACCTTGTTTTAAAGCACTGTTTGATGTCAGTTAAGGCTATGGGAATTAAGATATCAGTTTGTGTTTGTATCATATTAACTAATGTCAATGAGTAATTTAAGATCTTATCAATGCAGTGACTCACCTAAGTGTAGCTGTGTGCTATACACAGGTGTGTTACTACATTTCCTGCATCAGCACAAAAGGTGTCATCTCATAAGACACTCACAAGGTGAGCAAGGGACATTTTAGAGTACACTTATCTTCCTCTGCATACTTATCCCCAAACCCCACCTACTTCCTGGTCTCAGGTGTGCTTTTTCTTGCCTCAGTTCTGGAAGTAAATGTGTAATGATATCCTGTTAATTTTATGGGATCTTCAGTGACTCTTGTTCAATTTTAAATTTAAAAAATAAATCTACTTACAGACTTTTGTACATGTTAACCAAAAAAAGTATCAACCTTTTCTTAAGAAAGCAGGTTAAGATGCTTGGTTCTAATGGTGAGATCTCTTTGAATTCAGAACATTCATTTTCATACCTATGTGGAGCTCGCTAGACAGAGAAGTGCTGCTGTAGTAACCATCAAATTAGTAGCAGCCGTGGAGTGAATACATAGTATCATCATACTATTTATATATAGCAGTTTGAACCTGCTTCTGCCTCTGCTGGAGCAAAATGCAACTTAAAACATCCGTATTTGGCAACTGGGCAAGTCAGCATTCAGTACTGAGTCGAGCAAGATAAGAATTGTTTTCCCATTTGTAGAGAAATGTCTTGGGATGAGGAATAGCATATGATTTTTTGGACCCAATAAAAAAAAATCTTCAAGACCCTCTACTTCAGTACTTAAGTCATCTTATCTTTATGGGTGAGTAGAATATGCTAAACTTTAAAAGTATTTTGAATTGGCAAAACACGTATTTCTGGTAAAGGAAAAGAGTTTTACTGCTTAAGGAAGGCTGAAGTGTTTTTTGTGTGGTGTCTTAGTATTTAAACAGCAAAGCACTATGTGTACCACTAGAAACCACTTTGAAATGGTGTTATTTGTGTCCTTCACTTTAATCAGTAACAAGAAATAAGTGAAAGTCAACACACTTATGTTAACTTAGGTAGACTTGAGTTTTCAGGGAAGGGTTGATGTTACAGGAAAAGATTAGGTTATAGCAAAATTACTTCTTCCTTTCCTTTTTGTTGACTATATTTTGCGTCAACATAACCTAAAATCTTGCTGTGTCTCTTTTCTTTATTTGATTTCCTTTTGTTCTTCAGATTGTTCAGTTTGGTATGAATGAAAAAGTGGGGCAGATTTCCTTTGATCTCCCTCGTCAAGGAGACATGGTCTTAGAGAAACCTTACAGCGAGGCAACTGCCAGGTTAATAGATGAAGAAGTGCGGTCCCTAATTAACATTGCCTATGAGAGGACATTAAATCTTCTGACTGAGAAGAAAGCAGAAGTGGAGAAGGTGAGCATTACAGTGTTTTTAACCACTAAGTTCCAACTAGTAAGCCAAAACCTGAATTGAACTGATTAGGTTTAAAATAATGACTCTGTAAGTATATGAGGAAGTTTACTCAAAACCCATTTGATGTAATCTTGAGAATGTGTCACAGGACTTGAGTAAATAGAAACTACCTTTTGTGTTGGAACACCTCTGAGCATCTCACGAGCATGATTTCACATCCCCCCCTACTTATGTGGTCAATATTCATTTGGAAGTGTCTCCCTACTAATGTAGAGTTTAGTAGATGTGATAAATAAAAACCAAAATATGAAATACCAGATCCCAATTTTTTGGACTTAAAGAAGCTCTTGTACGCAGGGAAGTTGGTATGACTTCCTTTCTCTGAATTACTTTGGAATGTTAATAAAAATATCTTTCCTTCTTTTCCTGTCCCTTGGCTACTTGTGATCTGCCTTGCTGCAGCTGAGACTCTGCTTGTGTGTATTCTCTTTCTTTATGCTACAGCACCTGATACAGCGTAATTGTCTAGGGTAGGCATCCAAGAGGCTTACTGACAAGAAGACAAGTCTGTATGGGTTCCATAAGTCCTGTTGTACTAGGTCAGCATCCCAAAAATGATCACTGAATGTGGTTTGTGCTCAACAATGAGCTCACTGACCCACGGCTGCAAACTGCCCCGGTACAGCATTCACACATTGGTATTTTAGGGCGCTCTTGAGCTTATAACACAACAGCAGCCTGACTGAACCATCCCCATTGACTGGAAGGGAACACTTGTTTTCATCTATAGCTTAATGTCTTCCATCAGGAGCCTTTTGGCAGCAGTAAAAAGCTGCTGTTCTGCAGCAACAATAAAAGCAACAGTGAGCCACAGTGAGGACACTTTGCCTAATCTTAAAAGCACGATTAAAAATAAAATTTTATTTTTGCTCCCTATATGCTCAAGGGGAAAAAAAATCTTGTATCTGATGAACTCTGAACAAGCTGTTTTTTCTAGCAAAATTAATCAATGCCAAATTAACAGCCTTAACAAACTTTTGCAAACAGGACAGCCATCTTAGGTATTTTATGTGTGTGACATGACTTGTGCTATTCCAGGTTGCCCTGCGACTACTGGAGAAGGAAGTGCTTGACAAAAGTGACATGGTAGACTTGCTTGGCCCAAGACCATTTGCAGAAAAGTCTACCTATGAAGAATTTGTGGAAGGTACAGGAAGTTTGGATGAGGATACTTCACTACCAGAAGGCCTTAAAGACTGGAATAAAGAGCGTGAAAAAGAAAAAGAGGAGACGACAGATGAACAGGTGGCTAGGCAGATCAGAGGAGGGATGCCATTTTAACTGTGAAGTGTGTGCCGACGTTGACTTGCACTCTGGAAGAGAAACAAACTCACCTAGTTTGTACTTCAAAACAAAAAGTATTTATTCAACCAAACTGTATTAGGGATGGGTGAAAGAGTGATCTCTTGGGATGAGATAAGGATGTTCTGCTTCCGATGTACGTGTGTGAGATCATCACTGGTAGAAGGTGATCATCTTTCATTTGCCAGCTGGAGAAGCATACAAGGAATTTGAGCTGCAGTGGAAGGCCAGAACTGAGCCTCTCAAGCTTTGAAACAGTTCAGATTCATGCACAAACCTTGTGGCACTGGTCTTTTTTTTTTTCTTTTTTTTTTCCCCCCAAATGTCTGTAAGCTTACAAAAATCAAAGGGTTTTTTGATCATTTATCTAAACTATACCTGTATGTGACCTGTTTCCAAAAAGAAAAAGAATCATACAAATTGCATTGTCAAATGTGAAAGTCTGGTCATACAAAGTACTAGCTTTGTGAAACTATCAGCTCTTTCATCTGACCCTTTCCCCTTCACCTCATTTTGATTTTAGAAAGTTTGTCTACAGAGAACTGTCATGTAAGTTGACAGTGAAACTGAACACTTGCTTAAGTATCTTAAAATGTATTTGTGGTTCAGTGTCTTAAATTAAATCTGAAACTGTTTGGCTCCTGCAGTTTTACCAGTCAGTTTTTTACAGAGTTCTGTAAAATATTGGACATATGAATGTGTTGTGTAAATACAGTTTGAGTCAATAAAAACAGTACTTTTCTGAACAAAGTTTGCCCCTTTTTTGGCTGGTTTCTTGGCATAGAATTCAGAACAATACAAAACTCTGTTAAAATAGAGTAACAGGGTTGTACTCACAAATACTAAAAGCAGCAACCAAAACCCAATGTGATAGATTGTCAGAGTTTCATACTGGTTTGCTTAACCTAAAGCTATGGGGTTTTCCCACTGATTAGTTGAATACAGTTGTCTTAGTAATCTGATTCTGGTTGTCTGCTGTGTACTAAGGATTCATTAGTTGGAGAATCAGCTGTTCAAAAATTAATGACCTGTTTTCCCATCCCAGCAGAAGACAGGGAAGCATGGTTGGAAGGTGGAATGGTGGTTAAGTGGGGAAGGAATGAACCAATCTTCTCTGCTGGACCAAAAATCCTTTAAGGGTGATGAGTCAGAGGGCAGGTTAAAAGGATAACGACTGACTGATTCCATCTGTGTGTTGCAACATAGTGGAAAGCAGTAAGCATTAGGATGACAAAGGAAAAAGTTTGTCTGAAAGTTTAGACTCTTGTTTCTAAAGTTATTTGAGTTAAATTATTTATGGAAATTATTCTACTGGATTTTCTTTTTCTTCATGATAGAACTTTTTCCATCTGTGATGTTACCTGGCTTTACAGTGAAGAGCAAATATAGCTATTTTGGGCATATTTACTGGGCGTTTTTAGTTGTTAAACACTCCTGTTTATATCCCTGTTGAGTTTGTTGAAGAATGAATGATAAAGAGGAAAGCAGCCTGAAAAAACTAAACTCCTTTTCTTTGATTACTGGAGTCAAAGTTTAGAATAATTTATTGCAAAATAAAAGTAAAGTAAAAAACAGTAAAATTCTATAAAACTCAAATCTTGCACGTGTGATAAAGCAGTGACTGATTTCTGTGCTTATGCTCTAGTGTTGTATCTTACATGTATTCTGCATTAATGGTTTGTTTGTTTGTTTTTTTCTCACCCTCTAGTTTAGCTGAACACTTCTTGTCTGGGATATTCAGTTTGTAGCCAGTGCTGAGGACTAGCTATGCTTATACAGTAAAGGTCAAAGTTCTGCATTTCTTCATTCCTTGCTAAATAAAACCAACAGAAAACACAGCGGTCAACCACCCAACACCCAAAACCCTTAACCTGACTTCACAATGGCACCACCAGACTCTGAAAGAATCATCTCCTCTCTTGAGATGATTTCTCTTACTGCCTGTTTGTGTCTACTTATAAATTCCACTCTTGTTTAGTTGCAGCATGCAATTAGTAGGTGTATGATAATGGCCTTACCTCTTCTTTACCTTTGCCTCTGTTTTAGAACATTAACTTGCTTGCTTAGTCTTACATCAGTAGGTCTTAGTATTTTGTGCCAAAATTGGCAGAATTTGAGAGTATTGGAATTTTGGAATCAAAACGATATGGAAAAGCAACAACACAAGTAAACTGTTTAGGCAACCTGCTTCTTTGAAGAGGACTGCTAGTCTCCTTCAACTCCCCAATTTAGGATGTCAGGTGGTTGAACATAAATCAAGAAAATCAAGTGTAGTCTGTGCTGTGGCTGCCAGTAACGCCAGATTAATTTTTGTTGCAAGCACATTGAGCAGTGCTGCTTCAGCTACCAGGGGCTTGAGTTCCCTGCTCCTCCCAACACTGGGAGAAGGAGCAGGTCTAGACCCTCTTTCACAACCTGACTCTGTTCCCAAGGGGTAACCACCTTTTCCTAAGGTGATACAAGTGCAAGAGAACGAATAATCCGAGAGCATAATCCGAGCAATAATCATGGGATGTGGAGAAAGCAGGAGCCTCAGGTGGTTTGGTTAAGTGGCATGTGCAAGGACTCTCCTGACTGTGAGCTGAGGGCCTGCACGATTCCTTGCTGGCTGTGACCAGAGTGACTTTGCAAAGGAGCTGCCCCTGTCAGGTTAGATTCCAATTTCTGTCCTGGTGCCACTTCCCAGGCAACACCTTGCACACTCCCAGTTTTCAAGTGGTGTAGGTTGCCATTTCTTCTCATCCTGACATTGATACAGGTGTTTGTGTCTGGGCAGTGCTGGGAGTTAGGCTTCTAGGCCTCTTAGGGTCGGGCTTGTCCTGACAGCCTGCTGCTAGGTATTGCTCTGTGGTCAGGTGCAAACCAGTTAAAAAAGAGAAAAAGATGGTGGGCCAGGCACAGAAATAAAAGGTGCCAGAGAAAAGGTTGAAAAACTAGAGGAGAAATGAAAATCACACAGGTGAGGAATTTGAGAAGAACGATAACAAAGCTAGGTGGGACTCAACATGGAGATTGCAAAATAAGAGAGAAGCTATCAAGGAAAAGGCAGGAAGTTATTTGAAAGGAAGTGCAACTGAAGGAATTGCTCACTAAACTTGCTACTAAAACAATTTTCAGTTGTATCTCAGGAAAGGAAGATGATTAGAGTTGGTTGACTGAAGAGGAACAGGAAGAGTTTGTGCTTCCTGTGGCTCTGTTACTGCTTACACACAAGCTGGTCCTCTTGATGATCCTCCTTCTACAGGTTCTTGAATTCATTATGGTGGGAGGGGTTTTTCCCCCTAGGATCAGATGGAAGATCTGTCTCTTTTTTCTGAAGAGGATGTTATTTTGCCCCTTCCACCTCCACACATTCTAGAAATTCACATGAAACAGTTGCAAGTAAACACATGTGAAAGAATGGGTGAGTCAAAGCAGGATCATTGTGAGGTCTGGATTCCACAGCCTCATAGTCTACATTCTGCATTTTGAGTCAAGTGTATGAAATGCAATAAGGAACAGGCTGGTTCACCAAGTGAATAACTCAATTATTTAGCAATGCCAAGATATCTGTGGTTTGAAAAATACTAACTTTTTTTTTCCCCCCCCACAAAACCAGAATTTATGACTTGGACTTAGTTATGAAATCTGTGTTACAACAAAATTCAGTTTCACACACTGTAAGATCGTTAATTCTATTTCATTCAGCAGAAACTGTGCTAGTGCTTTAATTGGAAAGCCTGTGCCACAGCTCTGTGATGGCAGGCTCTGAGCCTATGAGGCACTCTCCTCCCTTTCAAAGCAAAAATAGTTAACTATTTACAAAGAATCAACTAAACTTGGAAGGTTAATGGCTTTACTCCCAACTGATTTTGCTTTGTATTGTACTGCATGGTAATTTCTCTTTAATACATATTGTGTTATAACTTTATCTTATGCTGTGATTAATACATAGCCACATGTCACATTTATAAAATGCATATTTAAAGGTGCTCTGTGGCTGTTCATAAATCCTTTAGGCATCACTAGACATTGCAAAGAACGTGGCCACTGTGATTTTGCTGACTCCACTATGATCCTTCTAAAGACAATCGGCCAGGCCCTCCCAAGCTCTGCCTCTGTGCCAAAGCCAGCTGGGGTGGCATGTTCCAGCAACTGTCTCAACCTCTGAAACCACTTTCTGTGAAAAACTTGTACTTGATTAAAGCTAGTTTAGCTCAATTTCTGTGTAGAGTAGAATTGGGCAGACAGCTTCAGGATATGCGATTAACAGTTGCCTGGTTCATGTACTTCCTAAAGTACTGTCTCATTCCCTGAATCCCAAACTAGCAAAGCATAGTCTTGTCAGGAGCTGTGGACCTTTGGAAATTTCACTGTGTTTGTAAAGTGCCTTTTTAAGTATTGAGCAACAATTTTGCTTGGAAAAGTGCTTCTGAAGGCAAGAAGAAAAAGCAAGAGTTCTTGAAACATTTAAAGTTTGGCTTTCCAGAGGTTTTCTCCTTTGTTTGCTTGCTTTGTTGCCTAGAAACTGGCCTAAATAAAAGACTCTAAGCAGACAAAGTGTTCTCTAGTTGAGGCTCTCTAATGGAGAAGGGCTGTTTAATTGATATGAGTAGAAACATAAAGCATGCACGGAGAGCGAATGCCCAGCAGTCACTTTGTCAGCTGGCTTAGGCAGAGACCTTTCTGGCTCGGCTTTAGTGGGGGTAGATAAACCTGTTGTTCATCTTTCACTTTGCCAACTGTTTTGAGTATTGTGGATAACTGCTCTTGTACTTTAACCTTTGCCTGTTCAGTTGTTTTAACCTGTCTTGGTAGCAAGACATGCACAACATCTATAGGTGTGGTGAACTTACAAACCCAGGTAGTGAGATCTGTTGGCACACAGCCTATGTCCCTTCTCCCACCATGATATGTGGAATATCTGGATTTCAGCTACCTGGGCTGGGTGAAATAGTCAGGAATAGCATCAGCAGCTGGTGATAGCCTGGAAAACAGGGGACCAGCAAGATATTGGGGTGCCACTTTAAACCCCAGGTATTCATGACACAGCAGCAGCAAGTGATGAAGTCACATCACATAAAGCCAGCCTCTAGCCTGCAGCTCACTGGATATTTACGTAGCATTGACTGCCCAGAACACTTCTGCTTGAGAGTACTATTAATTTTTATTTTATTTTTAGAGGACTGGAATCAAATATCACTGTTAACAGTTACTGTACAGAATATCTAAAAACTTTTTCTTTTATTATGAATAAATTTTGTTTCTGGCAGTTCAGTATTGTACATTTGGTACAGAATGAATACTTCAAGCTTACAAGATTTTCTTACTCATAATTGGATGAAAATAGTGCAGCTCTAATTTGTATGTTTTCATGCCTATTTTACATCTTCTCTTCTATAGCTTTAGGGATGACAACCGTAAAGAAAAAAGATCCCAACTAGCAATCTCCATGTTCATACTCTTAGGCCAGACTCTTAAATGAATGCCTTACGTTTGTCTCATGAATAGAAATGGCCTGATTTCCAGAAACGCTGAATGTTCTCAGTGATCCAAATGGACTCTGAAGAGCAATTCTAACATCTGAAATTCATGCTCTTGTTTTTTTTTTTTTTAAACATAAATATGGATTTACAAGCCTAGTTATCAGAAACCCAGATTTGAGAATTTGGCCTGGAAAAATCACGCACCTAATTTTTTTATTCATTGATCTCTTCTTCATCATCTTCAAATGCTTC
Organism: Orthonyx spaldingii; assembly: GCA_013397795.1. Classification (NCBI taxonomy): domain Eukaryota; kingdom Metazoa; phylum Chordata; class Aves; order Passeriformes; family Orthonychidae; genus Orthonyx; species Orthonyx spaldingii. The sequence goes on from VZTJ01004268.1 coordinate 1,492,643, forward strand.
CTCTCCATCATTCGCTGTTGCTTCTTGGTATTGCTGATACTCTGAAACCAGGTCATTCATGTTGCTTTCTGCTTCTGTAAATTCCATTTCATCCATTCCCTCTCCTGTGAACCAGTGGAGGAAGGCCTTTCTCCTGAACATGGCAGAAAACTGCTCAGAGATCCTTTTGAAGAGCTCTTGGATAGCAGTGCTGTTGCCAATGAAGGTGGAGGCCATCTTGAGGCCACGGGGAGGTATGTCACACACTGCCACCTTGACATTGTTTGGGATCCACTCCACGAAGTAGCTGCTGTTCTTGTTCTGGATGGCCAGCATCTGCTCGTCCACCTCCTTCATGGACATGGGGCCGCGGAAGACGGTGGCCACTGTCAAATAGCGGCCGTGCCTCGGGTCACAGGCTGCCATCATGTTCTTGGCATCGAACATCTGCTGGGTGAGCTCTGGGACAGTGAGTGCTCGGTATTGTTGGCTGCCTCGGGCCGTCAAAGGAGCAAAGCCTGGCATGAAGAAGTGAAGGCGCGGGAAGGGGACCATATTTACTGCCAGCTTTCGGAGGTCAGCGTTGAGTTGGCCTGGAAAACGCAGGGATGTGGTGACCCCGCTCATGGTGGCAGAGACCAAGTGGTTTAAATCACCGTATGTCGGAGTGGTGAGCTTCAGGGTGCGGAAGCAAATGTCATACAGAGCTTCATTGTCGATACAGTAGGTTTCATCCGTGTTTTCAACCAGCTGGTGGACCGAAAGCGTGGCGTTATAGGGCTCCACCACTGTGTCAGAAACCTTAGGAGAAGGCATGACACTAAAGGTATTCATTATCCTGTCTGGATATTCCTCTCGTATCTTGCTGATGAGTAGGGTTCCCATGCCAGACCCTGTCCCTCCTCCCAGGGAGTGAGTGAGCTGAAATCCTTGCAAGCAATCGCAGTGTTCACTCTCTTTTCTTACTACATCAAGTACAGAGTCAACCAACTCGGCCCCTTCTGTATAGTGTCCTTTAGCCCAGTTGTTTCCTGCACCAGTTTGTCCTAAAATAAGATACAACAGGGAAAGAAAATATACAAAATTATTGGCAAGGTTTGATTATTTGCACGCTAAATGGACTCACATCTGTAACAAAAGCTGCTATAAATCTGTCAGGTGGACAACTGTGCTCTTCAGTTTTGCCTAAAAATATCTCTGAAGTATCAACATAAACCTTTTATAGTCTCTGGCAGTTTTCATTAATGCCTTTCGGTGGGTTTTTGGTTGGGTTTTTTGTGGTTTGTTGTTGTTGTGGGTTTTGGGTGGGCTTTTTTTTCTTTTTCTGTTATTTTACCTTCCATAAATGCAAAGATAGTCTTGACTGACTCCTTATTTTGAAAACTTTCACACTCCCTATCCTGATGATTCTGTGAACACAAAATGACTGTTTAATATTTAAATACTTTCTGTCTGTAAGGACCATGATGCATGCAAAGCTAAATCACAGATACATATATCTCAATAAAAATGAGAGGGTCTTCAACTGTTCTTGTGAGTCACAGAGAGAACATGATCATTCAAGAATGAAGCTGATCTTCAGAATCCTATTTAACTTGTTATATCAGGAACTATAGCTTTTTAAATTCATGGTTACCTAGCCTGAATGTAAATAGTGATCAACAGAAGTTTCAGGGACATTTTTTAAAAAACTTGGAAGCCTTTTAGGTTTTACTGATTTCCTTACAAACTCACTGTTCTTCAGGATATACAAAGCAACTTGCAAAATTGGATTACTGGTATTTCAGAAAAGTGATGAGCCCATTCTTTTCTTCCCAAGGCTTCGCTTTTTGTTTTATGTACCACTCAGTTTATTAAGATAAACAGTGTGGATCCTTTGCTCTGTCACTCTTTTGTTATTGCTTAGATAACAAGGAGGATTAAACTGGGGAATCAGTTTTTCAGTACTGCTGTTCCTCACAGTGACTACTATATACATATATTGTGCCACTGAACTCACTTAGGGTACTGCTGTGAGTGGTATTCAGACAGAGCAATAGTGTCAGAATTAAGTATAGAGCTGGCAAATTCTGTGTTGTTCCCCAAGACCTTCCCCTCCCTTCCTACCACCACGTCTCATTTCAATTCCCAGGACTCCATGTTGGTGCCAAAGATATGAACCAGAGAAACTGCTGGCTAGGACACTTTTGAAATACTACACACTTTATTTTCACTGCATAAATGCTTGGTTTCCTCATGGTGTATTTGATTAGTTAATGCATTGTTCTGTATGTTGCTATATTTTTCTCTCTTTGAGCCTAGGGAGCTCGGCACTTCCTGTCCAGCTGGGCAAAGCACGCAGTAATATCCTTCCAGAATTAAATGTTTGTAAGCACCTGCAGTCTGCTTGAGCAGATCCCCTGCTACAGATAGGGCAGCACACCAGGATGCACACAAGCAAGCAGACATCATTCGAAAATGCAGGAGGCATTTATCTCCTGATGGATATAAATTCTGATTTTAGGAAAACTCTCAGCTACTCTTGTGGCAACACTGCACTTCATCCACTAGTCAGCCATGTGCCTAGGGTCTCCACCGTTTTCACTGGAGATTTCCTGCTTCTACACCCAGTTATCTTATCATTCCAGAACCACAGACTCTACAGCACTGTAGGACTATCACAACACAGAACATGTACAACATGTCATGGAAGGTCCAGACTTCTTACCCCATGACAATACAGTGCAGACTGGATGTGCCATGGCTCTGACAAGGATGCCACACACCTGGAAATCACGATCATGATCCTGTGAAACTCTACCAGATGTCCTCCACTTATCAGGTACCTACCTACCTGACCTCTCAAAATCTAAGGCAAACACATAAAAATGATCAAATTTCACCAGGACTAAACTCTCTAGGTGTGAAATGAGCCTGTGCCCACAAAACTCAGCACCTGGCAAGTCTTTTGCCAATCCTAGAAGCCCATCTCCAGCACCCCGCCTCTGTCATTTGCCAGGATCTAAAGAAGCCTACATGAAACAATCCCACAGTTTATCTGCACTCCTGGCACCTCCAGAGCCTTCTATTACGGTTTCTTTCTCCAGCATGCTGTAGGGTTATCACACACGTTCAGGTTGAGCTGCACATGCAGAGAAGCCATTTGTCTAACAGTCAATTTATTTTTTAACCCCTAAAATGGCACTTGTTTCCTACAATCTTCTTTCACTCCTACTCTCTTAATTGCTCAAAATATTAGATGAACCTGGTAAAAGAGATCAGTAGCTTGCACATTAACACTTAGAAGCCTGGTGTGAACAGCCCTGCTGTAGAACTTGCCTCTGCCAGACAGGTATTTTGTGAACTGCCCCCATTAGTTCATATAAATTATATTGGAGTGCTATCTCTGTAGCAAACCTAGCAAGGGTGTACACAAGGAAAGAATGACAAATGCAAAAACGTGCAAATGAAAACTGGTTAAGAGGAGGAGACACATCAGAGTTCACAGCAGCTCCTGGTGGGCAATTGTGTGCTATTAGAAAGCCAGGAGGTCTGCCACTCTCATACAGCAAGATCATTCCACCTTCACTGTTTAGATCACTACCATGTCAGCACAGGCATTAAAGTATAAGGATTGGTTTGTGTCCATCTCAAACCTCTTGCTGGTTTGATATAAAATTCCTGTATCTCAAGTGTGACCATGTACTCAATACACCTGCCTGAAATCCTGATTGATGGTCCGTGGTGGCTGCAGAGACATGGGCACATGCAGGTTTATACAAGCAGAGTTGGAAAACATCCCCATCAGAATAAGCCCGTACAGCCTGGGGTACAGCAAATATGGAACTGCCAGCTTCTGCCACAAAATCCTTTGTGGGCCCAGGCCAGATTTTTAAAAGAGAAAACAAAATGCTTTGTTGGCTTTTGACACAGAAGATCATTACTTCAGCGCTCAGCCATTCTACATTATTCAGCAGGTTGGGAGGACAGTGCCTGATGCTGGCAGGGGCCTCTGTCAGATACAAGTTGATCACATGCTGTTGGTTCATTGTTATCTTGGCAGGAAGGGAGTACAGCAAACTGGACTATTGTTGACGATATTTTGAATTGATTTTGCTCTGGTTTTACTGGTAGCATGCCAAACTGTAAAGCTCCAGTTGAGGTATTTCCATAGGTCAGGTGAATTCACGTTCGGAGGGCTTGTGTGGTTCATGCAGGTGAAAGGAAATGAAAAGAAAAACCTGAATACAGAAACAGACTTCAGAAATCTGCCTATGTCTATGGCTTTTCTCCCTAAGCTTATTTCTGCATGTTGTAACTTGCTGCTCCATTGGAAGAGACCCTTAATGTCACTGCCGTGGAGTTTACAGAACAACAATACAGAAAGCATAAAAGCTTTAAGTCAAAGACTTAAAGGAGCACTGAATGCCTTTTTTACTCCCCACTCCAACTCCAACAACCCAGACTTAAGTTTGTTTTATACCACCCAAATTATGTTTATCTTTCCTCTGTCTGTTCCTGGCATTGTTCCCTCCTTATGTTAACACAACATACCAAACTAAGTTCCAACCTAAGCTTGCCTTGTCAGGAGGAAATGTGTTTGTGGCTAGTGCAGACTTGGAAACCAAAAGGACATGAAAGTTCTCATGGTAGCTTTCATTCAGACTTCCTGTTTCAGCAAGTGCCTCACTTAACTTCCACATGCTGTTTCTCCTGTAGTGCAAAGGGACTGACAATGTTTCTGTGCTTCATAAGGTTGCTCTGAAAGAGTAATGGGCATTTTTAAGTTTAAATGGAAAGTACTACAGAAGTCCAAAGAAAAGCAGTAAGGGCAAGAACAAACCTCTGCAAGAACACTGCAAAACCAGAACATCTACACACACTCTCAGACTGCTCCTCATTATGCTAGAAAATAACCCAGTTACTGGCTATATATGTCAGTGTTTTCCATGTTACAGCTGACCTTCTCCCACTGTTACTATACTGCAAGGATCTGTTGAAAAATTTAATTATGCAGCCTAAAAACAATTTAGTGCTTAAGCATGTAATGTGAATTCAAGTGAAGAGTAGTCTGGTTGGTTTGTGGCTGCAGTTTTTTTCCCTCCCCATCTTCGTTTTCTGCAGAATTTCCCTGCATTTTGTTGTGAAGAACTGGCCTCAGGATTTCTCTGGAGTTCATATATGCGGAAAGAAAATGTACTTTATCTGAATATCACAAGAAATGTTCAGCAGCTTGCTAACTGAAGGAATGCTCAACAGAAGAATGACTTTTTCAGCTAATGGGACCTTTTGACTGACTTAGAGTTAATTGCAATTCCATTGTTAGCTATTAGGATTTGTGAGTAGGATTACTTCGGAACAGGGAGATTGAATGCTTTTTGACCATTCACTTGGTAATCAAACAGCTGTTGAAGAGCTTTGTTTTTTTAAAAAGAAACATCCACATACCAAAGATGAAATTATCAGGCCGAAAGAGCTGACCAAAAAGACCAGACCGCACACTATCCATGGTTCCCGGCTCCAAGTCCAGTAAGACTGCTCTTGGTACAAATTTGTGGGCTACAATAAAAAGTAAGCATGCCCTTAATGTTCTGAAATAAACTAACACAGTTATAACTTTTAATAGACAAATACATTATGTCTTATATTGTTAGTCTAATATATAGTTCATACATATATAAGTACTTCCCATACAGAAAGTCATGGTGATGAAAAACCCAGCTCCACAGAAATAAATCAATTCAGCTTGAAAAACAGACCTGACATCATTTGGGTTCTACAGATCTTACATTTTGTAAGCTCTTTACTAGCAACAGATATGAGGGAATTTCTGATTAGAAAAAAATTGACTTGTACTTTATAAGAAAGTAGGCAATCTTTTCTGTGAATATCAGGGTGAGTGAAGTGCTTAAGCTCAAATGATCCTACTACATCTCACAAGCTTTTATGCTTGAAGGGTTCTCCTCCACTGAAAGAGCTACTTGGTGTACATGGCAAACAGTAATAGTCAGCACATCTACCACAAAGCACAAAATAAACAATCTGTGTCAAGTTGAATTTGTCCAAGGAAATTCAGGTAAATAATATAAATTAACTGCAGCTGAAAAGATGAAACATTCACACTTGCAGGTTCACGTCAACAGACCAAAGGACTCCAGAAACCCATTTTATACTGCTAACTTTCAACAGCAGACGGACTCAGAGGGCTTGGATGCCTTTTAGCGTCTTCTTAATGAATCCCTGTTCAGTTCTCTATTACCTGTGGCCCAACCCTCTCATTCATGAAAATTAGAGACAGGGTACTACAGATGTGGGCTCATATAACCAACAGTTTAATCTGAAGTAATTGAACAGATGCATTTGGTGAAGTAATCACACTTTTGAAGAGCAAATGCCTACTGTAATATTAAATAATACACAAACCTCCACCTCCAGACCCTCAGGACAGCCCCTTGTGCCACTTCTCTCTGTCTGGGAAGATAGTGCCCAGGCACTTAATACTTTGTAAGAAGGTAGATAATATTTTTGTTGAGCTGGGCACAGCTGGCGGGCTGGTGGCATGTGAGGAGTGTGGTCAGATGTGCAATATGGCTTTATGAGCCCGTCGTCTTCTGATTCCTGGGCCCCTTCCCACAGAGTCCCCTGTCCCGCACCCCTCCCCGTCCCACACTTACAAGATGATTCATTATAGTAGACATTGATCCTTTCCAGCTGCAGCGCTGAGTCACCGACATAGCCTCCGGCTGGGTCAATGCCATGCTCATCACTTATCACTTCCCAAAACTAAGGGAGGAAAAGGGAGAAGTGGTTTGGGAACTTCCCTGCGGAGCCCCGGCGGCCCTGCCCAGCGCCCGGGCCGGGGTGGGCGGCGGTGCGGCGGCAGCTGCGGGATGGATTCCTGGCGTGCCCGCCGCCCCTCCCTGCCCCAAGCGGCGGCGGGATCCGGGCGGGCACCGGGATTCAAATCCAGCGGACGAGCGGCGCCCGCGCAGCTCCGCGCCCGAAGGGGCCGCCCAGGCTCCGCCGCCCTCCCTCCGCCGCTTCTCCACCGCAGCCTGGCCAGCTCAAACATAAAAATAGTTTTAAAAGTAATTTTTAAAAAGCCGTCCCGTTCGGTTTGGGTACTTCCCGAGGCCTTTTATGGTCACGGTGAACGGAGCCACGAGCGATGCGCAGAGTCCCGGGCGCGCCCGGCGCCGCTCGGCAGCGGCTGTCGGGGCACGAGTCAGCGGCGACCAGGAGCGGCTGGCACAGCCCAGCCCCGGGGGTCCGACAGCCCCGGGGGTCCGACAGCCCCGGGGAACCACCGGGCGCGTCCCCCGGGCGCTCCGAGGCTCCGCCAGCGGCGGGCAGGCAGCGTCTCCCCTTCAGGCTCACCTTGGTGCCGATCTGGTTTCCACACTGTCCCGCCTGGATGTGCACGATCTCCCTCATGGCTGCTCGCCCCGCTGTGCGCCCGCAGTCCTGCCGCCCAGCCCGGCTGTGCGCGGCCGTCCCGCCGGGCGCTGCTTTATGGGCTCGCCCAGCGGCCGCCCCCGCCCGGCACCGCCCTCGGGACAGGGGGGCCACGCCGCCCGCGGTGCCACACCAGCCCTCGCAGTGTCCCCCCCGGCAGCGGGGGTCCCTGGGGGTCCCCCTGCCCCAGCGGCAGCTCCCGTCCGGACCTGCTGCTCACCCCAAACCCAGTTCGGCGAACGTGGCTCCGGCATCTTCACACCCCGGAGCACTCGTGGGGCGGCCGGACATCGTCGCCTTTTCCGTCTCCTCCTGTTCCGTGTCCTGCTGCCCCGACGGGCGCGCACATAGCAGAGTTCTGTGCTGCAGAATTCTTCTTAGGTAGAATTTCTTCAGAGAAAGGGTGAAGGGACATTGGAACAGGCTGCCCAGGGAGCCGGTGGAGTCCCTGGAGGTGTTTAAGGCTGGATGTGGCACTTAGTGCCATGGCCTGGGTGACATGGTGGTGTTTAGTCATGGGTTAGATTCGATGATCTCAGAGGTCCTTTCCAACCTAACTGATCCTGTGCTTCTGTAATTCTGTCAAGGGGCAGCATCCAAAGGAATGGGTAGCCCTTCTCTGTGCCTTGCCAAGGGCCATCGTCTTCACACAGCTCTTTCCTGATGGTTTTGTTTTGCTTGTTTTGTTTTTTGCCAATAAGACAAACTTCTCCCTGAAAATTGTAACTGGGATGACAAGCAGTGTGTGGAGCAACTTTCCCGAGAGCTCATGTCAGCACACTACAGAGCATGCCCTGGGATATGCATAGCTTGAAATGGCTTGATTTTTAATGAGAAAGGCGTTTTGCTTTCCCCTCCAGAGAGGAATCCACTTCCCACAGCTGCTGAATCTGCTTTATGATCCCTTTGGGTAACTGCTGCACAGTTTCCCAAGTAGAGGATGCCTGCTGTCATGCCAGCAAGACTCTTCCATGAGATTCCGTTGGCTATATAGCCTGTTCCAATTATTTAGCCCTGGTGGGAGATATTATCTGTCCATGCAGATCTGTGCTGCCCGACCCAGTCTTTGCTGTTGTGCCAGGGTAGTCCTGAGGCCAGAGTTACAGAATCTCCTTATGCACTTGTTGAGAGTTGGCCCAGCTGGGGCTCTTCTGGAGAACAATCTTGAGTGCTCTCTACAGCTTGAACAGTCAAGGTAGCCCCCACCGATCAAGAGATAACCTCCAAATAACCCAAAATCTATATGTTGGGAGGCCACCTGCTGCCTGTCTGTCCTTATACTGCTGTGACATGACTGATGTCAGCTAGAGTCTGTGCTCTCGGCTCCAACCTTGCCTTTCCATAAATGTTTTTCAGCAGGGCTAGCAGCATCTTGCAAACGACCTCCGAGTAGCCCACATGCATCATGCTAGGCTGAGTCAAATGTCTTTCTGACATCAGGGAAGTAGCTGGAGGATCAGGATCAGCATGGTTGCCTTGCAAGCAGCCATTAGCGGAGGACTGGATACTATGTGCCTTTTTCTCTGCTGACGGACTCAAAAGAAGTATCCTTCTCTGTGTGATCTGCATTTTTGGAAGAGATCCATGAACAAGTTATTATTCAGCAGCCTGATTAGTGAGGTTGTCTTGGGCATTGCCTGAATCTATATGTCCTTGACTATGCCTTCCAGGCCTGGCTTTCCCCACACTTTGCAAATCCTCCCATTTACTGTTCATACTTGCCATCCACTTGCCTGTTGCTGGTATGCCAGTTTTTAAAACTCGGTAAGTTCCCAGATCCAGGTAGTTGTAAGGTTGGCTGTGTGCTCCCAATAGGCTCACACACATACAGATATAGCCATGGCTGGCCACGCTGACTGACCCTGGCAGAAAACACAGCACTCACACAGAACCAAACAGCACTTACGGCCTCACCCTTTTCCCCTCTCTGGTTGATCAGGACAGACGCCCATTAATGGAAAATAAATATGTATTTGTATACATCTATACAATATGGATCCCTCTATAGCTGGTCTGAGACACTAATATTATTCTGTTGTTAACACCTGGATCCCAAATCTTTCCAGTTACTGGCATGTGGAAATGTTATCTCAGAGGCCTACAATTCCACTCTAGTTGCTGGTAATCAGATCTACAAATACTCACAGGAACTACGGCTCCCTTGTGCAGTGTTGGCTTTAGGACACTCGGCCTGTACAGTAGCTGACCTCTGGATCCCCAGTTGCCTCACACAGAGATACAAACAGGCCAACAAGTTTCTCTGGGAGCTAGTCCAGAGTTGTGACCTCACCAGTAGCTGATGCCACCACAGTCTCCTCAGCAGATAACTTAGAACCCCTTGTCTCTCCAGCAGCCAACTCAGAGACCATCTGGTCTCTTCACTATCTTTCCTGGACTCATGGCTGCTCCAAAATTTGACTCCCACCTACACTGGCTTGCTGTTTGCTAGTGACCACACACAGACATAAAGATTCACATAATGTGTATGCTCTCATCAGTCCAGTAGCTGCATCAAAGACACACAAACCTCTGTGACTTGTGGCCCCCACCTCTAATTGCTGGCACTCAGGCCGCCATACACACACACACACACATATACATGGAATATAGATGTCATTCTCACCCAGAAAAATAATCAAAATACAGTTTAATAAGACAAGACAGACTGAGATGATCAGGTGCAAGGCATAGCCAGACAAGCATACTGACCAACAACTTGTTTGCACCTAATCAGGTCACTTTAGCCCCCTATCCTTTTATTTTTCTATATCAAACTTTCTTCATCCCTTCTTATCCTCACCTTTGATTCCTCTGACTGGTGGTGATGGGTGTCACAGCAGACCACAGGTTGAACCCTCACTGAGAGAAGCCAGGTCAGAGGCTCCCTTTCTCTGGGTATGCTATTGGATTTCTCCACCTGCCTCTGTTCCTTTGTGCTCCTTTCCATTTGTGGAGATAAGCCTTGAATCACATAACCCATATAACTAAGCCCATACAATCACCTAAATCAAATTATATTTTGAGAATAAAAGTAAGAAGGAAAAAATGGACACAGGTAGGCAGTAAGGGGAAAAAAGAAGCAATGAGAGTGTATTATAGAGCCTTTAGTCCACGTGCCTTCTGAAGAGCTGTATAGGTTGCTCTGCCAATGTTTGTCGTCTTTGAAAACTTTATCTACTGTTTGTGAGCAGCAGTCAGTCAAACAACAGTCAGAGGCCAAAACTTCAGCCTGTTTCCCACACATACGAAGTAACCCACTGAAGTACGTGTAAGGCTGTAGAGCTGTGCGCCTGATGGAGGTGAACAACAGCTTACCCAACAGATTTGCATGTACAAATTTTATAGTTACGTAAATAACTTTTAATTTTCGGTCAGACCTGAATCAACCTGCAGCTTCTCCATGTTTTACTGCTGGTAATCTGAAAGGAGACATCTTTGTTGGTCACTGAATATAAATGTACCTTCAAATCCTTTTCATCCATGCTTGTGTTTACTTAATAGTTCAGCTGATTTAGGAGGTGGAGGTGCCATTATCACCTGTGTCCATAGAAGCTTGCATGTTCTCCTCAGGTCTCCATAGACTTGGTCTGGGATTTTAAAGGCATTTAGGTGTTTCAAAATCCTACTATGTGCTTAACTACTATGGATTACTTCTGGCCATACTTTAAAACCCCACTAAACACCTCTTGGAAATTTAAGGCATCTAAATGTTTTTAAAAATTTCTGTCTAGGTACTTCATCTGGCTGAGTGCCTGAGATTCGGTCTATAATTAGATTAATATACAAACACACTGTAAATTCTGTACAATGGATTCTCACTTGTTATATTTGGCTCTCTCAGATATCTCTTTCTCACATACCTATAATATATATTGACCTCTAACCTTCATAACTCATAGTCTTTTTTTATTTGCCATTCACTTCATAGGTTAATTTAATACTTAGAGTACGGCGCTTTTATTCACCATATACAAAATAGGAGGAGAACTTCCTCAAGATTTTCTTTGCAGATTTACTCCCTTCATTGTTGTTCCTTATTTACTTCCTTTTGCACTTTTAACTTCACTTCTGCTGTTAAAAAAATTAATTAATATCTCTAACCTGAAAAATTAATAAAATGTTACAATAGGTACAAATCATCAGCTCAAATTTGCAAATTCATGCTCCAGACAGCCTTTTGCACAATCAGTTTACATGACTTAAATTCTCAAGGTATCTCTCACTCCCAAGTGTGAAAGCAAAAGACTAAATACTAGAAGAGGTCCACACGTGTATTTTAGGAATGGCATGACAATTTATGATAGAGGTGATACGGATTAAGGAAGACCTGACTGCTAGGCCACATCTGGATTAGTCTGACATTTCTAGCTGGTAAAAACCCAGGATAGTTTATTTGCTCTGGACAACTCTTTGGTGCTCCAATGTGATGGGCTTCAATGTGATGTGGTTCTTCATTCCTGGTAGTCAGAACTGACAGGGTATCAGGCAGTAGCAGCAAATTAAATACTCCCACTGATCTTGTGTGAGATCCAGCTGCCTTGGAACAGCTGCACACATTCACAGGATGGGGCCATGTGGGGCTGCAGGGCATTCAGTGTTCTCTCCTCAGGCTTTCTCATGTGCTCTTTGCTGGTGCACAGGCTGAATAGAAATGAATTCCTACAAGATGATGAATTTCATGAGGCAGGACAAAATGTGTGATGTGCCCATGCTGCAGAGTAAAAGGTTTTTCCAATAATAGCAGCTCAAGCAACACTCAGGTCCCAAAAAGTCACATGGAAATTTGCTTTAATGCCCTGGAAAAAACCCAGCTAAGTTCTTCTGTATTTAGCTAGTCATATGATATGATTGTTAAGCTGTTTCCTGCTTTTCAGGAAACACATTTGTGTTTATATGAGGGTTGTTGCTAAGACTATTTCTATTTACTGGAGTTTTTATGGACTAGAGAGAAAATCATGCCATAACAGAACATTTAACAAGTTAGCTGCTCTTTTCTTTTTTCAGAATGATAAATATGCTGCATTTTGATATTTAAGAATATCAGTTAGGTTCTATCCAGTATTATAAAGCTTGTTAGCACTTACATTAAATAGTAAAGCAATAAATATAATCTACATGGTGGATTTACTCTGACAGTTTGTAGCAGCCTAGTAAATGCTACTAAGTCCATGGTGACCTTTAGGAAGAACGTCCAAAGATCAGTCTAGTTCCTGTCTTTCCTCTTTAGTCTGAAGATTTTCATGCAAGTTAAGAAAGGAAAAAAATTCTTAAAATAATTTGGTTTTGGTTTTGGTTTTGGTTTGGTTGTTTGTGGTTTTTTGCCTGGCTTCCTGAGAAAACTAAGCATGGGAAGTCTTCCTCCTGTTCAAGTGTACCCATGCATCTCCACCACTGCCTCTTTTGCCATCAGTCTCTTGTGACAAAACCTGCAAGAGGCACATGAGTTACAGAGACTTTGAAGCTGCAGATGAGTCTAGAAACAACCGAAGAACCCCACAAAAACATTTAAAAGGGGAAGTGAGACAGCAAGACACACACACAGAGAAGCATATGGTCTATTAAGACAAACACCAGGCTACACATTTAGCTCAGATGTTTTGGAGCTTATATTCTGCCCAGAAGAGCCATTATATTTCATGTGGCTCTCAAACAGTTTCTTGTTTTGTCATCCCCCTGCCCATTAAACTTGTCGCTGTGGCAGCTGTGGTGTCACAAATTGCCACCTATGCTCAAACACAGTACTCAGGGGGTGGTTTTAATGCCACTCATCCGGCTGCTATCTGTAGTTGTCAGTGGAGATAATGCTGATGTTTGTTTTAGCCCACAAGATGTGGCCTGACCTTTGTAATGTTAAAGCAGAGGTCACCAAGTCAGGTTAGGGCAAAATATGTTAAGGTGCAAAGTCCGAGACTGTGAAGAGACACTGGAGGAATTCCATCATCTCATTCAAAGGTGTTTCCAGTTGCATTTTCACACACTTTTATCACTCTTTGACAAGATGGATGGAAAACTATAACTCCAACCCTGAATATTCATGTGCATGAGTACAGGTGCTTTTGCACTTTCCAGCACCTAATGTCTTTTTATTTGTAACACATTTTCTGTCCTTTGGAAATGAGTATTTTCTTTCAGCCCTTTGTTTCTCCCCATACTTAGCCTCAATGCTAACAATTACTCATCCAGGACTTTTTGCAGAGTTGGTCATAGTGATTTTTATGCAATAGCTGTAGCACCTGGAGAAGAGGGAAGCATGTACCTGCCTGTTTTGTCAGGCAGAAATGTGTGTTTGGTGTGGCTGTGTTTTTAACCTCCATTCTAATCGGTCACTTAGCTACACAAACAAACAGAGCCAGAGAATGGGCTGCACTCTGTACTCAACACAGTCAGTAAAGGAGCCAGGTTAATGTTTCCTTACAGCTACAACCAAGAATATGGGAATACAAAATCAAGGCAGGCATTTATCTATGTTCAACTCTCCAGCCTCTCTACACATTAAAGATTTTGGGGAACCAAGCTGTTTGGAGGACAGAGTGAAAACATAATTTAGCTGGGATGTATACCCTCCATTATCTGTATCATGTGGTAAGTGAGTGGTACAGCTGTAAGAGGAAAATTAATATGAGATATTGACAGCTTGCTTTTGGAGTTTAGTCAGCTCTGAATAGATGCCAATACAATGTAGAGATTATCAATGAAGTCCTGGCATTTTGAGTGTGGGAGACATCAGAATAAGGACAAAAAGGTCTGTTAACCAGAAGTCATGCCAAAGACTAGCAGCAGAGAAAGCATGTTTCGACCAGATGAGTACATTGATGGCAGCTGGTGTTGATTAGATGGAAGGTCTGTCTAATCTAGAATTACATCTCTGACAGTAGCCAGTGATGAACAGTAGGAAAAGAATATGGTAATGCTTCCCCAGAAATGCCCTTCTACATCTGGCAATCAGTGATTAAGTCTTTGTTGAACCACAGGAAAGACCTGGACCCCATGTTTAATAGTTCTTTTGAAGTATCCTTGGAGTTATGTAATTGCTTTTGAACCCGGTTACACTTTCAAAGTCTCCCATGACATTGCCTTCTATGCACAACTGAATTTCATTCTGTGAAGAATTAGTTCTTTCTGTTGTAAAGCTGACACCTGAAATTGGTGCCCCATACCTCTTCTATTTTGAGAAACAGTGACTACCAGTTCCTAATGACCACTGTATCTGTGTGTGAGGAGGAGGTTTTAGTGTTTGTTTTGTTCTTCATTTTCCCTATCTACTGCAGTGTCTGTGAAATGGGAGTAACAGTATTTAAATCATGGCCATCATTTTATGCAATGTTATAGGATGCTTCACGCTCTGGTTTTTATTTTCTAATATGCCTTGTGTGTGCCCTCTTGGTTGCTGCTGAGCTTTTTCCTTCATTGAACTGTTCACACTACCTCCAAGATATCTTTTGACAGCGGTGACAGATAGATCCCATCACTGGCAACACAGAGTTGGTTTTTCCTGTGCTATGCAGTTACAGATATTGAATTTCATCAGGTATTGTTTATTAAAATTGGTATCACGAAATATTTCTGAAACTCAGCCCAACTGATAGTCTGATTAACTATTCTGAAGATTTTTGTACAATCACAGAGATTTGCCAGTTCAGTACTTTTTTTCCCCCAGGTCATTTAGAATTGAGCAGGTCAGGTCCATGCACAATCAGTGGATCTCATCTAGACTTTTCTTGTCTTTTGTTGCTAAAGCATCTTATCCCATCCAGTTCAGTCTCCTTAAGACTCTTGAGTAAAACACATCTGTACTGCAACATGGAAAGGCGGAAAGATAGGTTTAGGTTTTACTGCACAAACGTAACTTTTCATGGTTTTACTCTCTGAGAAAAATGAAAAAAAAGCAATAGACTTCTAAGATGAAGGGCTGGAGCCCTGTTTAGACTGTCAATTATTTAACACTTACCAAGCAAAGCATGTATTTGAGATGAAATTTGTAGCTGTCCTAGCAAAAGTGATTCATCTCATTGTGGGAAACACTTCTTCTGTAAAAACAGGTTTGCAGCTAAAATTGACTATAAATTACTCCAGTCGGGTCTTGGGTTTCTCATGTGAGTCAGTTTTCCTCCTCACCCTTTTTCTCAGGTGGTGAGTGGCTCCTGGCTGCCACCCTTCCCTCACCAGCACAGATCCCACTCATCCGTCACACACGTCCAACCCAGACCAGCATACCACTCCCAGCCTGCTTCACAAATGATTCTCTCAGATTACATTTGTGAGAAGAAGAGCACCATTCCTCACAAATCAACAAGCCCCAGGACAAACAGCACAGTACAAGCTATGACTGGACAAAGCCTGGCTTATTTTTAACAGCACAGTCCTCAGCACTGTCAGGGGTGGGTGGGTGCAGCCACTGAAGGAATGTGTTCTGATACTGAATGCACAAAAGCAGTTGGACCATGCCCCTCTGAGCAGGGTACTCTGAGAGTTACCTACTGGGAATTAGGAGAGCAAGCCAACAGTCACACACAGAGAGAACTGAGTGTTATTTTTCTTAGAAAAGCACTCTGCAGCAGTGGTACTGAGGGTGTTCACCCCTTGCCTTGGACTGCAGCCTGTGAGCAGCATTACCATATTCCTGATCTAAAGGCTTATGAATGCTAAGAATGTAAGAGGTCAGTTTGGCCCAGGGCCAGGACTCAGCCCACTGCTGGCCCAGTGAATAATGCGCTTCACGGTCAGTTTGTTGAACAGAGAACCAGAATGGGGGAGGATATGGAGCTACAATATACATTGGCTGCACAATTGAATGCCACTGCTTTGTGGGAAGGGTGTGGAGACAACAGTTGTCGCCTGTGCGTGGAAGATTTGCAGAGAGATACATCTCTGTTGTGTAAATTTATTTCATTATGGTGTCCTGACTCTGTACTGAACAGGGACTTTATGTTACTTGTGGCCTGTATGATCTGTCAGGAATAGGGCACACCTCTAAGTAACCAGAAGCATCTTATCTCAGGACAACAGCTTGGTTAGTGTGGAAGACAGTTGTGCTAAAAGTGCTCCAGAAACAAGGAGGCCAATCATTTCTATGTAAAAAAACTTAACACGAACAGCTAGAGCAAGACAGATATAAATGTCTTTTTTTGTTAATTTATATTTGCTTAAACAGCTGACCACCCCCTCATGTCCACCCCACTCCCTTCTCCCCTCAGTCATGAAGTATTTTTAGTTTGAATGTGGCCAAAGGGGATCTGAAATAGGTGATGGAAGGCCACAAGAGAAACAACATAACAGATCTCATGTGTAAAGGGGTCACCAGAGCAAGGTATAGAAAAACAGCCAAAGGGACCGAGTGCTTGAAGCTGGTGGCATCAGGCACAGAGGAAAAGAATGGAATGTAGCAGATGGAATTTTTCCTGTGAAAGAAAACCAAAACCCAAAATGTCAAAGTCAACCAACTAACCAACCAACCAGAAAAAAAAACCCACTCCAGTTAAAGCCCCCCCAAACTCAACAACCTTTGGAGAGACAGAAGTTAGAGAAAGAAAAGTGATGTTTATCTGTTAGATTGCTACCGTCTTTAGTCATAGCTGATGCTGCTAGTGACAAACCCTGCATTGTTTTCTCTAATCACAACTCTTGTGAAAACTGAACACGGTACCATGTCAAGGCCAGCTAAGACTAGGAAGAATTGAGAGGACTGTTCACTAAATACAGCGGTCATGAAGGTGGAACTATTAGAGACAGTAATTTTCTTGTCAAGATGAAATATTGATCCTAATGTAGTGTGCAGAAAGTGCTTATAATAGTGAGGGAACCAACTTGATCATCCCATCCAAAGATGAAATGGCTTTTCTGGGGGACTGGAATATTTGCAGCAGCTCTCTAGTACTTTATGATTTTGGGTAAAATGTATTTGTTGTTGAATAATCAGTCATCTCTGAAAACACATCCGTTATTCCGGAAGATAGTGACTTTTATTTGGAAGGCGTGATCACTTGGGTGGAAATTAGACCAATATTCTGCAACTGTTCAAGGCAGCTTTTGTAGGTAACTTCCCTAAGTGGTCAAGAAAGCAGGAGAGCTGCAGCTGGGGGAGTGCCTACATTAAGCACGTTTTGTACAGGAATCACTGAAATTATGGCATTTGCAATTTAGTTTCTCAGGAGTAAAACAGAGATTGCCATAGACTTCAGTTTGTCTAGCTCAGTAATAAATCACTAGTCCTTCTACTTAAATAAGATTTTCATAGTTTTCTTGTACATTCTCTCCTGATTTTTGAGATGGGAGAAGAGCATTTGAAAACACTCCTTAATAAAGAGCAGCAGCAAATGCAAACCAGGACATGTACCTATGCAAGGGAAGATGCTTTGTAAATAGTAGTGTTTTTAACATAATAGATTATGGACTTCATGATGTAATTAAAAATGTGTCAGAAGAAATTACCTTTAGGACTTTAAAGGATTTCTTAGATGTCTGAGATTTCCCTGGGTCTATAATAGACTGACTACACACATCATCAAGTGACTGTTTTCTTAAATAGAGTTGTTGTCTGAGAATTTAAGCTTTTTCTTTCTTTTTTTTTTAACATGAGACAGAATCACAAACAACCTGTTACAATAGCTACATTACTTTAAAACTCCCCAACCTAATCTATACATAATGTATGCTAATTGTTGAAGCAGACCTTTTAGAAAACTGTTGGTCTATCAGTTTTTGGTTCCAACTTTTTATGTTGGAACTGGATAGAATGCATTATTCTGATTCTGGAGTCTATTCAGACATACTTTATTTCTAGTGTTACATTTCATTAGTTGCTTTGTTTTATGAAACTACTAACAGTACTATTTCAAAGTTTTTTTCAAGTGATAATTGCTATTTATTAATAAATATTCCCAATCAAGAACACATTAAGAGTGGGGCATACTACGAATGATTCAGACTGGCGGGTGACCTTAGAAAAACCATGCCCAAGAATGAGCTTGGTAAAGTGAAAATAGTAACCTTTTCCTGTGTATGACTGGATTTTATCCCTCCAAGCATTGCTGTAAAAAGCCATTCAGAAAACACTCCAAAAGATTTGTGTCCAATCTTACTGGCTACCATTAGCACAAACACCTTGGGACTTTTGTTTATTTTTATGTCTAGTGTTTTGTGGTTGTGGTACGTTAAACTTTGCTGTCTGCCAGACACCCACACCAGCCTTCTCCCACTTCATCCCTGTAAGATGAAAAAGTCTGTGGGTCAAGATAAAGACAGGGGGATCACTCATCAATTACTGACATCAGCAAAACAGACACAACTCAGGGAAAATCAATTTAATTTCAGCAAAAAATAGAATAAGATGATGAGAATCAAAGGCAAACAAAAACACCTTCCCCAGCCTCAGCTTTCTTCCCAAGATCAACTTCACGCCTTCATTTCCTTCTCTTCTACCTCCTCTCCCTGTTCCCAAGCAGTAGAGGAATGGGGGTCATGAACAGTCCACATCCCATCTTTTGTGCTGTTCCTTCCTTTTCGCCCGTTCCCCTGCTCCACTATGGGCCCTTCCCACAGGATACAGTCCTTTACAGTCTGCTCCAGCATGGCTCCCTTCCACAGCATGCAGTCTTTCAGGAGCAGGCTGCTCCAGTGTGGGTCCCTCACTGGCCCCAGCTCCTGCCAGAAAAATTGCTCATTCATGGGCTCTTCACTGCTGCAGCCTCCTTCAAGGCACATCCACCTGCTGTGGGGTGGGGGCCTCCACAGGTGGATACTTTCTCCAGCATGGTCCCCCACAGGCTGCAGAGAAAGCTCTGTCTGGCATGTGTAGCACTTCCTCCCACTTCTTTTCTGACCTTCACGACTGCAGGTTATCTCCCACATTTTTTTCAGTTCTTTCTCATAGCTGCTGCACAGCATTTTTCACCCTTTCCTAGATATGTTTCCACAGAGACACCACCAGCTTGTCTGAAGGCCTCAGCTTTGAGCAGTGGTGGGTTCATTTCAGAGCCAGATGGAAGGTGCTCTGTATGACACAGAGGCCACCCCCTCTAATTAGAGGTCCCTCTAATTCCCACTGCCAAAGCCTGGCCACTAAACCAAATACAGTTCTCTTTTGTGCTTTCCCACAGCAAGAAATCAGACCACGATTCCCTCACAAGAGGGGAACTGCTCCATTAGTCAAGCTCTGCAAAAGCTTGTCTGTCCCTTCAGCTAAATACAGGATGCACTTATTAGATAGAAGAGCAATAAACAAATCACACTTGCATGCTAACCCCCTTCAAGCCTAAGTTAATCCTGAACTAGACAAATATGACATTTCACTGAACTAAATTATTTTTTCCCCTGCAGTTAAATGTCTACTACTTTATCATTAGGTATCTGCAGAGAGTTTTTGTAAGGCAAAATAAAGAGGTCCTTGATCCTAACAGTGTTTAGTGAACACCAGAGATCACTGAACCTTTTATCTCCTGTACTCAGTATTTTGTAGTCTTTTGCAACTTTTGTTGAAGATGGAGGAAAGCAATCCTTTTGTATGAAAGGAAACACAGTTTGCACAGTTTCTCTGAGTCCAGAAAGTGAGTCAGCAGTAGAGAGTTAAGAGTTCAGAGCCACACAATAGTATCCAGTTACTTCACTGCCACAGTCCAGCATCTGGAAACTGTCTTGTGCCAGACCACAGATTCATTAATATTCATGATTATTTCAGGAATAAGTTATTCTGGAAATGAACAGAGACAACATCCAAAGCCACTACTTGATTTTATTTATTCATGAACAGCATTCCTTAAAATTGGCACCACACAGCAGAAAATATTGCCATCACTGAATGCAATTTTCACCCTTCTCAATTTTCACAGCAAGTTAAACTACTGAGCTTGAAAATTGTGAAGTGGGAAAATACTATATTTTCCCTTAGCATAACAACAATCCTTACACTTAAAAATATCTTAGCTACATATATGACAATGTGGGGTAAAGAAAGCAGCGGTAAACTCTAAGCCCCGCAAGGATACTTGCTAATACATAACTGAAGTGGTATGTTAATCACGTTAAGACCTCTAATAAACCTGGGGGTATCAAGTCAAAAATATGCTTTGTATTTGGTTTTAAACTTTGTTTTTTCTTTTCTTTTAATTAAAAAGCTTGGGTCTTTAGTTTAAGTGTTAACTCAGGAAAGAAGCATACTGAAATTATTTAGAATGGTATGTCTGCCAGTTACAAATTATCATATGAGGTTATCTTCACAGTTAAAATATAGAATTACCAACATTTCCAAAATAGTGAACACCTACCTCTCTGCACATCTCATTGAAAAAAATTCCAGCTCAAAGTCCAATTTTCCTTCTTTTATCCTTCCCTCCTCTGTGGGGAAGGGATTCATGATGTTTCCTACAGCATATTTCAAATGACCTAACAAATTTAGACCCTGCTTTTTCCTCTCTCCCTGGAAAGAAGGGCTTGTAATCCTATTGCCCCTGAAAGAATCGGAAGGTGCAAGAAAACATTCATGGGTTTATGAAAGGAAGGAAATGAAGTAATGATAAATTGCACACACACAAAGCTATTAGATTCTTCATTCTGGTCATGAAGAAAGCGACTTTGCTCTGTCTGCAGAACATGAGCAGTGCCTGAGTCAACAAGGTCGCTTACTTCAGTGAAAATTCCTTTTTTGGTAACCAGAGAGTAGGACTTAGTGCATTGTTAGTAAGTGATGCAAAGCAACAGGCAAAAAGAATCAGTGCAAGCAAGGAGGCAGCAAACAGGTTTCACACCTTCCACATGTCATTGCTCCCAGCCTTGTCTGCAACAGTAACAAGCACAGGTTAATTCAGTTTATGGGAATTAAAAAAAAAGCTAAAAATGCCAAGTAGAAAAATCTAGCTGCTTCTCCACATACCTGCAGTTAAGAGCCTGTGCTTTTAGTTTTTCTGTGGCTTGCAAGATATTGTACAGCACTTGTACATAATTTTCTGGAAGGTAAATAATGCTAAAGTTTTTCTTTGCTGCATACCATATACAGCTGAAGCAAAAGCTATGCTTGCTAAGCAGTCTACAAAAACAAAACAAACAAAAAAACTCAAACTGTTTCCAGTTCAGAGAATGACAAAGTCCTCCAGTTTGACCCAAAGCCAAAACTTTATTTCCAGAAAGAAGTTGGTACAGTAGCAAATATCACCTCCAAATACTAAGCCTTAGAAAGACCCAGATTCAGAAGCAAGGAAATAATTTTAGACAACTTTCAGGACACTTCTTCCATTTTGAGCAAATATCAAAGCTGAGTTACTTTAATTCAAAATGCAAACAGCTGAACAGAGGTAATTGCTCCAAGGAGACTGCTGCACACAGGACCTTCAGCAGCTCAAGTTTTAAGATGTTAAAGCAGCAGCTGCTTAAAAATATTGCACATTCATAGCAAGTTAGCTTTTCAGATCACTACCAGATTCACAGATTGTGCCACTGTAAAACTATGGAGTGTTAGCCCTGTAACAATTGCCTCTGGCTATAGGAGGCTGGAATTTGGGATCAGCATAGTTCAGACATGCAAAAGTTTTTGTACTACAGATGTTGAAGAAGCAAATCAAATAAAGCAATGAGCTATTCAGGTTGTTTTACTTTTTTTTTTAATGCTGATGCTCCCATCATAGGTGACATAAATATTCTTAGAAGCATTTAAGACAATTTGCTTTCAAGAGGTGTGCTAGTTTTAATAGAATAAGTGGCCCTTAAAAGCTAAAAAAATTAATTACCATGTCTTTGTAAAGTCAGTTAAATGTAATTCCTTGACAGTGAAAGGAAGACTTTGGCCAATGATTAACATGGCAACAATCATTTATGCAGGGAGTATCAAGAAAAATACAGATAAAATATAAAGAGGTTATATCAAAATGGAAGCTTTCTCATTACTCCCATAATAGTTTATTGTTTCCTTCTGAAGGACACCTGACAGTGCTGCAAGCTCCAGGCATTCTTCCCTGTGAGAAATTAGGAAAGAACAAGTTCTCCCCTTATCTGGAGCAGTATGCCCTCTGCCTCCTCCAGCAAACACTCAGAAGTAGGTGGGAAGCAACAGGAACTAGGAAAAGACACCAAGGTTTTACTTAGCTGTCTATTTGTGTAATACCATTACTGAAGAGACAGGCAGAGACCTACCAAAACTTGTGTCCATCAATCCCTTTACCACTTGGGTTTAGGCTGCTTTCCCTCTCAACGGTGATTTGAAAGATGCAGCCCCAGCTGGCATAGCCACACTCACAGTGAGAAGGCAAAAATGAGCACAGGAAGGTGACATTTGCAGCTAAAGGGAAGTGCAATTGTCCCATGTACTAGCGATCATTGAAGTGAACAGACCCAGCTAAAAGGTCAGAATAGATCCCACCAACCATGATACTTCATCTTTTCCACCCTCCCACTTCCCTTTTAGGGGATCAGGTCAATGCAGTTGGTGCACACAGTTAATGGATTCCTAGCTCAGTGGGATGGCAAGCACTGGTCCATAGTGGTCGTTTCCCTTTCACTCCCACCGATTTCCTTGTTTGCTCCACTTGTTCTTTCTGCACCAGTGCTTCCCTTACTAGGTGGCACCTGCTGTCAGGACAGACACATTTTCTGCATCTGATGTTGAATTAATAGCTTTCAGCCTTCCTAAAATTCTTCATGTGCAAGCAAACAACAACCTCAAAAGTCACACCTGTGAACAACAAAAATTGTTTTGTTTTTTTTTTTTCATTCACCAATGTGAGTTTGCATTTTGACACAAGATACCTAAGGCTACTTGATTTCCAACTTTTAACACTGTAGAGGAAAGTTTTACTGAAAACTGGACATAGCAACAGTTCAGTAATCTGCAGGAAACATTACTTTGTCCTTTAATACAGCTTGTCTTGGGAAACTATAATACCACAAATATTCATTTTAGAGCATACATGTATGTTATGCAAGGCTAGTGTCCTGCTGCTCTCCCCTGAACTCAGGGGCAACAAAATATCCAGCATCTCTTACATGTAGCTCCAGCCCAACTTGAGACCTAGTGTCATCTTGTAACAGTAAAAACTACAGAAATGATGGTTTAACCCCTGAAAAAAGTTTCAGCAGGTTGCTTATAAGCCATACTCATGAAACCATGGCAGATTATTCAACACTTAGGCAGACCTGGACATCAGATTCATTAAAAAATATATATCAGGTTCTTCAACTGTATGAGCTATTATAACCTGAACATCCTGAAGATTTGAAGAAAAATATGAAGAATTATAATGAAAAGGTTTTATTTGTTCTAAGGGAAGTAAGGTTAAATCTTAATCTTCTGCTTAGTAGTTGCACAATCTCCAGTTAGACTTCACTGGAAGAGTCAGTCACTGAAATAGGATTGAAGTTGTACTATGTGGTTCCATTGTCAGCAGGAGTAAATAAGTACACTTCACCTCAATGCCAGTTTCACACTAATACCAGCTCTGTTAAGGATTAAAACAAACAAACACCACAGTCCCCTTGCCCTCACCTTACAGCCCAGTTTGTTCAGAATGCAAGTAGATAGAAAAAAACAAACAAACAAACAAACAAAAAAAACCAAAAAAAGAACAAAACAACAACAAAATCAAATGTCTTGATTGGTGCAACAAATATTCCACTGATTGCAAAGCATGCAAGTTTCTAAGTATACTTATTCTCCATTTTGAGTTGCTGGGGCAAAAACCTGCCCTCTCTCTCCTTTTGCCAAATTCTCCGACATTAGGCACACATTTTTTTCATGTTAAGAGCCTGTGAACATCAAACACTTTATGTCTAAGGCCTACAAGCATTCTTCCCAAATGGGAAAAATGTTAGTTCACATTAGTGGACATCCCCCTATTATAACATTATTACAATCAGAACCGGGCAAGAGAATGTCTTTAAGCAAAAGGATTCGACACCAGAAGTGCAGCTGTGGTCACTACTCCCGCCTTGATCTTGTGCACATGTCATGGTCATCATATTCACCCATCAACTGCAGCATGTACGTCCCAGTATACAGAAGAAACTGTCCAGTTATTTGTGCTGCGTGGGATATTAGCTGAAGCACTTTCCTGGAAGAAAAGTCATTTGTTAAAGAAAAAAATCACCAGCAAGATTTCATTACCCCTTTTCCACCCACAACATCATGATGCGTTAAGTTGATATATTAAAAAACCCCTCTCATTCCTTCTCACTTCTGAGAAGATGGTCATTTTTGTACCTTCTTTAGAAAAAATACTTGATTGACAGAAAACTATTGACATGTTGGCAGAACCAGAAAACACATTTAACAAAGCAGACTGACATCCTGCTTGACAATTACAGACCTTCTGCAAAGCCGTCACTCAAACTACCACAGGAGACAACTTTGCCTGGGAACCCACCAGCATTCCTACAGCATAAGTCCACCTCATGTCTCACCTTTGTCATTCACTAAGACAACCCTGTGTTGTCAACCCCAAGCCACAGATCAAACCTGATCAGATCTGAAGCTGAACAATCACATTACAATGGATACCCAACAGCAAAACAAGTGAAGCAGGTGAATTAGTGCTGGCCAAGCAGCAAGCCTTAATAACTCTCAGTTCACAACTATTCTATTTTTAAAAAACTTGATAAAATCAACATTCAAATATGCAATGCTGTATAAGAACCAGCATAGTTCCCTAAGCTAACATCAGGTAAACTTCAGAGGTCAACAAGATAAACTGTGGATCACCACAGGATCACAGGGGAGCAGAGACTGTCATACTTGAATGGTCATTTATTCAACTTAGTTGTAAGCTGCATCTTCCATTCTGCAAGAAACATCAGAAATGGGGACATCAGTACAGAGAGCTATATTTGAGTCTCATCCCCCAGAAGTTATGAGGGCCCTCACAAGTATGAAGTTGAGGCATTGGGAAGCAGTACACAAAAACTGGAACCATTCCAAAACTGGAATGGGATCAGTTTCTGAAGATGCAGAAAGCAGGTCAGTCTCTCTTCTGCAAAAAAAGGGGGAAGACTTTCTGAATTCCTGAGACAGCATGCAGCTGTGAACCCTCTGCTTCTATTCACTTGTCCTTTGAGCTTAAGCAGAGAAGAAAAAAAATGTTCTTCCTACAAACTCATTTTTAACCCCACTGTCATGAAAGGTTTGCAGTTGAAATCCAATGCCTCAAAATAGTAGAACACCCTGTACTTAGAGCCTGTGAAGCCTTTAAAGAACACTGTACCCTTATTCATGCTTCCCACACGTGCCATTTCAACATGTTCTTCCTCCATCACACAGAATAGGCCAAGGAGCTTTACAGTTGTAAAGAAAGCTGCACCTGGTACTGGGCTTTGGAGCAGCTGCAGAGTGTCACTTGCACAAAAGAGCAGTTGCCACTTAAGCCGTGGAGCAAGTTATTTGTTGAACTGGACATTTGATCCTTCAGTCGGACACTGCAGGAAACTCCACCAGGGAAATGCACTAATCAGACCTGGCAGGCTTCCAGCCCCTCCCATCATGAACAGCTGCAGCATTTTTCAGTCCTTCCCCTTCACACTCTGCATGTGGGCTCGGGGAGAGGGCATCAGGGTTAGCAACCTGGAACTCATTAGCAGAGGGACTACACCAGGATCCTGTAATCGTGTCTCTGATTTCAACAGCAAGTTGAGACAGGCAGGGTCACTGTTGTGTTCAAGGGTACCCAAGGTTATCTCTTCTGTCACTCCTGTTCTTTGCTAGCAGACTATCTTCCCACCCTGACAGTGGCAGTTCCCTTACAGCTCAACTCTGTAACATAACAGAGCTTCCAGAAGATCTCCACAGCTACTTCAGCTGTTTGCCAGCACCGCTCCTTTCTCACCAGCTGCCCTGTCTTGGCAGGGAGGCAGAATTGTCACTTCAAACTCTCCTTAGCAGCACAAGTTCCAGTGTGGATACTCAGTTCCATAGCAGGCAGCCAGAAACCAGAGTTTGTTTTGGCTCAAGAGACTTGACAAACATAGGAACTGGAGGAGTGCAGCTGTCCAAGGGCAAACCTCTGCTTTGAAGAAACACTAATGAAGTCAGTGTTACAGGTGGGTGCAGCATGTAGCTGGATAATCACTTCATCCTGACCAGAAAGGAGTCTTGTCTACAGCCATACCAGCTGTAGCCTAAAAGATTAAGGAAGGACCACCCACATAAGGTGGGAGAGGTCAATGAGACTGAAAAACAGGGAACAAGATCAGCACTACAATGCTAATTAGCATACTTGCATCAGGAGAGAAGGGACTGCTTAAAGGCTTCAAACTAAAGGTTACATGCCACTCAGGAGAAGTGAAAACTTCACTTATGACATACACATCTGTCTGTCAGATCTGGTCCTCAAGTAATAAAATGCAGCAACATCACACCATTGTGTCTCAACTAGAATTCTAAAAATCAGGTAGAGAAACTTGGGGCTGCAGCTTAAACAACTGTGAAAGTACAACACCTCTGGGAAGGTGTCAACTCAGGAGTCTTCTTGAACCAGGGCAGAACACAGCTGGTTTTGACAAGCCACCGAATTTCAACTCATTGTTGAAAACAGTGGACAAAACAGGTATTACTTTGCCCCTGAATTAGACAGTATTTCCCAACAACCAGTTCTACCAAACTCACAACGCTTCACAGATCAGTCCTGCAGCAGAGAGTGGTCCTTGACAGGCTCCCTGAGTTCACCTAGAGACCAACTGGCTTAAGAAAAGGGACATCACAGAGTCTTACTACAGATGACAAATCCATGTTAAGAGAGAACAGTGTCATCTCTCTTCCATTTTCCTTTGCCTCCATGTAGTTCTAGTGGGGAATCTGGCAAACAGGAACTGCAAGGTCTGAGCAAGCTTTAAGGCCCTTGACATGAGATCTCAAATTCCTCTCATTTCATCCCCTTGAAGTCTCCTCTTCAAAGAGCTTCTTCCCCAGCCTCCTGCATTCTTCAAACAAACAAGTCAAGGAGATGTGAGGAAATACTCTCAGCAGAACAAAGAAACTGTACTTACACCCTTGCACTAAATACAAGCTGATAAGAGTTTTGCCTTGAGGGAAATTTAAGATTCCATCATAAAAAGCTATAGGAAGTTTTTACAAGTCAGCTATCCACCTTACAAAGAAAGAGTCAGCATATTGGCCAGTATGTAAGAAATAACAAAACCATTAAATTTATAAACACACCTGCTTCACAGAACCAATAACAAACACAGATTTTCACATTAACATGTACACCAGATCAGTTGTGGAAACACACTCACCGCAATACGCTTTTTGCTCCCATACATTTGATGTCATATGAGATAGAGTAGATCTCATAGAAGGTTGCCTTGATGTTTAAGCAGCCAATAAAATCCTTTGGGTTCAGTTTGTACAGATCAAATGTGATGTTAGCTACTCCCATTTTCTTCTTTTGTCTTGCAGCAACAGCTCTATTTTTTGTCTGATTTAAAAAGAGAGAGAGACAGTTTGTACCAAGACCCAGGAAATTACAGGGAGACAATTGTAAACAGTGTAGCTCTTCAGAAGCAGCTTTGCTTATTCCAGTCTTGGGGCTAGTTCTTGGTCAATTCTAAACTAGAATTAAAAGCCTTAGTACATAGAAGAGGAAGTCTGTAGCTCATGTATTGTTTTTTAAGTTCTGAACAGGCTTCTGAAGTTTTCCAAACAGACACTGAAATTCTACAGTGACATAGCACTTCCTGAATATTTATTTTCTGTAGTAGAGCTTCTTCAGAGCACACTGAAGCCACAGGTAATGCCACTGGACAGTGTTCCTGCCATTTATTTATCCTGTTACATTCCAGCTGCTCTCTGAGGCAGCGAGGTTGCGCCACCGAATAACCAGGATGACATTAGGTCCTTCTGTTTTGTCAGGAACACAATACTGATGAGCACTCTTGGAGACAGCTACAAAGATGACATCTGTGGAAAAGTCAGGTACTCATTTCAAAATCTGGCTCATAACATTTCTTTCCTCCTACTAAGAAACACTGGGAGGAAAGCACTGCTGATTAGGCCTAAGGTTTAATAACAAGATTTTAAGAGAAAAAGTAAAGGACACGGAGCACACGGAAAGTCATCTTCCACCTTAAATCCACCCTCCTTCATTGAAAGCAGCCCTTGTCTGCTGCAGGGCAGAGAGAAAGGAAAAACAAAGAAAGTATTAAAGAGAGCCCATATTTACAGAGACATCTAGTGGATACACGGGATCCTCTGCTCAGCACATTCCGCTCAAGGTTAACGACCTGGCAGCTGCCAGCCTGTTTTCTGCATGCTAAATGAAGCAATAAAGTTGTGTAAGACTGGGTCTTTTTGTACTTGTCACCTCAGCCCTCAGACAGTGTCATGATAAGTCAGACAAAGCTAAACACAGCAGTATATCATTAGCCAGCAATTTTATGCCTGTTTTACTTTGATAGCCCCCAAGCTCCAGCAACAGGGTCCCCTATCAACAACAGCTTTGGACATGTACAAGCAGTTGGTGTGCCTGGTAGCTTGTCCCCACACCCCTCCTCATTAGCACCCAGAATATTTGGATCAAGCAGGACAAAGCTGGTGCTACACTCCAGGTGACTGGAGAAGCTGTGGCAGCCCCTCTGTTGTCACTCAGCACGTTCTGAAGAGGGGCTGCGTTCAAACTTGTGCTGCTCTCAATGCCAGACAGGAGACAGGGGAAAGGAGCAAGGTGGAGTCACACCCTGGCTGCAACTTCTTTTCTGCCTTTGGAGATCAGATGCAGAGCTTGATAAGCCAGTGAGGTATTTTTGGGGAAAAATGTACAGGTTGCCCACACTGCAAGAGAAGACTGAGAAAACAGGGCCACGTGATTGAGCCATGTGTGTGCAGGCACAAGAATGGTGTCCCTGCTTACAGCTCCACAGCCAGCTCTGCACCTGGTAGAAAAAATTCTTATGCCAGAATTCTAGTAACAACCATCTGGTGGAAAAAGTTACAAGTTTGACTCTATGTTATTAAAGTACAGATGACTGTTTCCCCATAAAATAACTAATGAAACACTGAATTGATATGATTAGAAGGCTGAAGAAAGCCAATTCTAATGGTTCCTAAATATCTTGAGGCATGTAGACAAGCATTAGGTTCTGATGTCAAATTCTGGCTATTTGCAAAATTAAACACAGGCATTATTCTAACCTTCACTAAACTATTACTGCGTTCAGGAGGCAGAACTTGCTTTATATTACTTAATTGGTGTATTTTTTACAGTCTAAATTTAACCTTAAAGGACATTGTATTTTTTAACTTCATGAAGTCCTAATTTTCTTTATGTTACAAAAAGGCTCAAGAACTAAGTTATTTCTGAGATTGTCCAAAAGTAGGGTATTTCCCCTATAATTCTTTTCAGTTGTAAAGTCTTATTTCAGTTGTTGGTGATCTTTGCCAACAGATCTATGTCTGGGACAATACAAAACAAGGGACAATAAAAAATACAAACTTGATCTTTCATCTAGGAAGGCTCCACAAGGAGTTGACACCTTGCCTCTTCAGGGGAATTTTTCTTCCTCTTTTCCCCTCTTTCCAACAATTTTAGCAACCATAAACATGCCTCCATCCACTTCCACTCAAATTAGAGAGGAGCAGTCAACACTTACTGGTGTCCATTTCTGTCCTTTTTCTAGAACCATGAAGTGTGTATTATCATCCAGGGACTTGAAGAACTCTTCTGTGTCCACAACTGTGCCATCTTCCTCCAAAACCAGAGTAACTATTCCAGCAGTTATAACGAAGGCATCTAAAGTCTGAAAAAAACCCAGGAGATTTTAGCATTCTAAATAGATCAGCATTTCATATTGAGACTTGCTTACCTAAAATATTCTCCTGAACTTCCCCAGTAATTATTTTTTCAGAAGAACGAGCGTCTGTGGGTTGTCTTTCTGGGATAGTGTATTTCACTGTAAGTTTCAGTCAGAGTGGGAGTGTTTGCTCTACCTTGCTGAGGAGCTCTTGCAGGCTGCTTGCAACAATTCCTTTCCGGCTGCTCCGGGAGGCATTGGACACACGGAAAGGGCGCCCTGCAGGCATGAGAGGAGGGAACAGGGTCTGTTTTGTTACCGCTCCTACAGATGCTCCCACGGATATGAAAGATCTAAGACAAATAAAAACAGTCATGTCAAGTTCTGCAAGAAAGAAGGCAGAGTGTTGACATAATCACATTGTACGAGTAATTCACAGATCACATTAAGACTCTTGGAGCTTAATTTCAAAGCTAAATACTACACAGCCCTACAGATACAGTATCTCTAAGCTTTCTCTTGCCCATGACATTTGAAAAGACTTTTAAAATTAACACAATTTCAAACAGACATGGGACACCTCTAGCTCGGCTGACATCAAGGCCACAATTACAGTGAAGCTGCTGGGTTGTAATACTGAATTTAAAAGGCAACACCTCTTACTTCATTCAGTTACTTACATCATTCTCTTTACTTCCAAAATAAACACTCAGTGAAATACATGATTAGTTGAAAGCAATCTTGTGTGCTAAGATATGACTTTGCTTTAGAAAGACTGAACATATTACCCATATTCAAAATACCCAGCAGCAGAATGCAAGCAGAGCTTTGCAATATAGTTACACTTGACTTCCAAAGAGTCAAGGCATTTGTTTGTAAATTATATCTGCAGCCTATAAAACTCCATCTGGTTTTGAAAAACACAAAATAAGGCCTGTATCAGGATGCATCATAAGGAGTCAAATGAAATGAAAGTTAAGATCCAAGAACATAAATACATAGGGTTGGAGCAGGCTGCCAGTGAGGCTGGAGGAATTCAAACATTTTAGAAAGAGATTTTAGATTTTTTCTGGGCAATTGCATGTTTACCTTTAGTAAACCAAGCACATAATACCAGTCACAGCCTACTCCCATACCAAGGTACAGACTTGCTCTCATCTACACCTAGTGACAATTTTTTCTGCCAAATGTTAATGTCTAAGTCAATAGTCAGCTTGCCAAAAATAACACTCTGCCTGACACCTGGGAAGGATTGATTTCTAAGTCTTTAAAAGAGAGGCAATGTTTTGTCTCCCACACTCCCGGACTTGACCCTCTGTGTGTACCTTTGGCTCCTTAATACTGAATTGCTCAGGGGTAGGAAAGGGATGCATCCCCATTTTGTTCTCCTACATAGGTGTGAAAGGTCAACTTTATGTAGGAAAATCTATTCTCAGACACTTTCACTGAGGGTAGAGTGAACGGGCAGCCTTTATTGGCAGCCAGAGAGTGAATACAGGACTTCCTAGAACAACAATAAAATGGTATAAAGTTACTCAACTAATGATGTCCCAGTCACACCTTTCACGCCAATCCACACCAACCATGGAGAATAAATATCTTTTCCACACCTCTTACCTGATCTTTAGGCTTATTTTTGGAATGCACAGAACGTCATTTTTGTGCCTGAACAGATTCAGATTTCAGCAAATAATTTATTTACACATTTCATTCTGAACCACTCTTCTGGGCTATTGCCTTCCCTCTGTACACCTTCCTCAAAACCCCCTCAGCATTACTGGAGCTTTAATTTTTTTAAAGGAGGAGCATGTTCAACAGTTTTGTTGTAGCTCATTCTATACCCTTGTTGCTAGTCCTGTCTATACATTAGGTCTCTCGCTTTCAACATTCGGCATTTATACACACGTGAGTGATGAAAACCTCTCTCCTTCCTGTAACAAAGCTGGTGAGGATGAGCAGCCAGTCTGGCTTTCAGGAAACAAGCACTGTTTCAAATTAAAGAGCTAATAAGCACTATTCCTCTTGAAGAAGGGTGAGGGCCAGGGAGGAGGACAAGGTGACAGTAGCGCTGACAAAGGCATCGAAGCTCCACAGAAGGGAAGCCTGCTAGGACAGGGTGTGTTTCTCAATCTCTCCACTGACTAAGTTAATAGGTCCCAAATCACCCCACTGGTTGTGGGCAGCTGACATCCTGAATCACTGAGTCTGTTCCTCAGAAGGGAAGCCTGCTCACCTACCTCAAGGCTGGTGACACCACTTCATGGAGCACCCTGACATTAGAAAGTGCTGCACTTGGGTTTCAAGATCTTTCACAGCTGATTACACCTCATTCCCTCTCACAAATTTCAAAACTTGCACATAGACTAGTAACCTGAGTGATATATATGTGAGTACTGCCAATTTTTTTTTTTTATTGTGAGAACAGTCAATAATCAGTCCCATTGAAAAGTTGTCTTTCCCATTACTTAAGCCAAGTCATCATTCACAAAAGACAAAGCATAAGGGAAACAGCCAAAACATACATGCTGACAAAGAATGAAAAGTGTTAGGGGCACAGCTCATGGGCAGGACTTGAGCTAACAGGGTTCACCCCAGCCAATTCTACAAGCCACACTGAAGCTCTGAGCAGAAGTTTCTCAAGGAGCCAGGATCAATCACCTCACACTGCTGCCTAGTTCTATCTAAAATCAGAGCAATAAAACAGATTAATAAATCAGGGCTTACATTATCACCACCAGACAGTCATTGAACAGGAAAAATCTTAAGAAGTTACTTAACAGTGATGACATTTCACCTACATTTTGATAAAACCTGTCAATATCATCTTTAAACTAAGTCTGCTTATGAAGCAGAGAGTCTGGGCTCCAGAGCAGTCTGAGGTTTCAGCTAATGAGGAGACAAAAGCCAGTATGATGAAAACCAGCCAGATAAACAGGGTGTGAACCCTTCCATTTCTGGGCCTATTGCTGAAAGCTTGTTTTATTTTGTGTGTCACTCTCCTTCCTAGATCATAGGCTCAAACAGACCAGCCTACATTCAGGACTCTTAGAAAGATCCATTCTTGTTGCAGCCATCCTTGAAACACAGACAAACCAGTTCCTGATACAGGGAATTCCTCTGCTAGACTGGTCACCAAAACTAATTTCCTATTAAAAGCTGATCAAGCCAAGTCATGAAACAAGTGGTGGAAATGAACTAAGGCACAGAAGGTTGTATTAGAAAGTTGAGCACCATATTAAACACAGACAACTCCACTATTGTTTTATTGTCCTAGCTCTTCTCTAAAGGAAGAAGGAATCCCACATCTGTGGAAAATACAAAAATATATTATACTTGGAAGATCAAATATCTTCAGATTCTACTATCTTATCCAGTTTGTTTCGGATAAATACAACCTGCTAGAGAGGGTTTCACAATGCCACAAGCATTCACTCTAGTGTCAAAGCTGGTGGGAGAGATGAATTAATTTTTTTAGGAGAACACAGGGATTAAAAGCCTGCCTTGAGCCCTGTACACATATTTCACTCTTTATCTTTGTTTGCAACATGCCCCATATGTTTGTCTAAGAATATGGTGCAATGATCTTCAGTCTCACTCAGAAAAATCAATGTTGCACAACACACTCCAGGATACGGCATGGATTGGTTTTTCGGTTAGGGTTCGCTGGCAAACGACAGTGGCAGTAACAGCGAGGTAAAACGAGAGAAAACAACAACAACAAAATGACACAAAAAACCCGACCCCACAACAATAACAAAAACCAAAACAAACAAACAAAACAAAACAAAAAATTTTAAAAAGGTCAGAAATTAGTCGGGGGACTTAGGGTTCAACCAGATGGCAGCGTGGTTCTCCTGCTCAAACGTGAGCCGTAGGCTACTCCGGGGCTCCGCTCCCGGCACGCAGCCGGCAGCAGCCTCGGGTGCCGAGAGGCCACCACACCTCAAAGGCAGCTTAGGCTGCAGGGCTCCTACCTATGCTTCCCTCAGCAGAGCTTCAGCCAGGCTCTGCTTCCTGACCTGCTTCTCCCACCCAGCGCCCATCGAGGTTAATCCCGCACCCGCCCCGGCTGCCCCCGCACCGCGCCCTCTGCTCGGCAGCGCTGGAGAACCGAGGGCTGCTCAGAGCCGGGCGTCCCCCGGCAGCCGGACACGCCGGCGGGGATGGAGAAGTAGACAGGAAAGGGGCGGGAGTGTCCCCGCACTCACCGCAGCAGCGATCCCACGCAGTCCCGCGCCACCTCCATGACCCGCCCGGCCGCGGGGCAGCGCCGGTCACGGCGCTTAAGTGCAGCGGGCGGGGCTCCTCCTCCGGCCCGCTGGCCCCTCCCCGCCTGCCTTCCTCCGGCCGCACCGGGAGCCGTGTCCTGGGACCGGGAGCACCGCTGGGACATCATCCCTTGCCGGGGCTTAGCGCTTGTCTGCAGCGCCAGGGATGCGGGAACAGGCTCCAGGTTGCGCGCTTTGGGAAGGGATATTTCTTCAGGAAGTGCCTTGTGGTTTACCTGGGAAAGGACAAGCCAAGGTTTTGTTCAGCGTGTGTGGGAGATGCACTCTACATGTTAGCTAGTTACAGCTAATATAGTAACAGTGGAAGCCAATCCCATTTGCAGCCTCTCGGCATTAGAGCAAAACAACAGATTAAGAGTCTCATCTTCTGATTTTAAGGCCTGTGAATAAGCTTACAGCTCGGATTAATGTGTACAGTAGTGGAGGTATTTACAACAGGCAGGGGAGCAGTGGCTTCTGTTTACTACACAGGAACGAAGGCGGAGTTTCCTGTTCACATGGACACAAATTCTTCACAGTTCTTTTGGGCTCAGGAACCAGGTTCTGTTGCTTACACCTGTCCAGTAACTATTGTACAGGAAAAACAGAGCCAGGAGCATCAGAACCTGCTTCAGGCAACAGTCAGACTTAGGGCCAGGATCTGCAGCAGGAAATGCTGCCACTGCTGATCAGGGAATGACCCCAGAAGCCCCTGCCACCAGCACTCAGGTTACCCCCAGGGTCAGGAATAATTAGTTACTTGGTTGTTTGGATTATTTTTCCTGAACCAGCCTGTTTAGGGTAGAAAGGACCACTCAAGGTACATCTTACTGTCCAGATTTCTTTAGCAGGCAGGCTGACACCTACTAGATGTCTTCTTCAGTCCTCAGCTTTTCAGGCCTTTATCAGATATCAAGAAATCAACTTTTTTGGTCCAGGGCAAATTGTTTTCTTGGATGGTATCTCCTTACCAGCCTGATAAAACAAACAGCTCATTTCCTCAGTGCACACTCTAGACCAACAAACTCGCCCTTGGGAAAGTAAGCCCAGACTTATATCTCTTCCTCCTCAAGCTACTTAGGTCTTGCAGGTATGCAGGAATCCTTCTCACATGTTAGCCCTTTTTTTCCCCTGTTCCCTATGGCATTTAGGTTTGTTACATTTCTGCAATTAGTCCCTGACTGTATGTCATAGAGAGCAGGATGTGAGGGACAGGAAGTTGTTCTCTGAGCACTGGACTCCAAACGGCCAGTTTCCTCCTGGATTTGTATCTTGTGCTTGATTGTGGGGCACAGCTGATGTTGTTTCTGCAAAGTGGTGCATTTTCAAGGAGTTCTTAACAAGTGTTTATCTACTGTCAAAAAAATCATGTGTCTACTGTAGCTTTTCCTGCTGTGGAGGGAGAAAATAAGGGAGAAGAAGGTGTTTTGTCAGATGGTCTGTCTCCAACTCTGTCTGTGGAAGGGAAGGGAGAGATCCCCTTAGAAATCATATGGAAATTGCAGTAACTTTAGGGATTTTTCTGAACAGGCTGGGATACAAATGTCTGGAGGAGGTGGAAATTTTTGTCTTGCAGAAGCTTAGTTTTTCTCTGGTCACCTGCCCCTTCCCAAAGTTCTCTGCAGAGACATCTGACCAGTACAGCCACTGCTAAGCAGCCCCCCGAGGTGACGTGCAAGGCCCACCACAGCTCTGAGGCAGGGACCGTGTGTTTTGCAAGGCCAAGCTCCTCCAGCAGTATTAGTGCTTCAATTTGAATGGCAGTTGTTGTAACTAATACAAACACAGATGCCTAACTAATGCAAACATAGATGTACAAGAATAACAGGAAAAACATATCCTTTTAAAGACTGTCCTGATCCGAAAAGAAGGGTCTTTCCTGTAGTTTTACAAGCTGCATGAATACTCTTTTTTTCCCCCCTCCTTTTCTGAGCAAGCAGCAGTAAAACCATCAGATGGGTAAAATCACTGACCTAAGAGCTGGACTTCTCAGAAAGAAGTGTCTTTGAACAGGAGCAAGACAGGATACAGATGGGATGTGCACAGAACCTACTGAGGAAGAGTACAAACCAGTAGCAGGTGCCAAAGCTGGCAGGCCAGGGCAATCAAATAAGATGTCATTAAAAACTGATGTGACAAGTATAAAGAAAATAGTTTTAAGAGATAGAATCGTTCCACTCTTTTACAGGGAGAGAAAACAAACTGTAGGCTGAGGTGAGTAGGCCAGAATACTTAGCAACATTTGCTTCAGTCATCACTGAAAATATTAATCACGCAGGGGACAAAGTACACATCTGATGCTGAAGGGAGTGAACATTAGAGGCGGAGTTAAATAAGCAACTGTGTTAATCCATCTTGCTAAATTACTCTCTTACTGTCCCCTTGCTGAGTGCAATGACTGCCTCCACAGGTGTTACTCCTCCACTGCAGTTCAAGCTAAACAAGTTTGATTAAAACACTTCTCACAGGGGTCATATTGCTATGGAAAAAGGTTTGCATCTGGCAGGTTTAACAGGGAGGAGGAGGCTCCTGAAATAGTTTTGCTTGCAACTTCACATTGGTCAGCATGCGGTATCAGGCCAGGTTTTTCTTATCACCCTTTGAGAAAAAATTGGAACAGACTCAGAGGGAAGTGGGAATGATCTGACATGTGGAAAAACATGGTATATGGGCTATGTAGTTTGGGAATTGGGAAGATTGGATGGAGATATCAATCATGGGCTTCAGTGATTTTAGAGAACTCTCTGAAGAGGAATTTAATAATGTATTCTTTATGCCTACAGAGGCTTAACAGGAAAGAAGAATTAGGCTGTCCATTAGGAAATATTTCACCTGTAGGGTGATTGTTTGGTGCTGGCCTCATTTGCTGACTGAAGATGTGAAGTCAATTAGACACTGACATTGCTTGGGCCAGTGGCCAAATAACACAAAGGACAAGTCCAGACACTAAGGATCGATTTGGATATTCCTTCTATTTCTCAGGGCTCTGACAAATAACACAAATGAGATTAATGCAGAATAAAGTGCATCTCCACCTTGCCTTCCTTGACCCAAGAGGGAAGTGCAAGAAGTGAACAGATGCATTTACAGCAGTGTGAACAACAAAGGCAACAGTTTAGAAAAGGTTGACTTAGATTTGTAAAAGCTAACCTTCTGTTCAGCTTTCTGCCCTTTCCTGCTTTCAGTTAAGTCTGATCCTGATTTATGTTAGAAGCACTCTTGTTATCACCCCTAAGCAAATTTGTTTCTTGTCTCTTCCACAGAGAACCAACTTTCTATTCTTCATTGTGTCCTCAAAATAAAAATACTTGTTTCTAAACTACTTTTGCTTTTCAGCAGATTTTTATCTTCACTGCCTCTGGTTCTGTTTTATTTCTGTCAGGCTGTTTATGCTAAAGATTTGGTTGTGCATTCTTCATATTTGTGTTGACAACTAACTTGGTTAACACCATCAGTTAAAGTTTTAAAGAACAAATTAGACAAGCATCCATCACAAAAGGTTTATATACAGCAGATTATTTTGAGTAAAGACTATGGAGTAGATTTCATGAAGTCGCTTTTCATTGTTTTCCGTCTTTGTCAGAATCTTTGCTAACAAAACCATATTTTGTAGTATCTAACAGCTTTGCAGGAGCCACTGAGAGTTTTTGTTAGCTGTACAGAAGGGGATGAGGCTCCTCCTAAAGGTGATCTCAGTGTTCTGCATGGCTGTGTTGAAGAAGAAGGGAACATGGCACTGATTAAAATCCTGTGAAATTGGCTGGAAATCGTTCTGTGGCCAGCAAAGATCCCGATGTTGAAAGCTCTCGTTGAACTAAAGACCAGCCTTTCACTGCAGTGAATTATCTGGCCCAGAAAAAAACATCCTTTATTCTGAGATTTCATGGATGGGTATTTTATTTTGTTCTCTTTGGTTTCCAATTATTTTAGCAATAGGATCAAGACAGTGTTGATGGGTGGGCACATGCTATACACTTAGGAAAAATTACCCTGTTAAGAGTGTCTCAGTGGAGTGAAATACTTTGACACACAAATTTAAATTTAGATGCTTTATAGCTAGATGGGGTATTAAAATCCCAAGGTCAGGCTTTGCCCTCATTTACCCCCTTTGCAATACTTCATGTGTGAATGAATTGAACATATTTTAGCTGAAAGCTGACTTATGGAGAGCATCACTGTGACAGCAGTAATGAAAAACAGAAGTGTTGCCCAGGAGATAATTGAAGATAATGAACTGGAAACTTAATATTTGTTTATTCTGATCATGTCAAGGATAATCTCAAATATTTTATTTTATATTTCAAAAGTTGCAACTTCAAAAACGTATAAGATCTAAATAAAACTAAATCACTTTTTTGTTTGCTAGTTTCTAGTATCCTTACAATTTATTATTATTTGGTGATACACCCCACAGGAAGAAAAAAAATATTCAGGAAGAGATATGAATTTTTATTTTACAAGCATTGACATTTTCTTTTATGAGGTTTTTCACCACAAAATGAGAGGCTATCAGCAGTGGAATTGTCCCATAGCTGCACAGCCATGTTATGATTTTTATAGCAAGCCTTGAAGAGTTTCAGACTCCAGGCAACACTCCAGAACTACTGAGCCCCAGACTGAACTGTGGGCTCATGCTTCCTTGGTAGTTGCACTAATTAATTAAAAAACTAGATTTAAAAATTCTTCTTGGGCAAGGAGCATCTTTATGTCTTATATGGCATCTTTTCAAAGTTTAACAATTATTGTACTTTGATTTTGTCCAAAACAAAGACTAAGGCAATAATAAAGAGGGTGACATTCCTGAGGGTCCCACTGCATTTGAATCCATGTGTTTCTACCTATCATGTGTTCACCTGTGAGCTTGAACAGTCATTTTTAAGGGATGCAAGAACAGGAACTACATTCACAGATGCTATACACTAATCTATGTGCACGTGAAATTTCCAAAGCAGCTCTGCGATGCAATTTTTAAGGATCACAGACTGAAATAGACTGAGAAACATATTGCTATGACTTACTTTAGATTCTGCTCAGGTACTTTACTTTCTAGTAGAAAAACGTCCTTGGTAAGCTGCAAACCTGAAGTCAAGTGCCTGTCAGACCTAATTTGGAGTCTAAGCCTGACTTAGGAGCTAAATGCTTTCTGACAAGAGCTGGCCTGCCTCTGTACCCATCCATGTAAAACATCCTGTCAGCCCTCAGACTCTAACAGGTCTTTTTCTCTCTCTTTTTTTTTTTTCTTCACACTGTGACTGTTTTCATATGTGTGTAGCAATCTTTTATGATCCCTTTGGAATAGGAGTTTATAGCCATGGGGTGGGTTTGTGGTGCACCCTAACACTGCCTTTAGGTGGGGCAGGCTGCAGGAGGAGAATGGGTTTGTGCTATGAGGTCAATAGTTCCCAGATCTGAATAGTCTCACTCTTCACCCCTTATTTCTACCACTGCAGCTTCCTGCCCCTGGCCACCTTAGCTCCAAAGTCCTTGTCACCTCCCTCCCACCTCACACCCTCAGGTCTGGTTGTGCTTCCCCCACCGGCCCCAGCCCACACAGCTATCGCTCACCCGCCCTAGATGTGGCTCTGTTGGGTTTGATTCTGGCCATCGGATGATCTTTCCAACAAAGCCAATTAGTGTGGGTCACACCACTTTGGAACACAAAGTTACCAGACCCTTTTGTTTATGGTGAAGCTAGAGCATTAATAGTCAGTCTGGATGATTCCTGAGAAATTATGCTGTTCATCACTTTGGAACACATCGAGGTTATCACGGGGTTGCCAGCCTTACCTCATGGTCACAGTTGAACCATTCCTTCTAACAGATACAACAGGAATCTTGCAGCAGCTCTTTGAGGTTGAAGAAATCTACTTATTTTTATAACTTGCATGACACACACATGTATGTGATAGCCATAGGCTCTCAGTGTCATGGTGATTTGCTGTACTCATGTAGGGCAATCTCCCATGGGGTCAGTGGGGGTAGACCTTGTGGAAGGTGAGAAATGCAAAGGGATCATTCTTTCAATAATTAATTCTCTATTCAGCTGTTGGGTTTTCTGTTCAGACCCAGCTGAATGGGTTAGCAAAACAAAGACAGATGGCAGCAGATTATTTCAAACACTTCTTTGTTAGTGGGTAATCAGCACAGATTCTGCCACCTTCCCACCCCTCCTTCACTCTGAGCTCAGTCAAAGCCCATTAAGTAAATGGAAAGACTCCTATTGATTTTGATGGGCACTCAGCCAGGGCCTCTGTCTCAACAGTTTCCTCAGCTAAACTTTGGCCTAATCATCATTTTTGAATGTTTGGGGCAGGGTTTTTTTGTTTGTTTATAAAGAAAGAAAGTAATGCTGATGTAGAAACCCTTGGGAACTACTGGGGGAGAGATCAAGCTATGGTTTCACATGCACAAGATACTGCCATAAGAACATCCAAGGTAAAAGTTCAGCCTCTTTCAACTCTGTGAGTTTTATGCCACTTAAGCTCAATTTTTAGGGCAAGTGTAGAAAGGAGGGCTACAGATGAAACATGTGCTCTCTCTGCCTTTTGAGCTGCATCCCCTGGAAGAGGTCCTTGAAGCAAAACTGTGTTTGGGCTGACTGCAGACCTGGGAGCTTGGATCTACTCAGGGTGCATTCTTAAAGGCTCTTGGCTGCAGGTGTCTTGTGAAGACTTTGGCCCTTTCTGTGGAGATCTGCCAGATGCTCCCTACTTGCTTCTCCTTTGAGACACATTTTATTAGACCAAATGTCTGACATTTATCTGACATTTTGGTGTAAAACTCGTTGCTATCCCTGGGACGACCTTGTAGCGATTGGATGTATTTCATGTTATTTCCACAAATATAACTGAAGCACTTTACCCTGTTGCCACATATTAACTATATTCATATCTAATTGGATTTTCTGCATGGCACGTGCCTTTCTGTGATGCTGACTTTCCCTACCAGTGCCAAATATCCATTTTGCTTCTTACAGTGGGTACGTGTAGACCCACAATCCCTTAGAATGAATCCTTTCTGTCTTAGATGATGTGTTTAGTCTTTCCCTCCTGACACATATTCTCCTAAAAGACTGGAAGCATTAAGTGTGCAGTGACCGTGTGTTGCTTGACAAACCTTAACCAAAGAGATGCATCATCAGAAATTAATGCCTCTCACACAAACCTATTCCAACCTAGAGCTGCCCTCTGTTGGCAAGCCAGGCTGGCTGAGTCAGTCTCCAGGAAAGGGGTTTTTTTTGTGCATGGGAAGGACTCCAGTTAGGGCAAGTTACAGCTCCACAATCCCTGAGATGCGAGGTGGTGAGGGATGGCGAGACAGCCTGATGCAGCCACCAGAGACATTTCAGGATGACTGGAACAGGAAGGGATCAAATGTTGCTGGATCAATAATTGCATCAGGTTTTGGCAGACTGCTTCCCTACAGCTCTGAGAAGGAAATAAACAGAGACAGAACAGTCTTGTGTGTGCACATGACTCATTTCTTCATACAGCTCCAGGCAGAAATAAACTCTCTCAAATAAACATCTCTCTCAAATCTGTGCAGATTTACAAATGTTTAAAAATTCAACAGGGCTTCTGCATATTTATATTTGTATTTAATGACCTGCTTTTTAACTTCCGTCCCTCAAAGCCATTTGATACAGATAAAGAGAAAAAAATTGCCAAGAACGGTTGTTTTCAGAGGTAGTTCAAATTTAATGTGTGAATATACTTGGCTGTCAGCAGGTGGCTCTGTGTCGAGTGAGCTCCTGTTCTTGATGTATGCATGGAATTGAAACTTTTAAAAACAATCTAATTTATTTTTTCAAGCCAACAGAAAGGTAATAAAGGTTTATAATTTGGCAGTAGGAATGACACTAGTCAGAGGAAAGATAATAAGTGAGAAACTCTCGCTTGAAGGAAAACTGTGGCAATGATAACAGTCTGCTGCTAGAGAAAAAGTCTGGTCTTTTTAACAGAAGCCATGTCAGCTTTGCTATATATGCAGGTTTTCAGATATGGCATCAAGCATTTTATTTCTGTTTGAGGGTTTGGATTTTTGTTTTATTTTTAAAGTTCCTGTTTTCAAGGTATGATGTGACTGAGTGGAAGCACTGGAATGTAGGATCTTGTCTATTTTATTGCAGTAAGTGGGAAACTTTCCATTTCATTCAGTGGGAGTAGGACTGGCTCCTCATTGCCTCATAGTATCAGGCTGAGGATTGTCACGGTGACTTTCTGGTAGGGTTACGGATCAGATGGTGTCTGAAGATGCTACAGCAGCAGCTTCATGAATATATAAAAAATTATCCTTATTTGAAATGACGATTTGATAAACAACGTAACATGCTTTAAACCAGAGGAATGTGCTTTCCCAGTATTTCAGTGTCTTCTTATTTTAATTGGCAGGGAGCAGTTGTCTGTCATAGGCAGGTGAGAGGATCTTGTGTGAAAGTATATTTAAGAGCCTTTATGAGAATGGTGAATTCGAGTTAGAAAGAAAGAGAAAGAAAACTGGCTTGCACTGGATAAGTGGGCTGTGGAGAGATTTCAGTGTGTAAGGAAGGGGCAAAAAAGGAACAATATGTTAGCAACAGCTCAATAGTCCTGGCCATTTCCATTGCTTAGGATAGAGATAGATTAAATGTACTTACAGAACTTATGCTTAAGATGTTTTGATTTTTTAATGAGATTCAGAAAGAAATTGCATCCTTTTTCGAAATTCAGTCCTGATCTTTCAGTCTTACCAATCCTGGTCTGTGACATTCTGCTTGGCAATGAATTATTTCTCTGCAAGTTCCTGCATGTGGGTTGGGGCAATCCCAAGCACAAATCACACCATAGAAGGCCATTGGGTCAGTTAAGCATGATTTTCCTTTCATAAATCCATGCTGACTGTTCTCAGCCACCTTCTTGTCCTTAATGTGCTTTGAAATGGTTTCCAGCAGTATTTACTCTAACTTCCCAGGGATTGAGGTGAGGCTGGCTGGCCTGTTGTTCCCAGAGCCCTTCTTCTTGCTGTTCTTGAAGACAGGAGTGACACTTGCCTTCTTCCAATGCTTGGGAATGTCACCAGATCACAACATTTCAAAGATAAACAAAAGTGGCATCAGACTGACATCAGCCAGTTCCCACTCCACTTGTAGGTGCACTCTATCAGGTTCCATGGACATGTATGTCTCTGGTTTGAGAGAGAGAGCTTCAGCTTTAAAGCTATTCCCATGAGAAGAAGCCTCATTGCAGCTTTTTCCAGACCTTGCTTCAAAACAGATCAAATCACCTTGTCTTGGATGTGGCCAACTAAACTCCTAGGAGTGTACTCAAAGCCCTGACAGTGAATTTGTGAGGCTGGCTGTTAGGAAAACTGTCTGATTTACAGGAGTAAATGGGAAGTGGAATTCAAAGGAGACATAACCATAATGAAACTCTGGGTTTTGTGCTTCTGTCAGTGGGAAGAAGGGAGGAACTATGCACAGTTTTCAGGTTTTAATGAAATTCTACTCTTCTATGGCTAGTATGAGTCATTTTGTGTTTATCTCATTTGAGCATCCTTTTTGGGTGTAAAGTTTGACTATATTGC
This sequence comes from Orthonyx spaldingii, assembly GCA_013397795.1. Lineage (NCBI taxonomy): Eukaryota > Metazoa > Chordata > Aves > Passeriformes > Orthonychidae > Orthonyx > Orthonyx spaldingii. Next base: position 1,536,580 of record VZTJ01004268.1, read on the forward strand.
CTCCTGAGTGGGTTTATTCCTTCTCAGTCTCTTCAGGAATTGGAGGACTCAGAACAGAAATAGATTGATTTGAGCTCATGTGCTCACAGAACTTGCTTAGACTGAGAGGTGTGTCCAACCTGAAAGTTATTTACACAGAGAGCAACACAGATTTTCTTTCTTTTACTATTATTATAGTAATATTGATAATGTATCTTTGTTCCTAAAAATGAAAGCTTCACAACACTCGAGAATGTTTCCAATTTACACAATGGTCTAATGATTTCTGCGCTCATTGATTTCTCGCATTCATCAAAAAATAATGAGAAACTCTTGAACTTGTATATGGTAAAACACAAAATGCTAGTTTCTAAAGGAAAAAAGAATAATGTTCCAAAAGATAAACAAGAATGCAACATGGATATTTTTGCATTTTTAAATTATGCTTTCATGACGAAATCTCTGTATGATGGAGATGAGCTTAAATTCAACTGATATCTGTGGGTGGAGAGCATTCATTGAAGTTGCACATGCTTACATGAGTTAAAAAGGTCTTTGGTTTCTTGATTCAGAGTAGGTTATCAGTTGTACAATCCATCTTTCCCTTGCATGTATAAAACATCTAAAAGTAATCACTCTTAGCTTCCAATATAATAATTATAGTAGGATGTCTTAGATAAGAAAATTTTGTATGAATTAGTAGAAGGTCTACATGAATTACGACTTTTATATTTTATTGTCCATTTCCAGATGTACACTTAGGTTCAGATTTACTACAGACTTAGCAAATCAGTGGGGGATATGCTGGTGTAATTAAGTCGCCTTAATCTCTTTTGAAGTCAGGTTGAATCTTGACTAATTCTTCCTCCTAGTGCTGTTTTATGTGTAGATTTAATAGTGCAGGGGATAGAGTGCATCTGAAAAAAATCTCCAGTAAACTATAAGTGCTTTTCTCCTGAGCTTTGGAAACGGTGTATTAAAAACTGGTGAGCCCTTGTATATTTATTTCTATGTTTGAAAAGTGAATGTAAAACATTAATATTCTGTTAACATTGCTTATCTTGTCCCCTTTGCAAATAGTAAACACCAGGTGCAAGGCAGGGACAAACCAGCCTTAAATTTCTAAGTTTATACATGTGTGTATAATGACTGTATTTTACACTAAAAGAGTCCTTAAAATATCTGTTATCTCAAACCTTAAGTGTGACCCTGAGGCATGCTGACCACCTGAAGGAACACTGTAGAATTACTCAGTGTCTCCAGAAATCCCGGCTGTCACCTGATGGATGTACGTGTTTGTATCACAGAAGACTCTTGGTTGTCATTTCACCACAAAGACAATTGATAATTTTGCTGAGTTACAGTTATGCTGTGCCCTGAGCTTCACAACATCACTGAAATGGTGGCCCCTTGTGCCAGTAGAGGTTTTGGGCCCCATTTTCTTTAAATTGGGCTCACTGGCATCATCTGGTTGTCCTGCACAACACGACTCACATTAAACAACGCCTGGCAAGAGAGAATGTGTTTCTCAGGAGAACAAAGACAAGCCTATTGCAACGCACAAACAAAAGTGATGGAATTCCGATTTCAGTTCCGTGTTGTCTGGCAGCCTGGCTAATAATGCTTGAATTCATTCGTAACAGAATAAACCAGTATTTCTACCATGAATATATCCAATTCATGGGCCTATAAGTGACCACTAATGTCACAGTATTTCCAAGTCTTGCTGCATCACTTATACAGCAACAGTGCACTTTCATTTACAGTTTTGATTTCTCAAATAGCTTCAAATTCAAATACCACCATTGCATATTTTTGGCTGAAAGACAAGCACTGCTAAAGGACACAGACCTTTCACACTTTAAGAGGTCTCCAGCTTAATGTGATAAAGTTTATCCCTTCCCTACTGACCTCTTTAATACCTACCATAATCTTTCTGTGCAAAGAATGTGTCTGCAAGCTTTTTATGTTGGAAAACGTCTCTGAATAAATATTTTTCTTTCCACAGATTAACACTTTGAATTTGATTGTGACAGGTGGCTGGAGATACAATGACTCAGAGATAGTAAGATAATTCTTATGAGCCTTTGCATTAATAATTTGTAAAGAAAAATTTATTCCAGACAATTTTAATCTATCATATCTCTATATATGCATAAATAAATAAAATATTACTGTTCCAGCATTAAATTAATATTGAAATATAAGACTGTATGAAGTATATGAATAGTGATTTTTTTCAAATTGCATTATCACATATCCATTAGCACTGATTTTGATAGTAAGTGCTCGGAGGAGGAAAACACTCCTATTTGGGGCTGATTAATGTTCCATGTTGCAAATAAGGCATTGCTGAATCAAAGGAGGTTTTCCCTCTCTGTGACCAGATTTCCCTCTCTGTGACCAGAAAATTCTACCTGAAAACAGGTACAACTCCATTGATTTATCCAATTTATCCTGGTAAGATTTGGCAGGAAGACTCACACCTCAATTTAGAATCCATTTGTTTCAGTGAATCGGAAAACAATAGTTTTAATGGCTATATTATAAAACCCCTGAGCATCCACTAAAAAAATAATAGCTTTTAGTAAAACTAAAAGTCAGTAGCTAACTGAATAAGCATAGTGCAGTAGGTTGTGATGTTAAGGGAGCATGAAGTAGCAGTGTGCATAAAAGGGTGCAGAGGACGATAAATGTATAAATGTTTTTTATTAGGGTATGCACTGAAGTATTCGGCATAATTTAATGGATTTCAGTAATTGCATAAAAGTGACAGCAATTAAAGAGCCTTCTGATCACTGACCAATTCCCACACCACCTGTATGAAGTGGGTCTCTCTGGCTACCTTGTTACCAGGCTGCACTATGGTCCCTTTGTTGATATGCATGGACCTCACAGCTGTACACAAGGGAAATTGCACATGATTTTTTTTGTCATTGAAATAGTAACTTTCAGTATTCTGAGATACAGAATTCAGCTTCTTTATGTTGTGAAACACACACCTTCCTTTTCTGTGATGAGAATGGTCACACATCCATTTTACTCTAAAATTCATTGTACAGATATAATGGGATGAAAAGGACAGAAATACAAACCCACCATTGTAATGCATTTTAAAATAAAAACTTCAGGAGCCAAGCCCATGGAAATCCAGAATTTGTGTCAACAGTTATTCCTCTTTGGAATAGAATGAATTCTTCTGCTCCTTGAACACAGCATGCATATTAAATGCAGCATCCTATAGTGCTATTGTCATGCCTGGTGGATGGATTAAAAGAAAATGGAAATTCCTCTTTCTGCTGTTGGTGAATGATTTGTTGCTCTCCTTAGTGGCGGGTAGATGTTTTATGAAAGACTTAACTTTGACATGCTGTAAAATGGAAACTGCTGGAGGAACAATAATTTTGACTTCTCTATATTTTTAATCTTGGCAATAGAGTACTGAAGCAGAGCACATTTTTGTACACAGCTCCTCTACCAGCATAAAGTAAAAAAATAATTTAAACAGTCTTGGCAGCTCTAGGAAGTTACCAGGAAAAAGGTGTGGTCTGTGTTAATTTGATACAGTGGCTTAAGTCTTATTTCATTATTCAGAGATCCCCTTGCACATCTCCTGTGCAGACATTGAACATATCCAGCCTTGCTGAGGGAACAGCATAGCTCTAATTCCGATAGCAGAATGGCTACTGGTAAGTGATATTTTTATTCCTTTAATCAAAGGCATGGCCAACAGGAACCAAATACTAGATGAAGCATGGAGAATGCTGCCTGTGGGCCCCTAGGTAAGTGCTCCAATGCGTGCATATTTTCTTCAATACTGTGAGATTAACTATAATCAAGGGGAAAATATCAGTCCTTCAGCACATGCAAAACATGCTGAGATTTGTTCTGCAAAATCTGACAAGCTCAACAAGACACACTGCAAAGGAATCAGCCACTGACTATTTTCCTGCAGTCTACAGCTATTTCCACTCTTTACCAGAAAGCACCGTTTGAGACCAGACCAGCAGGCTGGAGGTTGTTCTCTGCCAGTGAGCTGGTGAGGGATGCAGACGTGAACTGGGATAGCTCTGGGAAGCTGCGCACCATTTGTTCACAGAGGAAGCACTCGCTTTTTCAGAGCACAAGAATCTTTGTGCCAGTTCAGGGAGAAAATCTTCATCCGTCTCGGATACATGATGTACTCCCTAATGTATGCAGTGGAAAACAGTGGAAGCATTTTACAACAGCTGGCAGGAAAAGGAGTCCACATGTTTGAGCAGTTTGGGGGATTTAAGTTTTTGGCTAATGTGCTGCACTATGAATGCTTGTACTCACAGGACGAGCTGCCAGGCACATGCTGAGCGGAGTTTCATTTGGCTACCGAGAAATCAGGAAGAGAGGACAAACTCCGGTATAGTTTATTTCAGTCAATTATTGCAGTAAAATAGTTTTAAGGCTGCATTTTGATGCAAACCCTGAACTAGGATACTGTGGCACCATCTGTGAAGGGAACTGTCCTGCTTGCCCCCTGCTACCCTCTTTGGTGCCTGAAGTCAGCCGCTCATGGTGGCCAGGGGCTGAATTGGCTGGGGAAAACGGTGTGCCTTGAAAATAATCCCTTTGTTGTTTACTGTTTACTTTGCAGGCAGATCACTTCACTCATCTAGTCCCCTGGAAGGGTTCAGAAATGTTTGTCCTGGCACACAGGCAGCAGAGGAGGTGGGGGAGGCACGATTGTTGCTCCCCACACACACGGCCAGTTTAACATACTTGGACTACAGCCCAAACAAAAACCCAAACTGCATCCTGGGCACAAATGAGAACTTGGGAATGGGTTTCCGCACTTCTCCCTTCCTGCCTTGCTTGGCTCCCAGCTTTGCAAACTGCTGGCATGTGCCATTGAAGTGGATGCACAGATTTCCCTGCTCTGCCGAGCTTCAGGAGTGCCAGGGCACAGCAGCCCTAACTGGGTCAGAGACTTTCTTTGTACAAGTGAGCTGAGCTGCTGGGAAACCTTGCTGGAGCCATGAAGCAGCTTCTCACACACGCTCCTCTCTCCCAGAGCAGTGGAGGGGATGGGGCAAGGAGGGGGAGCGGATGAAGTGGGGCTGAGCTTCCACCACACTTGGTTCCCTGCCAGCATAAGCTTCCTTACAGGGCTTACAGGCACAGCACAAGCCCGAGTAAAGCCCCAGCTGCTCCCACGGCTGCCAGGGCTAAGCACTCTGGAATCAGAGTGGTGCCACCAAGCTCTGCATCTGTCACTCCCCTCTCCTCTGTGCTCGGGAAGTCGGGGGAGAGTGAACAAGAGACAAGTGAGCCTATTAGCATTTATTATTTGTATTATTATAGCACCTCAGTGCCTAAGTCGTGGACCAGAATCTCATCCTATTAGCACTGTGAAAACCCAGAGGCAAACTACTGCAGTCCCTGCCCCAGAGGGCTTACAATCTCCTTTTCCAAACAGGGGTTCAAAGAGATGGAGGGGGTAAAAAGGGAGAAGTGACAAAATGCTGATCACTGTGATGGAAAGCGTTGGTTTTCTAGTAAGAACCATCAGCTTTTAAATGCTTAGTTGGATTTAGATATTCCTCACACAGTCAATATTTTGTATTTCTCATGGAAAAAAAAATCAAGAAATCACACAGAACTTCATATTATATTCAGTGAAAAACATTTTTCATTGCAAGAAACATACACAAGGTTATTTTTAAAAAATATTGTTTAGTTTGTATCTTCTAAGTAGATATCTGAACATGTTTACAAAGTCTACACATGCAGTGTACAAAAAACAGTTAATTTTTTAACCAACCCTTTAGGCTCATTCCTTTACTCAATTTGCACTCTTGCAAAAAAGAGATACCTTTTAATTAAATTCTTGACAAAAAAAAGAAGTGATTTCATACTGACTGCTATTCTCGACACACTTGTATTTTCCCTGTGCTCATGATTTAAAACACAATCTAAATGGAAATTATTGGCTAGATACAGGGATAGAGAACAACTGTGTATTTAGGAAATCTATGATTTTACAGGGTTTTCTGATCAAAAAGTGTGATTACAATGTTGTGCAAAAAGGGCATGTGATTTACAACTTTTTGCAAGCATATCTTATGTGCATATTTTTAATAACTTGCCTATAAGGGGCCAAATCCTGCTGTTCTGCTAGAAGTTCCTCTAAAATCAACAGCTCTTTGACACTGTGCTCTATTCTGCTGGCCTCCTACTGCTGTGTGTCGTAGTTAATACTGTGAAAAACTCAGTTTGAGTTCAATATTCCTGGTTTTGACTGTAATTACTCTATGGTAGTAAGTGTTTGCAGGTTTGAGTATCTTACAGAGGCCTACAGGACAGTATGATTTATGTCCATGCAGAGGGACGAAGGGAAGCAAAACCAGCTGGGCAATTTGCAAAACCATTAAACATTTTTCATGGTCAGCTCTGCTATTTGCCATTTGGATAGCCCCGACTGGAATCACCTAAGTAACCTAAATCATGACCTGAAAACAACTTTCAATATTAGCTTTCTTCTCTCTGTGCATTCTCTAAATTGCTGTAAACATCCAGGATACCCATATATATACACACAGACACCTGGGTATGTGTGTGTATACATGCATGTATAGGTACATATATATATACACACATATATACACACACACAGTCAAAGTACATGTGCACATATGGATACAGAGCTATGATGTCGTTAGGAAACAACAATGTCATTTTTATTGCATTCTTAAGTATCATGGAACAGGGGTATTATAGGCACACATCTCAACTACTCCTCCTTTACTACAGTCCTAAAGCTCATTTACCTGAGATCTGCATCTGTAAAAATAAAGTTCCATTTTTTAGCTGCATGTTACAAAAGACTAAATATCAGCCCCACAGATATGAAATTACAACTTAATTTTGAGACTAATTTGCTACAAGTAAAATATTCTATCTTATAAAAAAGATACTGCTGAAAGAGATACATATTAAAAAGGAAATATGATTCTTAGAGGTTTAAAAATCTCCCTATGCCTTCCCACATGGTAATAAATTTATAAAAAATATTTGACACAGAAAATCTCCACAGAAATCATCCTGCTGACAACACGTACCCTTTCAAGACACCCATCTTGCAAACGTTACATAGTTCAGGAGGGCAAACTCCACACAATGGGTATTTAACTCTCGTCGTCCCGTCGGTAGTGAATAGTTTGTATTTCCTGAGCTATGAACATGGCCATCTCTCTCGTGCCCGCAGCAATCACTCGGCAGGACATAAGATCCAGAGGTCCCCCTGAGGACAAGAGGATTAACGAGAAGTGTCTTAAATATAAGCCATGCTGTGATTAGGTAGGGTCAGAAACACTGAAACAGCTTCATACCTAGCTCCTTCTGGGGTGGAAAGGACAACCTAATTCTACAACTCCTACGTGGAAATCTCCAGCAAAAAATTACTTTATAAAATTCTAAATCCAGAGCCAAAGTACGTAAGAGAAGCAGTGAGGGCCTAGATTTGTTCAGTACCCAACAATAAATGCAATATTCCCCTCTTCTAGCAATGGGAAGGGATAGGACAGAAACTAGTTCATTCAGCATACCCTTCTTAATCCACCAGATCTTTCCACAGTATCCAGTTACTGGTCACCAGTAAACCATTACTCTGAGATAGGTACCATTTAAATTAATTAAGTAATAATCTAGAGACTGTGCTGTCCTTTACTCCCTTTGAGTGGTTTCTAGTCATACATGTTCAAACTTGTACCTCAGAGTCCTCCTTTCTCGGCAGGATGTCTCTGCTGAAATGTGTTTGGAACACCTGAGTGTACCTGCCAATTTCCTGGGCCGGTTCCTTACTGTAAATACGATGCTTTAAGGGAATTACTCAAAGTCATGGAAATACAGTTTGACTCAGAAGACCTTTGATGTGATGAAACCCCATGTGGAATTACATCAGTGTGCTCTGAATAACCAGACCAAGTCTAGTGGAGAGTACAGACCTTTCTACAGGATATTGCTAGAAATGAGGTAGAGCCACAGGGGTGAGGCAACACACGTTGCCCCGAGGCAGCCACTCACTCTGTCCCCCAACAGTCAATGGAAAAGCAAGGGCATTTTGCTCACCTGAAGTGTCAATCACAGTGCCCCCTGCCTCTCTGATGATGACAGTGGCTGCTGCCAGGTCCCAGCAGTGTAACCCAAACTGGTAATAGGCATCTGCAGCACCGGATGCCAAGTGGCACAGGGCCAGCGTCGAGCTCCCAATGACACGGACCCTACACCCCACCGTGACACAAAGAAGAAAATGCTTTTGATTTCAACCTGTGTGTACAATACACTTGTTACAGTCTTTCCTTTTTTTTTCTTATTTACTTTTTTTAATGACTTTTTGGTCACAGATGTGAGACATATACTGTAAAACATCTTACCCGTGTGCTTGGGCCTTGAGCAATCTCTCAATGTTACCAAGGAACAATTTCAAAGTTGCAGGGTCACGTTTTGGACCAATTTCTGTTAAAATTAAGGCCTTCGAGATATCTGCAATGGTAGGGAGATTTTCCCATTAATTCAACAGCTTCCAGGTAGTTTCCATAAATTTGTTTTTAAATTAAACACTTAATGGACTTTTCACACAAAAATCATTTTCACGTCCCTTTTTCTACCCCAAACTTTTTCATAGAGTAAGTGACAACTTCACATAAAAATTCAAGCAAGACTAGGTTTCTCCTATCAAATAGTCTGTTCTAAACACACTTAAAAAAAAAAAAGGAAGATTAAAACCAAGAATGCATTCTTACATTCCTTGTCTTTCCATACATTGTTTTATTTCATTGACCAATCATCTTTTGGCAAATTCACTAATATTAGCAGTCAACTAAAAATAATCCAGTAACCTAGTAACTGTTCATGATGCTAATCTATTCATATTTGAAAACAGGAGGTTCTTGAATAGAGATTCTAATGTAATTTGTTAATCAATTATAAACATTTGGGAACCCACTAAGAGGAAAGAAAAGTTTCTCCCTAAATCACCAGTCACCTTGTAATAGTTCATGCTGACATTTCAAAGACTGAAAACACTTTATGACTGGAAAAAACCCCTTCTCGTGACAAATTAAAGCAGTATCTTTATTCATAATAATCTGTGAATGTTCTGTTTGTCTTGTATTTAGCAAGAGCAAGGCTGTCCTAGAGCAGATGGAGATACCAGCCTTGTGTACAGTCAAAGGGGAGACTCACAGTGACGTGAAAGGTGTTGAAGCAGTCCTCACATGAGATCTGAATACTGCCAGGTTATAACAAGCGTGTGCCAATGTAGGTGGAGATGGTTGATCAAATGCCAAGTGTCCCTGCTCCTGCTGTGCCAGCTGAACTCGGAGGCGTTAAAGGGATGACAAAACTCAAAGGTTTAGCGGTTGAGAACTCACTGACTGGGCTGTGCCCAATGCCAGGTGTCACCTCCTACCCTGGGCTAAAGGCGAGGCATTCATTCAGGTAGGCAACCTCTACTTGGTTCTTACAGCTACCTGCATAAGCTGAAAGTTCTCAGCAGAAGGAGCAAGGAGGTTTTCAAAAGCAGATTAGGCTGGAGTGAGACACCATTTTATTAAACAGGCTACCAAAGAATTCAGTATTGCAGATGAACCTTATGGATTCAAGCAATGTGGTAAAATGGTTGGTGAGTAACAGGTATGTAATTAGATTAAAAGTTACAGGGTGTCACAAATGTTATCTATAGGAACATAGACTCAACTGCTGCTTTTTAAATTTCTGCATTAAAATAGAAAAACACCAATCCAGGCATGCTGTAGGGTATTTGTTGTTTAGTCACTACTGAAAACTCTGGATGGGGAAAGCAATCTGCCTTAGATTATTTTGCACAACAGACCACCCAATTTATAATCAGAGAACATTTAATGCCCATTTCATTGCTGAAATGCACCAAGCATTCACACCACACCAGTCATAGTTAGGTTGTTACTGAGACAGTTATTCTTTTGAGTTATTGAATATATTTCTAATGCATAAATGTATCTCTTTAATTTTCATCAAGGCTACAGACAGACATTGGAGGAAGAGACTAAGGCAACTCAGAGGGAGGTCTCTGCTTAGAAAAAGGAGCTCACTGATCACAAGACACTGAGATTTCAGGAATTCAAGATACAAGATAAAATTTACTGACTATTCCTCATTCTGATAGAGGCCAAAAAAAAACCCCAGAAAATGAAACTAGGCTCGGTAGAAAAGATTTAACAGTGATATGGATAAATTTATGAGGAAAAGATCAATTCTGTTAACCACAGAAGATTAAAAAAAGAAAATACATTTACAATATTAACACATGTAAGGCCTGACATGAATCTAAGCATGAGAAGAAAGTATCACTCCAGATAACAGGGAAGACTGATTCTTCATTTAAGTATATCATAACTGCATGGACTCCCACACCAAACCTCTACAAAACTGGGTGTTGACAAAGAACAGCGTTTGCCTGGGCTGTGATTTCAGGTGATTAAATCTGAAGAATGAATGTATAAGTGTAGATCAACGTCATACAACAATTACATTTCCTGAAAATAAATGGCAGGAAGTGACATGACAGCTTAGATCTCAAACACATCATGGCCACTTCAGTTCCAGTGGCAGGTACAGGGAAACACAGTCTCTCTTCCAGGGTTGGTTTATTTCACTGAAGTCACAGCCCTTACAGAGCAACTGTGATTTAAAACATTTAAAGCATCAGTAGAAGTGAGATTAAAGTAGATCCAGCTTCACTGGTGAAAATTTCCCACCACCAAATGATGTGTCTCAAAACACAAGAAAATTTCAAAGCATTTGGAAGGGAGAAAGGTCTACTTCCCTTGCCATGTTCTAGACACCCACATACACGGGATGTCCAAAGAAAGGAAGATAGAAGTGACATGTGCCAAAATTGTTCATTGCTCAACTGGAAACCAGAACTCTCTGACTGCAAAAGCGAGGCCATTTCAATGGTGGTTCATCCAGTACAACTGGGAGCACCCCTAGTTCTTCCTGATAGACTCTGCCAGTATGGGCTTTTTTCGAATATGAGATATTTGAGCACTGATAAAAAGGTGATGTATAATCAATAATTAAAATCTTAGGGGTCACTGACTTTACAATCCATCTCTCCAAATAGGGAGACTCCAGCTCACTATTAATTAAGATGAATTAACTAAGCCGAACTTCCCAAATTTCAGGTGAAATTTGGATGCAGGGTCTGTTTGAGGCACTCAGGAAACCTGTATGTCAAGTTGCTTGAATTTACTGTGTTTTGAGCTCATTAAATCTCTCTTTGTGGTGGAATTTTTACCACCTCCTGTGTACAGCGGTGTACATTTTTGGCATATGTCTGCTTCCACCTACAACTGAGTGCTACGCTCTCCTCTCCATTTTGATTAACTAAAAGAACACTTCTCTAAATAATACCAAATTACTGTTTTCTATAATCATTAGGCAAACAGACAGATCTATGACTTGGTTTACCGATAAAAGAATCCCATTAAAGTGCTGACAAAGTGTTGCTGGCTCTTTGTACATCTAAGCATACCTGACACACCAGAGCAAGCTGTTAAAGAACCCCTAATGAAGCATGCATCCTTTACTTTACTGGTAGCACATAGCCTACAGACATCATACACTCTGTGACGTACGAATTCATGGGAAAATAAGTGAATAGCAGCCACCACAGTACTCTGAATCTGATTCACCATTCCCATTGCATCTTGTTTATAAAAAGTTATGCCAGTGCTCAGCTGGAATGAAACTGGTGAATCTACACATTTTTCCTTATTTTAAACAACGGTTGTGAAGCAAAATAATTTAGGATTGTTTACACAGTTCATATTCAGATGTATATTTCAAAAAGAAAAGGAGGAAAGTTGTGATTTTTCAGAAAAAAACAAACACAAAACAACAAAATTATCATGCAGGTGAAATACTTTCCATCAGGATAATGATGTTCATTATCCTAATGATGATTTGCAACAACTCTGAAACAAAATTAACATATTCCTTTTAGAGTTCTAACAAAATCTAGACCAACCTGTCTCTTTTGATACCTGAAGCCTTTTGTCATTACAAAATGCCCCTTGACCTCTTCTACCAGTGTATAATCGTTCTTCAGTGCAGTGGTAAATTACACCAAATTCAAGCTTTAAGATTTTGAAAAGGAAAGAAATGAATGCAACTCAAATTACTCATCATAAATATAAACAACTACTAATGGCAGAAAGATCAGCAATATTTTAATTGGTACACATAATAAAGATTATACTGATGCTAAAAAACTGGAATAATTTTACTATTACTGTGATACTGAGATATAGGTCATATAAAATTCAGTTTATAAAGAGAAGTTAATGCAATGTGTCCCTGATCCTCTAGACTCTTACTCACAGTTGGTTTCTGTTCACATTAGAATGGATTAAATCCTGAGCTGATTTCAAATTCAATTGAAATGTTTTTACTGAAAATATGCAAGACCTCTGAGGCAAGACTCTGAACGCTTTGCTTTCACTGGTGAGCAGTTACTCCTTGAAGCAACCCCACTGACCTTGGCTGGACCCCAAGGATTTGCGGCCCCAGGATCAGTCAGGCACCCAAACTCAGGAGTCACGGCACACTCTTTATTAACAGTGGACGCTTTTGTAGGCACCTCAGCTTTCGTGGTGCATTGAATTTGCCTGCCTTTTCAATCAAAGCAGCACACTCTAGTCACTTGTTCAAATCTTTCTCTGCAAAATACTTTTGTGAGAATCTCTTGAAGTCACGGGACTCCAAGAGAGGGATTTTGGACAGAAATACCCTGAATGAAAGCTTAAGAATGTGCAACACTGGAATTTTTGTGGGAGATTCTGTTTACCAATGAAAAGAGGGTCAGAATTAGATCCTTGGTAGTTAAAATTTCTATTACTTTAAAAGGCTCCACCAAAAGATTTTAAAACACTTTGCAAATTTCAAAGGTTAGCTCTGAAAACCACCCCTAGATCAGTAATATTAGCATTATTTAATTTAGGGGTACACAAAAATTAAGTGACTTGACTGAAGTGTCAGAAGTTGGCCACAAGGTCAAGAAAACATTTCAGATGTTCTAGACTCCAAATCTTTTCCTGCTGCACTCGGTGTTCATCAGAGACAATTCAAAGGGAATAGACTGTCCTGGCTCCCTACCCTGAGGTCCCCTCTAAACCAAGGGGTTTTTTTTTGAGGAACACACTATTAATAGACTCTTTCCCTAAAGACATCTGCAGGAATTTTTTCAGTACTGTTCAAGGCTTATAATCAGGCCAGTTCCCCTGTGTGTACTTTGGCTCCTTTTCAGTTTACTCTTTTTTTTGCTTGTCCTATTTGTTTAAATGAGGGAGATTTAACATCATTCTTTACTTTTGTTTCAGCTTTGTTTAGTTTACATAACCCAAAATATGCAGCATCAAAATCATGATGGTGTTCTAGAAAACATAAATATTAGAGAAAGCTGTCTGCTAATAATATGTAGTGTTCAAAAGGACCTTTGGCAACGAATAAATTTCAGAAAAGCATGGAAGTGTTTCTCTGCAGTTTCGACATTTGAAAAGTCTAACCAGAGATGTACACAACTTTATTCTGTTTAAATCAGTAAGAGGTACTAGCACATCCGAAAAATAGGTTGTTACTGCACAGAATTCTTGCTGGCTTCACTTAAAGCTATACATATATTTAAGATTGTGGAATTAGGCTGAAAGAGGTACATTCATTGGCAATTTGAATCACTAGTTATTCTGTAGATACATATCAAACTGCAAACCAGCAACATCTGGAGAAAAGGCACTAGCACGAATGAGTATAGCTAGGAAACTCAAAATGGCACATTGGAAGGCTAAGTACCTTCCCACCCTCACCATAATCAAGTTCTCATGTGGTGGGTACTTTTACTATGTTAAGAAAAACACAAAGGCAGATTAAATGACCTAGGCCCATAATTCTGCACTCCTTGTAAGATCAGTTCTACATTACTGATAGCAGGAGTTAGCTTTCCCAGATACTGCTAGCAGGAAAGAAGCAATAATAACAACACAGGAACACTGGGATATATGTTTAAACTGTGAAGAGGCAGCACTAAATTGAACTTATTATGGTTTTGTCTAACTAAACCTTGCTCACACCAGTATTCCCTTTTTCTCCAAATAAATCCCATAATACTTATAGTAATGCATAGAATTCTCTTTTAATTGCCAGTTTGCATAAGTAAGTTTTGCAGGACTATGATTTTAGATGAGTAGAGCATGATCAGATGCACTTAAAAAGCATGGAAAAACCTGAGTAGTGACTGATTTTTTTAAAAAATTGTTTTGTTTAAAGTTCCCACATGGTTTTGAGACTTCTAGCCAACTCTCAGGTGCCCATCTTAAAGAACATACTTCATACCTCTTTGTTAACAGCAAATCCAATGCTCACTGCCACTGTTGGAAATCTGTGAAAAATAAGAAATTAAGTAGTGCTGATGAAAAATCTCTCAACTTACTCCTTGTCCAACCCCCTTAGGCAACAAAACCCCACATGGAGCTCTGTGAGTTTGCTTGTCAAAAAGCACTTGACATTATACTATTTCTCCTTTGTCAGCCTCTTTAACTTTGTCAGTTTCTTTAAAAATGTAATTTAATATTGGAGAAGGCAAGAAATAAACACATGAAGACATCACAATTTTTAAACTGAACATGTAGTATATTTTAGGGACGCTTTTGCTTCGGTGTAATTGAATTAACCAGTACAAAATCACTAATGTTGTAACAAGTCATTGCTTTTAAGAGCACATTTTGTTCAAGCTATGCATCTGAGATAGCAATTAAGTAGCATGGAGATACCTTGCTGCTGACACCAACACAAAAAGAAACCAGTTCCTCTATGCTCTCCTTTTTCAAAGTGATGATCATGTATTCAATTTGGTCCTTCTAACTACCGTATAATTACTGCATTTTAAACAATGAAATAAATTTCTTAAAAACACATTTTAAAAGGACTTCAAAAGTCCAGAAAATACAGCTAGAAAGAGGGAATTTCACTTAACTGTATGAAACATCATCACATGACACCCCCCATCTCCCCTGGAATTCTGTGTAATTGCATCAAAAGTCAAGGAAATGCCTTTTTTTTTTGCTTTTATTAAAGTTGCAGTTATTTTAAGTAGCTAACTATAAGGTAGAGACTATAGAGGGTTCTTAAGTAGAAATATTATGAATAGTCATTAGTTTAAAACTCCTAGCACTCGAACGGTGAATTAAAAGTCTTAATTTTTGCAGCAATGACCCCTAGATTTTGTTTTGCAGAGGTACTTTAGAAATTTAAACCCAGTATCTCTGTACAGCTCCGTTTCCAGCGCTCCTCTACACACAGGCAGTGGTTGCACTTCCCAGGAAGAATGAAGCGCTTGTGTCTGAAGGGGAGCACACAGCACTGCTAGAAGGAATGTGTCAGACCCACTCGGGGTGCGGGGCCAGGCGCTCTCACAGCCCAGCCTTGTTCCCCCAGCGCCGCTCCAGTCTCCGCGCGTTAACGTGCGGCACGTTGTGAGCGAGCCAAGAGCTGGGAGCCAAGAGCTGTGGGCACCGAGGCAGCCGTGAAACTCCAGCTCACCCTCAGACAACAGCATAAACACAGCCTCCCTCACACACACCCACAGACAAAGGGATGACTCCTACGTTGCACTCAAAGGGACAAACCTACCAGGGGAAAGCACCTTGAAGAGGAAGGGAGCACTGGTGAGAAGCTACATTTTGGGTTTTGGAGCATTTCCCAGCCCGCTGTCCATTTACCTGTGTACAAAGTTGCACGTTCCATCAACAGGGTCAATAATCCAGGTCGGACTGTCGGTGAGGACACATTTTGAACCTGCAGCAGTGGATTCTTCTGCAATAAACCTGCATGTGGTGCAAGGGTAAGACAAGTATGCCGGAACATTAGCTTAGATATGTGACCCGGGAAGTACAACTCCATCATTCTGGCTTTTAAGAGATCGCTTCTCTCTGTCTCCATAAAACATTTTTGTACAAATGTAAACACACATACTGCTTTTTAAATTTAGGAACTGGCAACTTTCATAGAGACTTTGAGGGAGAGTTCTCGAGTCTACAGAATACTATTTTACATGGCGAGAAAAGAACTCTATTTATCTTCACTTCCCCAATATACCATTAAGGAAGACATGAAAATGAATGCAGAAATGGATCTGAACTGGCATCCCTGGAACTCAAGGAAAAGATTTTATGCAGAATATGATTTTATGGGTAAGGCCTGTCTCTTGCAGTAAGTAATATAAACTGCAGACTGTACCTGCTTCTCTTCTGCAGTCAAATTCAGTCAGAAGGAAATAATGCACTCTTAGAAAATCCAAGTCCTCCTACTTGTATTTTTGCACTAGTCTGACTCAGGAAATTAAAAGGTTTACAGAGCTGGACTTTCTTTTTCCCATGAACCAGAAAGAAATCAACAAATTATTTTTTGTTTGTTTGTTGTTTGGATGCACAAGGCACAAAATGAAATCTGAGATCATCTTCTCCTCTGTTGTTCTGTCCCAGTTTCTTTTAGTAGTTTTTTTCTCCTTTTTCCCTGGGAAACGAACATCCAGTTCTGGCATGTTTCCTGTCGACCTTAATTATCCCTGCTCTCCCATAAACTGCCTAAGGTTTTTTGTGTAAGAGATGTGCAGGTGCTACTCTCACAGATTTTCATAAAGCCCAGATGTACAGAAGGAGTAGAATCCAACTGTTAGTACTGAATCTTGCTGGTGGTTTCACATTTGAACAGCTGGTAGTGGTATTCAGAGTTCCTGCAAGTGCTTGAAGACAAAATAGCTTCTCTCAAAGACACAAAGAGAAAAAAAGTGGATAAAATAAAGAGAAAATGTCCTTTGCAAAAGAGTCCTTCCCTAGGACTAGAGCAGCAGCTATTGTATGTTGTGCCTTCAACCTGTACTGTATGATTCCAGGTAACACTTGAAGTCATGAACTTAAAATGTTCTTCAGACAACACAGGAGAAGACTTCTTGAATTTTTCAAATGCTACTCTGCCTTGACCTAAGTAGAAACAGACTATTTTGATGGCATTATAGACCTCCAGCTGGTACAAAGAGGGAATTAGGAGGTGTTTGTTACTATTTTCATCTCCATTAAAGGAAACAGCTGAAGGACAAAGCGCTAGTGCACAAGTGAGAAATGAGAAAGACTTCAACAAGTGTTTGAAACTCTCAGTTTAACATAACACTTTGCAGGCTCCTTGCTCTAAATATTCCATTATTTAGTCTTGTTGGTGCTGTATCACTTGACTTTTGCTTTTACAAATCCCGTTATTAGCATCCAAAACCAACCATGCCTTGTCTGCGCTGCTGGATGCAGAGGAGGTTCATCTTCTTGTAGGTGGAGCACCTTACATCCCAGCTCAGATCATCCATATTTCACATACATTGTACCTCTGCTTCAACTCTCTGCCAGCTCCCCCAGCCAGAACTTGAACTATAGCTGCTGTATTGCCAAAGAAAGGTGAAATGAGAACCTCATTAAAGACAGGAGTATTTCTGTGCAAGATGATTCGCCCTCAAGTATCGTGAGCCAGTCCCTTGCCTTTCCCTCACAGTGGGGGTGTGATGTTGCAGTCCCTGAGCTCAGAAATGCTGTCCTGGAGCTGGGCCACAGCACTGCCACTGGTGAAATCTTCATGCTCAAGAGCAATTTTTCTGAAACGTATGTAGGACAAATTAAGTGCACATTTTATGAAATCTGGGCTAATGGGTAACAAACCGCCCCCCCCTTGCTGCTATACAATACTGGGAAATGTGATGGTCCTGCAAGGTCAACTTCAGATGTCTTGCTCTGCCTCCTGTAAAAACCTGCAAACTAGGCAAAACACTCAGTGTGAAGTACTGGAGTAAATTCCAGGAACAGCTTGAGAAGTGGGAGGGATAACCACCTTATTAAAATAGTTAATTTAACATGCCAGCCTACCAGCTCCGCTGACCTCTCTTCAAATCTGGATTACAGTTTACTCCCACTGAAAATGAGTCTAGTAATTTTAGCCAAGCCTTAGACTACATCTGTTCATGCCATGGTGCCACTCTGAAATTCATTGCAGGAACAGCAGGGAAGCTGTAACATACCATAATCTGCAGCAGGAATGATACCCAGTCAAGTGCAGGACACTCAAACTGGGGATGTCCCCCACCTACACCCTTATGGGGGGGTCTGAGGACAGAAAGCTGGGAAGCTGGAGTTGGATGTCGCCCTCTTAAACTCCTGTGTCCTGATTTTAATGTCTACAGAATTAAGGCCACAAGGAACACAAAAGATGATGGTTTGTGTAATAATAGCAAGAGTAAATGTTGGGATAGCCTTTTGCAACCAGTACCTCCTGGTATTCTGGCTGTGCCTACCTACAACTCATGGATCCATCTGAAAAAATATCCTTTTGAAAAGACTCACTGGGGGCACATCAGAGTACTAAAAAGAGAGGAAAGATTAAAATTTGAGTGAAGCATGAATGAAGATGATACATATCACTTAGCCAAGAAGAGAGAAGAAAAAAGAAACATGGGACAGGATTACTTTTTGAACAGATTTTCCTAATATTTCTCTTTGCTTCTGAGTACATTTCTAGTATCTCAAGATTCATAAGTGCCTCAGTGCAAATGGCAGATTCTAATAAGATTCCTTTTAATTTTTCTAACTCCTAAAGTCTATTTTTGATTCAGAGGACATAAGAATCAAGATGATTTAGAAGTAAAAGAAATAACAGAAATCTTCAGTGCTGCTTGCAACAGCCAGGTTAGGGGAAACACTGAATACAATTTAAATGATCTCTTAATATTTTCATTGTACTTTAATTTAACCCTTGACTGCTATTGTAGACTCCTCATTGCAAGTGCTTTAATCTAGTCTAGTTAAATTTAGTTTTAATCTGTTGTTTAATCTAAATGCATTAATTATCTGAACAAATTCTAACCAAACCCAACAACCACTATTGACAAAATAAAGTTGTCTTGAAGAAATGGCAATTCCTTAATTTACTTATAAAGTCAGAAGTTAACTGTATGGAGTTGGTAAAACCTGGGATTTTTCAGTTCCTAGGTCTACGTTGACCTTACAACTTTTGTTCCTATTCCGAGTAACTTGAGTGTGTCTGATGATTCGCACTTTATGTGAAATGTGTATGTTTTACGCTCTCTGCCAGACTGCTCAAGGAAAAAAAAACTAACATAAGAGTGGAGATGAGAGAAGAGCACAGCCAGCAATAGTAGAAGGAATATTACACAAATAATAGGCTTGTAAAGCCTGGCACTCTCTTGAGAATTGCAGCCAAGAACCACACATTATGCTGTACAGTACCGCTTCAATATGCCATCACATACCACACGTATTTAGAAAGCCATATTTAGTTTAAAATATGCTTTCTGCTCCTTCTTATGGTGTTGTTTTTTTGCCCAGCAGCATTGCTGACAACCAGATTAGTAGCTGAGCCCTTCATATTTTCCTCTTTGTTGATTTCTGCACAGTGCTAGGATGCAAGGCTCATCCCCATCAGAGATGCCCACAGTTAGAAGGGAGTCAGACACTATTTAAGGGATACCCAGGCTCTGCACTGGCTCTGCAGGAAAATGAATTTTATCCACTGAAGTCAAATGTAGAAATCAATTGCAGTCTATGCATCAAACCAAACTTGGCAACTAATACAAACCCTCTCTCTAATCTGTGCATGAGCTGAGTTGTTATTTTCAAGTTGACCACAATAACTCAAGAGGAATTGACAATCTGATCTAGTTTCGAAATCTTGGGTTTGCACCCCATGTAGTAATTTATAGCCTGTTTGTGAGTAGGCATCAAATAACGATGATGATGACGATGACAAACAGCCCTGCTTCTCACTGATCTTCTCACTACAGAACACAAGGTAAATGTGATTAAATACACTTTTACTTGTTATGATCTAGCAAATGCCTATCTATGATGGCAACAGGAAAGGTCTGCAGGCTGGGACTTTTGCTAGCATAATATATTTCTGCTCTATTTTTATAGATAGTCTTAGTATAATTCTTATACAATAGGGAACAGACCAGTATTCTGAACATCATGGAGTCCACATGAAACCTTCATCCATGATGTCCCTACAGGGAAAACATTTCTATTAAATACTTATATCAAGAAACACAGAAAATATAAAGTACTAAGTATAAGGAAATGATACTTTTTAAAAAATAGGAGTCCTATGAAAGTGTCCAACAGCAATAGGTTAATATATAAGAAAGATACACAGACTTTTAAAGTTCCCTTTAAATACCAGTCAGATATACAGCACTTAAAGGACAAAAAAAAAGGTCATTGATAGTTTCTTTCTATAGGCACTCACCTGTGGGAGGGAAACTTCTCCTTCAGAACAGAAATAATTAAATTTTCCACAAAATGATCAGTTTCTGTCACGAGATCTGCTGCAGATGTCTTTGTAGACACTTGTTTTTCCTCTGTTAGAGCTTTCCTAATAATCTGAAACAGAAGTTCCTAAATCAGATTTGTTGGGCATTCAGCCTGTGCATATTAAAATAATATCTTCACTGAAAAAAATATAGCTAATCCTGAAACACAGCTGTAGGCCTAATTCTACCAGAGGCTGTTCTAATTTTTAGACAAAAAATCCTTCTGAGCTAATGAGTATTCTTTGGGAACATGGCATTTTGAACCACTCTGCAAAAACCTTCTTGACAGTTCAGAAAAGGATTGATTAAGGGATGCAACTAATGGAATAAAAGGATGATGCCAGTCATCACGATTTACAAAATTGCCAAAAGTACACACAAGATAAGAAAAAGCCTCAAGGCTCAGGCATTTTTCAAGTAAAGCCATTTTTCTCTTTTTCTATTTTTTTTTTTTTTTAATTTACAGGGCTAATACCCCACTGCTCTCTTTTAAAGTAAGATATGCAATAAAGCAAACTTAATTGGTTTCCATTTTGCCAACAAAGACACAGTTTATTTTTTCTTGTGGGTTTTTGGAACTTCAAATGCTGACCACCCTCTAGTTCCCAAGGAACTGCCATATATTTAACAAAAACAAAAATAGAAGCTTTCCCTAGATATGAAACCAATGATTTAAACCTGAACTCTCTTCTGGAAATGTCTTTATCTGATTCTCAAGGGTTTTACTGTTACAAACTCAAGTACAAATGCACATATGGGAAAACAGTTAATGAAAGTTTTTCCCCATTTTCTTTCTGTTTTGGTTTTTTTTCCACTTCTTCATTAAAAAGAAAAATAAAGGGGCAGGATACAAAAGGAGATGGCTTATTTTTAAACCCATGAAAACGACAAATTATTTGAAATTAAGAAAACCAAAACAAAGCAAAAATTAAGCACCACTTATTTGTTTAGAATGATATTATCAAAACCCAGCAGCAACAAGATCAATATTCCAAGTCCCTTCTAAAATTTATATATTTCAATTGCTTAACTAAATTTCCATTGATCAAAGTATTTAAAACCATTGAGAAATATTCGATGACGAAAGAAAACAGTTCTGCTGTATTATGCATGGGAAAGGGAACCAGAAACTCCCAAACGTCATGTCAGCTCTTGGTTTTCATAGTATAAAATACTGTATTTGAAGGGTGTGCTAACTGTTCTGACAAGTAATGGATATTGCTGACTATTGCCTTAGTATAGAAGGTATCTGGACTAATGTTTCTGCTTTGTGAGCTGTAAAATATCAGATGTGTCTATTTACTGAGCTCGTGAGGGCAGGTAGTACTTTTCAGTTTGAGGTCTTGCTAAAGTTCATACTGTGTATCAAAATATTAACCACACTTAATCTTTTTACTTCCCTCCATTCTCTGTATGGTTTTCTTCAAAGTTGTACCATAGAAGCATAAAAGGGTAACCCCAGCAAGGCCCTTGCAACTCCTCTTCAGCCCAAAGCAAAATCCAAAACACTCCAACCACCTTCAGTCATGTATTCTAAAAAAAATGCTATGCTGATACCTTTTACTTTATTTGCTCTTCTTCACTTTCATATTGTCTATACTGCTTGGAACTTCACATAGTGAAATAGATGAGGAAAGCCCTCCTTTTGACAGAGAAGATTTAAATTTCTTCTTAGCAATATCATGTTTCTGACTTCTTTTCAGTTTTAATGCATAGTAGATTGAGATTTTTGCAGCCATTTAAATAAGTGCCACTGCTCAGCAGGGCAGTGAGATCATACCTGAGCCTTACTGGAAAAGGAAAAGTGGAGATAAAACCTCTCTCCTGTGTATGTCTTCCACAATCAGCTGATTTCATTGCATGCTCTGGCACTTGATCTCTCCCATTTGAGTACAATCCTTTGCACATCCCAGCTTCAAATTTAATATTTTCATTTCTGATCCTTTACCCAGTTGTTCACGGCCATTCTTAACTTTAACCCCATCTGTTTCTCTGGTGGCCAGCATGAGGCTCCAGCCACTTTGGAGGTTAGAGAAGCCAAGGGTGTGCCTGCACTGTGAAGTGGAGGCTGGTGGCCTCTCACCCATCTCCTCTGCAGGCCCACGCCAAGGAGCCACGACAAACATTTACCATTTACCAGCCCCACAATGAGCTGCTTCACCCCACCTCTTGTGCAAGAGATATGTCAAGAGGAGAGGAGGAGAGCAGCCGTGGTGCTGGGCTGAGGTCACCAGCCACAAACGGGCACGACATCTATAGAGGCTCACCTGCAGCACGCAGATGGAAGCATCTGATTCTGCCAATTCTCTGCCTCTTACAAAGGGGCTGACAAAAGGGACCCCTGTGCATTTGCTCCAGCTTGTACAGGTATGCCATCCAAGCCAGAGCAGTCCCACACAAGGATCACATTTCCTGCATAATTGACAAAAAAACTTATTCTTTGGAAAATGATCAAATAGCTCAGAGCAGTGCAGAATTCTATTTATGTTGAATAATCCCTAAAAGTCACCTGTCTACAAAGGAGTGTTAGAGTTTGGTGCCTCAGAGTACTTCGAGAGCATCACTCAACTCCTCTCCTTGCAGAAGCCTTACAATAAGGTTTGTGGATACCTACTGCAGTTGCCTGGTCTTTCCAGATGGACATGGGTCTCCATAAAAGTCTCACTCTAGGTAACAGGCAAGCAGAAGCCAAAGGAACTATAGGATGATGAAATGGAAACAGCTGATTGCACCTTATTCCTATTGTACAATGAAACTGGCAACCAAGATGCTGTAATTTGGCTGTAAATGTATTTTACTTTAGACTTTATTCCTGTACTAGGGCTTGTCCCGAGATTACAGAGATTTTTCAGCAATTTCTAAGCAACTGATTTTTGGGAGCATGGTTATTTAGAGCAGAGCCATTTAACATTCTTAGCCCATGCTGCCCCTCCTCTAATGCAGATCTTATCCTAATACCCTGCCTGGGAGCATTTAGGGGGTTATGCAAAATGAGGGGCATTTACACCATGACATGAAGGCCACATCACAGAGCAAGACCCAGGCTGTCCCTGCTCCCTCCTTCATTTGCCATGGAGCAGGGAAAATGGAGCACTGGGGCTCAGAGCAGGCAGTCCTGGACTCTTCCTTTTTTAATGCCTTCGTGAAATTTTGTCAAACAAAGCAGAATGAAGAAGACAGAGGGCTAAGATGCCTTTTCCTCCAATACCTGCCAGGAGAGCCACCTACAGTGGCATGTTCATGTCAGATATTTCATTTCACCGTACTGCTAGCACTCACCACACACTTCTGGGAGCTCCAAGATGGATTTGCTTGCTTGCAATACTGTCCTGAAATATTTGCTCACTGATAAAATCAAACATCTAGATAAAAAGCATGAATAACTGCAAATAATTCAGGAAATTCCAATCTCATTTGTTAAAACATCTGTTCATGTTCCATAGAAAATAGCCTAACAATTTCCCCTGGGAGCAAACATCAGGGAAAAAAATCTTGAATTTTTAGAATACCAGTGGAAATTTTTTCTTTTTTTTTCTTTTCTTTTTTTTTTTTTTAGTGGCATTCTGCTGGGTCTCTTATGCCTCATAAAATCATTTTCTGGGAAAAAAAAAGAAGAGGAAAAAAAAAAGAGAGAAAAAAGAGAAAAAAATACTTTGGACTTCAACATTCTATCTTCTAGTGTCGGTTTCTTACTCTTGTTTTTACCTGTATGCATGTTTACTCATTTTGGTGAAGCTGTTCCAGTCCTGCAGTTGGAGAGAACTGTGCAGATATTACTCAGTGCTCTCAACAGCATCAAAGATGCACAGACTGGTCACGCCTGTTTTCTTGAGCAAAAAGTCACATCAAACCTATGGGTGTACTCTCATGAACAGAGAAAGCAGAGTTTACTCACAGAAAAAAACAGAAGAGAAGTTTGAAAAAGTGCAGTTATTTGTGGCCTTACAGAGTGAATTTTAAAGCAGGTCAGTGACAGAGATTACAAAACCATGACCATTCTCGTTATGAAACACCATATGTATATTAAATGAGAGCCTGTGATATTTCATAAAAGTAGTAAGAACTAAACAACAGGATGGGCAAGAGAAGCAACTATTTTAACCCAGGAATAGAGGTTACTCCAGCAACAACACTTTTGACACATATTCAAGCATCAGTTCGTTATTGGCCTTTTAAGTTTAGAAGAAACTATTCCAGAGCACAGACTGGAAAGAAGATATATTTTACCAATAGTCATGAAACACAACACAATACAAACCAAGTAAGTATATAAGCCAAAAAGCGGATACCAGAAAACTGTATTCTTGGTTAACTTTTCCTAGAAATCCAAAATCTGGAAGTGCACATCTTTCTTCAGGTTGGCTTCTGCACCAAGCCTCTCATAGACACTTTCTAATGATACCAACCCTTCCTAACCTGTCATAGTCCTGAGAAATGGAGCACCTTAAAAGTGGCAAAGTTTCATGCAGGGATGGAGACAGGAGTTGGACCTGGGGAGACTGAGAGTGGAAACAGATTTCTGGAGATGGAGGTGAAGGTGGAAAGGTCTGAGGGATGGGAAGAGAAGCAGAAGAAAAAGATTAACTTGACTAGTGGAATTGACTGGTTTTGGTCGTAAAAATAACCCCCATTTTTATAATTGAATTTCCAGCAAAAATCCAGTCCTACCAAACCCATGTTACACTGCATTTTGTGTCCTTAGCTCTAGTTTCTTTTGGCATTAGCTGGAAGCAGATTGACACTTAAATAAAAGGAAGAGCCATACCTGCACCTTTTTTTCCAGAAGGATCTCCAATGCCTTTTGAAACAAAAAAGATTCCTTATCATGACAAAATTAATTGGGAAACCCCTCCTCCCCAGCTTCCAAAGTCCTACTTATATAACATCCTTGGCTGGTTTAAATTTGGCCCACCAAGGAATCAGCTGCAGTCAGAATCATCCTTGCAAGGTAGCAATGGCAAACTGATCTAAGATTCAAAGATTAGTCTTCTGGAATGTTTACTTCTTCCAGGAAAAGGTGCTCAGTTGTGATTTTCTGAGCGAGTGAAATGATTGGAGAAGGTTAAAGCTGTCTTCACAAATTGATTATTTTGAGAAATAAGGTGTGGAGGCTTGAGTAAGTCATGAGCTTGTCTTGTGAAATGGCTGACAGAACGACTATGCTGGAGAAACTCCTGTTTTGAGAGTCTGTGAGAGCATGACCTGTCATCCTGATTTGGATTATCCATTTAGTCCCTGTATTATTAAAACAAGTCTCTTCTCCTCTGATGTTCTGTTCATCTTTGTGCGTGTTTTCTACTAAGGAGAAAATATGTTTAATAACACACCCTAATGGAAAAGTTATGGGTCTTGGACTCAAGATAGAAAAGAGGGTTTCTTAAATCACAGTGTACAGGTACAAAGTGTGTTTCAAAATAGAGCAGAATGGAAGCAAGAGAGAAATACACATTGCTGAGGTTTGTGTTTTACCCAGTTTCTCAAACAAACAATCTGCCTGATCCCAGTTCTTGGCTCTGTTAGACCTGGTGGAAGCTCTGCTGCACAGAGTGGGGTCAGGGTGCCTCCTGAGATGACTAACCTGCTGTGTCAAAACGCGGACCTGAAATAAGCTACTACAGATCTTCGCCACACAGCTATTTGTCACTAGCTAGTGAATTTCAGCCACTCTGAAGACTCTGCCATATCTAACAAGACAAAACCTCCCTGACACGGTTATTTTCTCTGCACAAGCTGCTCGAACATAAATGCTGACCCCAAAGGAAGCAAGCCTCAAGGGATGGGGCCGAGGGATGGGGCCTCCCAGGGAAGGGGCCTTCCGAGGGATGCAGCCCCGAAGGAAGCAACCCCAAGGGCTGGGCCCCTGAGGGAAGTGGCCCCGCGGGATGGGCCCCCCGAAGGATGGGGCCCCGAGGGACGCCCCCCTCCAAGGTCTGGGGCCTCCGGGGATGGGGCCCCCGCTGCCGCCATCCCTCCCGCGGCCGAAGGTTCCGGCGGCGGCCCGGCTGAGGGGGGCCGAGCCCCGCCGCCCTCCTGCCCCTCCCCAGCTCTGCACCCCAGTCGAGCTGGGAGAAGGCTCCTCCGCCCGCGGGACAGCCCGGCCCGGCCCGGAGGGCAGCGGGGCCGCAGCTCTCACCTGCCCGGCGCGGCGCGCCAGCTGCACCGCCACCTCCGTGCACTCCTTCCAGGGGTCCCCGCCGCCGCCGCCCGCCGCCGCCCGCCCTTCCTCCTCCTCCTCCTCGCACGGCTTCATCGCGGCGGCCGCGCTGNAGCGCGGCGCCCGCGCTGCCGGGAGGGGGGCCGGGGGGCGGGGGGGGCCCGGCTCCGCGCCCAGGAGCGCCCGCCGAGGAGGATGCCCTGGGAGCGCACACCGCCCGGCGCTGTCACTGCGCGCCCCGGCAGCGCCCCGCCCAGCGCAGCGCAGCGGGGCGGGGAGAGGCNCCGCAGCTCTCACCTGCCCGGCGCGGCGCGCCAGCTGCACCGCCACCTCCGTGCACTCCTTCCAGGGGTCCCCGCCGCCGCCGCCCGCCGCCGCCCGCCCTTCCTCCTCCTCCTCCTCGCACGGCTTCATCGCGGCGGCCGCGCTGCCCGGAGCGGGGCCGGGGGGCGCGGGGGGCCCGGCTCCGCGCCCAGGAGCGCCCGCCGAGGAGGATGCCCTGGGAGCGCACACCGCCCGGCGCTGTCACTGCGCGCCCCGGCAGCGCCCCGCCCAGCGCAGCGCAGCGGGGCGGGGAGAGGCGGCCGCCGCGCTCCATGGGGAAGGCGGGNGGCGGGGGGACCGCGGAGAGCGGCGCCGGGGCCGCGCCGGGAGGGCGGGATGCGGAGGGCGGGGTGCGCAGGGGGGATGCGGAGGGCAGGGGTGCGGAGGGCAGGACGCGGGATGCGCAGGGGGGATGCGGAGGGCAGGATGCGGAGGGCAGGATGCGCCGCGCCGCCATCGCCGTGGCCGTGCCTGAGATGGCGCCGGGGCCGCCGGGCTGGGGCCAGGGCGCTCCCATTTCCCCCAGGATGAGGAGGAGCCGCCGCGCTCGCAGACCGAGCGGCCCCTCGGGGGCTCCGCTGCCCCCGGCTCCCCAGGATCATCCCCCGGAACGGGATGTCGGCGTGACCGGGGCTTCGGGGGAAAAGCTGGCGGCTGGCATCGGCCAGCGCGGAAATGAAAGGGGAAAAGTGTGGGAAAAGCGGCCTCGGGAGTGGAAAGGCAAGTTCAGGTTTTAAAGTTCAGCAGCTTGTTAGTGCTTGGGAGTTCAAGTGTGTGGTAAGAAATACACTGCCCTTTCCATTTTTCTCTTTTCTTCGTGTGTCATTTTTGGATTTGTCAAGGATGAGATGAAGAGAATTCAGAACCCGCTGTCCTAGAATCCGTATAAGCCAAATTGCCATGCCGGCAGAGTAGGGAACGGAGCTGAGCGATTCTGGATCCGCCTGGTAGAAGGAGGGCAGCCCAGGATGAATGCGTGCTTATGCAACAGAGCAGCCAGACTGTTGTGCTTAAAACACCGAGTGAGTGTTGGGAACACACACTTTATCTGTCAGAGTGAGGCTTTTCCAAATGACTTGTTCTGACGCACACTTGGCATTGAATGGGGAAAAAGAGCCCTGGGACTGAATCTGTCAGCGTAGCTTTTTGAAAGAGGCATTAGGTACATAGAGTGCATGAAATTTGTTATTGTCTTTCAGCACCTGCCTTGTGGTTGAGAGTTTCATTTTCAGGGCTAGAATAGAGATGCTTTAGTGGTGAACACATTTGCATGAAGAAAATTGTATAACACCACCACTTACTATCTCTGAACACTAATTAATTTCCTAGAGACTAGGCTAAATTGAATTGACTTGGGTATTCTATTTAATATAACAGACCCTAAATCTAGATCTATTTTCTTTTGTTGCTTATCTTGTAGGACACAGATAACTTTGGGATAAGGAGGACACTCTTGCAACGTGTAGTTCACAAAATAATAGACGCTTTTAAAAATAAAACACTTGCACCTTTTCCTTCTAAAGCAAGGGACTGAACTTCATGGATTGTAGCACAATAATTCAGCTTTCTTCTTTAAATTTCTAAGCTGCACCCTAGCAGTGGATGCCACAAAGACAGCAAGGCTGTCACTCTACTTAGTGAAATATTTTTTAGTCCCCATTTTGAATCAGAAAAAAATGGTGATGAACTCTGAGAAGGTGAATTAACTTCTACACAAAGTGTAAGAGTTTGGCTGAAGTAGGAGATGATGAAATTTTGTTGAATAAATCCTCACCAAATGGTTGTCAATCTTTCTGCTGACTGATTGTTCTAAGTCACTTGTTTCCCCAAACACATATCTGCTTTGTTCTTATGTAAGATTAGTTTCCTTAACTGCAATAACCCTACAAACAGGCAATATATTTTGGACTAGTATAGAACAGAATTGCCCTGGATTATTCCTTAATCTTAGTTTCCTCTAGGTTTTTAGGAAATTTGTGCTTTTTATTGCTGCCATAGCACGCGGTGGCTTCAGGATCTTCCCTAGAGAGTTTCTGTGCAGGGCCAGATGGGTACATGTATCTCCTGGTGAGATTTGTGGACTGCTGAAATGTAGTATAGACAGCTTTAACTATGGTAAAAAAGAAAATGTACAATTAACCATGGTTTTGCATTCTAGGAAGCATCTCAGACCATGATAAAAGTGCTTTCTGTATTTTTCCTTGAAATACAAAGTTTAAGTTACTGGATTGACCAACAATAAAAGTCTATACCTATTGCTGAAACAGGCTAGATCCTATTCTGATGTAGTGCAGATAGTTTCTTCCCATATATCTCGGGTCTGCCTCAATGCCTGGAGATTTGTTGTTATTAGGCTGCCACAGGGGTATTTAGAAGGCTGTTTAAGCCATATTTTGAAAGCAGGCAGTGTGAATTACAGTGTAATAGGCAGGATGCACAAGTATCCCCACTGGAGGTATCTACAGAAAGTTACACACACTTCACAGAGAAGTACTGTCACAAAGAGGGGGAAGTGCTCTCCTTGATATTTTTCTAAGCAGGAGCATGTCCTCTTTCTAAGCGATATCTGGAAAATAAGCATTTGGACAGTTGAATTTCCCCAACCTTCTCCTCATTCTGGTGGTAGAATATTGATAATAGGGTCACCAGAGGCTGAACCTGAGAGGCTAAAATATCTGAATAAACCCTCATTTTTTACAGATTCATTGCAGCTATGTGGCTCCTGCAGGTAGATTGAAAAGAGAACTAGAAGGCCAGCAAAGAAAGAAAACTTCTTAGAAAATCAGTGACTGCAGCTAGTATTTTAAGACCTTCCAAAATACTTTGCAAAAAAATACAGCTGCCTGTGAGGCCTATAAATGGTAATATTTCTCTTTATCATTCTCCTAGTCCATGACAACTGTTTATTTATTACTTTTCTGATGTTTTCTTCAAACCTTCCTTAGCCTAGGCCTGCCCAGACAATGTGAGCTTCCTCACGTGAGCTGCTGGCTGATTTTGAATATCCGTTCACCTCTGAGCAGGTTGAGGCTGCTCTCTGCCTTGCTGGATCAGACTCTCGGCTCATCTTTCATAACTGCCAAGGTCTTTCATAACCTCTGATCTTTCATAACCCCAAACGCCAGCCAGTTCCTCTCACATGCCTTTCGTAACCTGCACACACGCCACGTGTTTAATCTTGTCCACTTGGAATAGGCCCATCCTGATGAACCTGAAATACAAGTGTTGCTTGGGTGCTTTGTCTGCCTCAACCCTCCTGAGCCCCAGCCAGATTTGTGTGGATGTCGGACTTCCTTCCCTGAGACAATGAACGCTCAGTGGAGGGGAAAACCTGTTCTCTCTGACCTCAGAGGAGAAAACGGAGCCTAGTCATGGATTTCGTTCTCTCCTGGGGTGTGAAGCCCTAATTGACTTAGGCGTGGCTCAGCTGGAGGTGGCAGTCTCCTTCCCTTCCTGCCCTAAGCCGCTGCGCAGCGCTGTGTGTGCCACACAGGGGTCCCCACTGCAGTCTGCTCCGAGCAAAACCCAGCGTCACTGCGGGGGAAAGCTTCTGCAGCTGGAATTGGTTTAATTCTGCCTCAGCAGACAGCCTGCCATCCTCTCCTTCGACAATTGCAGGCTGCAGTGCTGCAATGAAATAGGTTGTAGTTTTGCAGAGAGAGGGTGACCTCGCTGTAGCTGCCCGGCCGTCGGTGTGGAATCCTCAGAATCCTTCCAGTGTGGATCTTTGTCACTTCACGGATTTGATGGATCTCTGTCACTTCATGGGTTTGATGGATGATCTAATAGGAAATAAAATGGGAGGACAAGTGTATAACACCTTTAATAAAAACAGAGGAGGGGGGGAAATAAAGAAAAGGGAAGAAATCTTTTGCAATTATAGCCTGAGTGCGAAAGAGCGTTTCCTCAGCGTGACGGCCAGAGACCTGCTGCACTGTTATTAAAGCACTTCAGTGGGAATCCATGCAGATGGCTTTTTTACCCAGCACAGGATTATATTGGATTAGTCATATAAATTGTTGTTTACTGCCTCTAGCCCTTTTCTCCAGAGCTTCTATCAGGAATCTCACAAAGCACGTAGTTTGAGCCTGCCTTTAAGAGGTAACCCAGATGAGCAGCTTTTTGTTTGTGTAAATTGCTACAATGCTGTAGTTTAATGTAATCATAATGTTGCAATGAGAGATTTTATAGCTGATAAAAGAGGCTGTTTGGCCCAGATTTTCCTTTTGCCTACAAGAAGGGAAGTTAGATCTTAAGGAGATGCTCTCTCTTGCTGCTGCACTCCCCAGAAGAGCTGTGCTGATCCCACTTCTGCTCCATCAGAGACAATCAGGAATTCCTAACACTGGCACTGTTTTTCATAATGCTCACCAATGAGTCGTTTATGGCATAATGCTTGAGTAGTGCACTGTTCTGTGTGTGAGATATTTCTTGTGTTCCCTTTCTGTCATGCAGAGCTATATGCTGACCATCTTTCTTCTTTATGTCCAGAATGCCCAGGGCTCACTGCTTAGACACGGTCCACATTTTCCCTCCTGCCACAAACAGTCTCAAACATGCAGAGCAAGGCTCTCCCTTTAGATCTGCCCTGGGGGTTGGTTATAACAAGGAAATTTTTTTCCACTTCAAGGTCCGACAGACAGCTCTACTGGTAAAATGGCATCCTTCAGTTTTTTTCTAGAGTTTTCAGACTGACTCTGTCATCCTGGGAAGTTTTCCCTTCCAGGAGGTATGGCTGCAAGAACTTTCCTGAGATGCGAGTGCCTTTGATTCTACAACGAGGGATGTTTTTCTTCTCTGTAGGGGGTTCTGTGACAAGGTAATACAGTCCCAAGCTGTTACTCTTTTCCCTAGACCATGTCTGTGGGTGTAAAATAGAAAGATATTTTTCTCTGGCCTTGCAGGAAGAAGCAGCAGACTGCCACATGCATCCCAGTGTTGTTTTTTGATCCACTGAAAACATTGAACATTATCCACTGAAAACAACCTAGTATTATAACTTCATGTTTCTGTCACTGAAGGGGATACAGAACTTCTGTCATTGTGCTGTGACAGGAATGCCTGCAGCCTAATTTAGATTAATTAATATTATCTCTGTTTGGTTTTGTCAGCTTTAAGATTAAATTGACTTTCTCATCTATTACGAGAAAATATTTTTTTGTTTCCAATTCTGCAAACAGTCACCTTTAATCCAATCAGGTCTTAGTGCTTTTCCTCTTGATATGTAGGAAATGTTCATGAACTGAACTCTGAACTTTTGCCTGTAGCAAAAGTGGTTGTGCTGAGACTTGGAAAAGCCAGACTGCTTCTCCTTGTTTCAGGGAAGGCTCCTGAACACAAATGGGATTATTACTCTGAGACCCAAGATCCAAACAAGATGGGGAAAGGGCCTTTTTCCCATGTTGGCCATTTTGTTCAAGGTTGTTCCATGATTTTTCAACTGGCATTTGTGTATGAGACTGGCAGCCCTGATTGTGCCACAGAACACACTGGGCAGAAAAAACACTTAAGTTGTGCCATCTTCCAGACTGAAAGGGATTCGGGAAGAATTCACTGCAGACGCAGCTGATGGATGGAATAAAAGAGATCAATTTGGGACAGGTGAAATTTGTACATGATTTACAAAGACATGTAGATTTTCACAGGAAAATTTTAATTCCTGGAAAATCAGATGAGGATGGTAGCTCTCTCTGAGGGCTGAAAGGACACATATTGACCTTTAATCCACATAGAAAAAAGGCTGCACTTGGGAGTTACTGCAGGGTTGCATCAGGTAATCCCATGCTTATATATTTTCTGACAAATCAATGATTTTGGTGCACATGTAGCTGAAAAAGAGTGCTGTGGGTCACATTCCTGCTGTTTGGCAGCAAGTAGCAGGCTCAGCACCGCTGGAATCAATGACATTCTCATTTGTGTAAGCCAGCATGAAATGTGTCTTTGTTCATACCAAACTACATTAAAACAAAAATGCAAGGAAAAAATAATCTGTCCAACAAATTGCATAATAGTGTAGGGAAATATTTCTGCTGTAATTGTTTACAGTGGAAAATATCTTAGTGGCATTTCATACATTCACTGCCACAGAGAAGTTTTTAAAAAATCATGTGTTGTTAGGATCTTTGGAAAATTAACATGTTTCCTAATCAAGTACACATCAGT
Source organism: Orthonyx spaldingii (assembly GCA_013397795.1). Taxonomy (NCBI): domain Eukaryota; kingdom Metazoa; phylum Chordata; class Aves; order Passeriformes; family Orthonychidae; genus Orthonyx; species Orthonyx spaldingii. The sequence goes on from VZTJ01004268.1 coordinate 1,569,630, forward strand.
ACATATAATTTGTATAAACAATGGGTTTTTTTGTACATACGTAGGCTAACATTAGCTTTTGATTTTGGATGCTTCAAAATCTGATGTCCAGTGCTACCCAGCAGCCTTGGGCCAATTTTACAAATTGATCTAATATCTTTATTTTGGAAGAATGGATGCTCATTTTGAAGTAAATCCTCTCAAAATCAATGGCCATTTTGAAAATGTTTGATCATAATGTGTGTGATTAAACCAACAAGAGCTTCAGCTGTAGCTTTTCCCAGGAGTTTCAAGATAAAAGTTGGGGGGGGCGGGGGTTGTGTCATTTGGATAGATCAACGCTTGTTTGACAAAATCTGCATCTTACACAAACTCCTTGCAGGTCTAGCTGAATAGTTGAGAAACCTGGCTGTTGTCTGCTTCCTCCATCTGTCTTCAATTCCCCTGCCAGGCAGGGAAAAGTGGGAAAGAAGAGGGCTGCATGGCTCACTTTCTAGGTCAGAAATCAGGAATTCTTGTTTCCCTTTTAGCTCTGTTGGTCTATTTCCCAACCTTTTTTGTGTTCTACTGGTAACAATTTCTGAGTTTTGAAAATATTTGGGTCTTAAAAACTGTGCATAGCTGCATCGTCAACTCCTGGGTAAGCAAGAGAGCAGCAGTGTGCCCAGAACTGGTTGTTGTTCCAAGAAGAGCTGGGGAAACTGGATCTGCAGGTTTCACACATGACAATCATGGAATAGGTCAGGTTGGAAGGGACCACAGTGGGTCATCTGGTCCAACCTCCCTGCTCAAGCAGCGCCATCCCTGAGCATATTGCACAGGATTGTGTCCAGAGGGTTTGTGAATATCTCCAGCAAAGGAGACTCCACACCCTCTCTGGGCAATCTGTTCCAGTGCACGGTTAACTGCACAGTGAAGTTCTTCCCCATATCCAGGTGGAACCTCCTGTGCATCAGTTTTTGCCTGTTGCCTCTTGTCCTACTGCTTGGCACCACAGAGAACAACCTGGACAGCCCTGCTTTAAATATTCATACACATTGATGGAGTCCCCTCTTAGTCATCTCTTCTCGAAGCTGAACAGGCCCAGCTCCCTCAGCGTTTCAAGTGACCCAAGACTCATCATGGGCTTGTTTTCTCTGTACCTCTGACCTAGCTTGTTCTCTGAGTGCTGCCTAGTGCTGCCTTTTCTATGCCTGCTCTAGTTTCTGCAGAAGCTCTGAATTAATCCATCTGGGCTTTTTGTTTTACTGCTACACCCACAGTATTAAAAAACCCCTGAAAAACCCCAAACCAAAACCAAACACCTGGGTACCAGGAATGCAAGTCCTATTGAGCCTTGCACGTACTTTGTACAGTATTATTCCTTGATATTTAAGTAGTCTTGCCTTGTATGGTAGAGAGTGACTATGACTACTGACATGCTCAGTATTGAGGAAACAACTGTTATCCTACCTATACTGTCTAAGTGAGATACTGGTATGCAGCATATGCTGGATTTCACTGTGCTGATCTCTCTCTACCACACTCTTGCACTACAGCTTCTCTGTCACTGGAAAAAATGATTTCTGAAGTAATTTTACAAAGTTTTGCAAAATATCAGAATCTCTAATTATTATATCAGAGTGCATTTTCTTCTAAATCAATAACATAGACTCATTGAAATGTTGGCCTGGAAGGGCCTTTTTGTCTACTTGCTCTGTGCCACTGTGCTGTGCATGTTAGGTGTACCTGTATTCAAAGTCATGCCTGATCATTCTCTGAAATGTTTATTAAAATATATGGCAAGGAAGAACTATGTGTATTTTGCCCTTTGATATCAAGGAATTTTCCCTCTCATCCAATTGGAGGGATGAGAGATGTCTACTCTGTTAGACAGTAACTTTATTTCTGCTCATTCTCCTCAGGAGGACACGGGAGACAATTACTACTGTCCTTTACAATAACCAATGATAAAATCAGTCAAAATGATTCTGATTTCAACACCTCCTGATATGCTGTATTTTCTTCTATATGTAATTTTTATTCCTGTTTTACAGACTCCTCAGGACCTCACCTGAGATCTCGTTTGTGTTGGATAAACCAGAATAAAACTGAGTAATTGCATCTCAGGGTATTACTACTTCATCTGAAAATGGGATTTCCCTTTCCCTACAGCACCACTTCATTGCTGGCTAGTACTGTCCCTCCCAATTTTATTTTTTTCTTGCTGCTACTGTAGCTAGTTACATCCAGCTGTCCTTTTATCAAGGAGTGACTTGTGGTTTCCACAGTATGAACTGTCTGTTGCTAACTTATTCCACATTAGCTGCTGATTGAAGTAGCAATTTTGGTGCCAGGCAATTTGGAGTCAAGGTGACTTGTCACAGGCTCCAGGAATTAGCAGTGTTGGGTGGCTGCTTCTGTGGAACCAATACAGAAGAGTTCACAGGCAGGATTCCTGGCAGCAGGTAATGCCACGAGCATGTCCTTCCCTCACATGGGCTCTCAGGTTGTTGACAGCCTCAGAGCTGGGATGTTGTGTCCACTGAGCTCAGCACAGTGAAGGCTGAGCTGAATATAGACAAGGCTTTCACCTCTCACTGTGACCCCTGTGTGAAGTTCAAGAAGTTGACCGGATGGGTGACCGGGTTGAGCGGAGGAGGAGAGATGCCAGGTTGTGCCCTGGAGTCAGAGGTGTGTGACACTTCCCTTAATCTGATTACAGTCACAGCTCCTGCTCACAGCCTAACCTGACCTGTCTCCTGCTGTGTTGCTGGTGAACTGTGGGCTCACAGGTAGAGCTCCTGTCACCTCCACACCCTCTTCCCAGGCACGACATGCTGAGAAAGCTGGGGCTGTTCACTACCTCACAGCAACCTTCAAGTATCCAGGGGGCCTACAGGGATGCTGGAGAGGGACTCTTTGTCAGGAACTGTAGTGACAGGACAAGGAGTAATGGGTACAAACTGAAAGAGGGGAAATTTAGGCTGGATATTGGGAACAAATTCTTTACTGTGAGGATGGTGAGGCCCTGGAACAGGTTGTCCAGGAAGGTTGTGGATGCCCCAGCCCTGGCCAGTGTTCAAGGCCAGGTTAGATGGGGCTTTGAGCAACCTGGAGAGGCGTCCCTACCCATGGCAGCGGGTTTGGGACTAGATGATCTTTAAAGGTCCCTTTCAACCTATAACATTCTATGCTTCTGTGATTGGTTCAATGCAAAATTTGTCAGGCTCTGCAGTCAGGTGGGCTACATGGTCAAGATGGACGGGCAGGTGGCATCTGGCAACATTTTATGAAACAAAAAAAAATAAAAAAAGATGGAAACATTATGTGCTTTAAGAAATGAGTGAGGCAAGATTTGGTGCAAAGACCGGAGATGCAGAGAACAAGAGACCTAGATTTGAGACCTAGGGAATGAGAGAGGAACAGGAAAGGTTTTAAACTGCCAGTAACAAAGGCTTGGAAGACCAGCAGGCAATAATCACTGTTTTAGTCAGTCTTGCTATGGTAGCTGGTCTTTCTGTGGCTGGTAAGTGCCTGCTGTTAGTATGGTGTCTGTGAGGTCCACTCCTGAGGGTGGAATGCTTTTGTCCTGCCTCTACGCCCTGCAGCCTGGTCTGCCAAAAATACTAGAAAAATAGAAAAAATCAAATCACAGAATCACAGACTGGGTTAGATTGGAAGGGACCACAGTGGGTCATCTGGTCCAACCTCCCTGCTCAAGCAGGGCAATCCCAGAGCACATGGCAAAGGATTGTGTCCAGATGGTGCTTGAATATCTCCAGTAAGGGAGACTCCACATCTCTCTGGGCAACCTGTTCCAGTCTGTGGTCAACCCACAGTAAAGAAGTTCTTCCTTATATCTAGGTGGAACTTCCTGTGAGTCGGTTTCTGCCTGTTGCCTCTTATCCTATTGCTCGGCACCACCGAGAAGAACCTGGCTCCATCCTCTTGGCACCCTCCCTTTAGATATTTATATACAAAAGGCAAAGCCCACCAAGCAGTAGCAGTAGCAAACACCACCACCACCGAGGACACAGCTCCAGTGGGCAGCAGGCACGCTGTTATCCCCTGCAGCGGGCTGTCACCGGGACAGCCTGTACCTGATGTGAGGGGGGGAGATGCAGAGCCTGCTTTTGCAGAGATCTCGGCGTGTGTTGGTGTATCTGTGCAATCTGCGCCCGACAGAGCTCTCAATCCCCTCCGGTCGGCACCTGTTGTCACAGAAAGTCACACAACCACAGAGCATTCTGAGATGGAAGGGACCCAGCAGGATCATCGAGTCCAGCTCCCGGCCCTGCGCAGCACACCCTGAGAATCACACACCGAGTGAACCCGCGAATAAAACTAACGACAGTTTAGAAGGGACCGTGGTGTTTTTTCGCCAGGCTGCGGGGCAGGGCCAGGCTCCGTTCCCGGGGAGCGGGGATGGCGGCAGCGCACCCGGAACGCGCGGCGGTCGCTCGGCTCTGACGTCCCTGCCCGCGGCCTATCCCGGGGCTCATCCCGGGGCTCATCCCGGCCTATCCCGGGGCTCGTCCCGGCCTGTCCCGCCCGCTGCCGCCGTGCTCGCGATGGCCCTGCCCGTCGTTCACAGGTGCCTCCAAGTGAGTGCGGCCCCGGCTCCCGGGAGCCCCGGCCCAGGAGGGCGCGGGCGGCTCTCCTGGGCCGGGCTTGCCTTCGGGGCCGAGCTCAGGCTGAGAGCGCAGAGCGGGGCTCGGTGCCGGCCTTCCTTCTGCTGTCCCGGAGCACCGGGTGCACTCATACCCTGTAGGATAAGGCAATATAGGTTTTTTTACTCTCTCTCTCTCTCTCTCTCTCTCTAAAATAGTTTTCTATATGTAACTACATATACATGCATACATACGCAAACACATACATATGCTATATATATACATAGACTAGTGTGTGTATGTTATATATATAACTATAAATAAATATGTTGTTATAGGTATTACATATATAATATATATTGCCTCATATATTACTATAAATATGACGTGTATGTATGTATACATATATATGTATATGTGTATATATCCATACATACGTATATATACAGACAAATGTATATATACATACAACTGTATATACATATGTGTATATACATATATGTGTATATATATCTATATTTCTCTGCATACTGCTGGGCAAGGTCCAGCAGACACGCACACAAGAAGTTCAGCCAGTGTGGCTGTCTTTTTGTCTCTGGTAAGATTAAATCAAAAATAAGCACCAGCTTGGTTGCAGAGCTGATGTTTATGGTTTAGGAGTATAGCTGAAAACTTAGATGCTCTGTCCCTCTGTGATTAATTTCAAATGCAAAACCAGTTCCCAGTGTTCCTTAATGAATTATGAAGTTGCATTAGACACCTTTAATAGATCTATTTTAAAGAAGCTTTGTTGTAGTCAAATGTTCATAAAATTTGAAGCCAGTTTTTCTTCCTGCCATTTTCCTTTATATGCTTCTATGGTTTAAGATAAATGCTGTAAAGCTTTTGAGAGAGGGTTTTAATATGAAGGACTATCAGCTTAATTAATATTTGATTTGAAAGTGTTCCTTGATTTTTTGTTTTTTAATTCTCCTCCTTTTCAGCTCAGTGATGAAAATGAGCAGTTAGTCAAGAAGGTGAAAAAACTACACATAAAAAATAAGGAGCTAGAAAAGAATCTGGGTCAGATCCAAGAACAACTGCATCTGCAACAGTTAATGCGTGTCTGTGGCACAAGCAGAGAGTAAGAATTGTCAAGCGTTTCTCTTTTGCATCACAAGAAGTGCAGCATTTCAGGACTTTTATTTTCATGTCCTTAAGATGAATTAGGCATTATCTGGTCTGTATGTTTTAAGGAGCCATTTGCGAACAGCATGATGGGGTGGAAAATGCTGGAGGCCTGTAAAGGAACAAAGGATGTCTGGGACATCTTGTACAAAATTTATTGTAGTGAAAGAAGCAGTTTTAATATCAAAAAGTAATACTTCTGCTTAGCTAATGCACTTTCTCTGTCCAACTGCAAAGACTTTTACACTATTTTTCCTCCAAAAGGTAGGAAGATAAAGATAAGCTGAATAGCATCAATGATGTTTAAAAGATTTAGAAACTGAGATTTTAGGACCTGAAAAACTGTAGTATTAGTGGCTTGGAGAATGTCCTCCAAGGATTTATGTACCAGTTTGCAAAAGTCTTCCAAGGTTTAAGTTTTGGTGTGTTTATGATCCTGCCTGGAAACCTCTAGCATAAAATGAAAGTGAAAAGTAACTTGGCCTTTTTCAGTTGTTTTGTTTCATCCAATTAAATTTGTGAAATCTGATTTTATGAAGCTGTTGTGTTTGTTTCAATTAAGTGTTCAGGTTCAAACAGAAACCCATTTATGGCATAAGGGTGGAGACAGCAAGGATCTGGTTCTAGAGGGTGACAGTGTCAGGTGAGTTCTTGAAAGTTGCATCTCCTCAGAATTATTCTTCTCTTTAGCATAGAAAATGTTCATGGTTAAGTCAGTTGATTTTTTTTTAGCTGTTATGCAAGTGGCTTTCAGCCTTTGAAACAATGGGAAATCACTCACATTTTAAAAATAAGTGCAAAATCTTGGATTAAACTTGAAAATAGCACTGAACAAAGAACAAAATGCATTTGTTTCTCAAGTAGTTCATTGAGAAAAAATTAATGAGCCAGGAACCTCCTTCATGTGTCTGTGCACACATATGATCTTTTTTGTAGATTTTTTACCTAGAATTCTGTGGTTTCATCTTCTATTTTGTGGAACCTTTCTCAGCTCATTTTGTATTGCTCACTGTTATGTGCATATAAAATTTATAGGCTGGTCCTGTTTTCAAAATGAGCTAGAGAAGCAGTTCTGCTTTTCAGTCTAATTTTAGGGTTGAGCCACTGTTTACTGTAGTTTGCCAGTTAATGGTAGAGTTAAACTCTTGTAACTGCTTTTCTGATGCAAAAGCTACAGTTTTGTCTTCAAGAAAAAATATAGTGAGACATTTTAACAACTAGGCAAGCTATGTAAAACATTGCTCCATCCCTCTATGACTTGATTGTAAAACTGTCAAATAAACAGGCTGCTCCATCCCTTCAAAGGCTGGTTTTTGTCCATTTACATAAATGGGCTGTGGATCTTACATCTCTGTTGCTCTTTGGCCAAGTGCCCTGTTTTTAGTGTTTCCTTTAGGTGGCTGTAGAAGACCCATTTTCTTTTTCTCTTAAAATACCTTTACAGTGTACCAGACTCTCTTTGCAAGCTACATAACTACATAGGAAGGCTGGGTGACTGGCTCTGGGCTGGAATTGAGTTCCTAGTTAGGTGCTCATGTGGAAGAAGTCCAATTTAGTCTTTGAACTGAGTGCTGTACCTGCCATGTGTTAGATTGCACATAGATAACCTGACCTCGCTTTTTTTCCTAGCTTCTGTTTGTATGTTCTTTTACAAAGCTGTGCTGTGCTACAGTATTGCTCATCCTGCCTGTGGTGTGCAGTCATGACTTATTATGAATGGCAGCTCTTGTGGGAATTCCTGAAAAAACGGGAAAAATATCTGCTCGTGTCCATCAGTTACATTGTGGGCCTCATATATGTTGGCTGAATGCTATGAAATAGGGTAGGAAATTAGTACAGCACAACTCGATGTAAGATGGTGTCAGAGGGAAAGATAACATCCCTAATCTGTTTATTTGACATTTATTTTACCCACTCATTTTCACATAGATTTCATTCACTCATATCCTCACACCTACACTCTTGGAAGCACTGAGATGTTTTGTGCAACACAGAGAGCTGGGAACTGCCTCTTGTGTCCTCATATGGGTCCTTGATTGGTGGTAAGAAACTAGTTTCTGGACAAACTTTTTAAAATTCTTTAGGAGTGTCCTTTTGCTATTCCTGTTGTGCTAATGGGGAGAGGAATGATGTATGTGACACACTGCAAAGTCACTGCCAGCCTCCTGTTGCTGGTGGATAGGTCTTCCATCGAAAAGTGATTTGCACTGAGGCTTAATCCAAGTGTGGCCGTGTGTGCTGGATGAAAACAATGGGGTTGTCAGTCTGGCTGAGTAAAAAGGATTCTTTGGCATCCATACAGACCATTCTTTTAACTGGCTTTGATGTTGTTTTCTGGTACTTTCTCTCTCTGTGTTGACAGTCACATTTCATTCATGCTCATCTTGAATATTTCTGTTACGAGTCTCTGCAGCACAGCTACAGCCCAAGTGATCTCTGTGGGGCATCTCTAATACTTTTACCATAAATGATGCCACAGTTTGTTGTCTTTCATGTTTTACAGCAATTTATGCATTTCTTCTGTTTTAGACTACTTCAGATGTATAATGAGCTACAGAAACGTTATGTTAAAGAAACCAAAACAAACAAGGAGCAAAGTGAAGCAATTAAAAATCTCACTGTAAGTAGAATTTTAGGAGCTGGTGTCAAATAGCCAAACATAAACTTTTAGGGAGACTGAAAAGTAATTCTTACATTTGTGAAATGAGACCATGCTTTTCTATTTATACTTACTTTGTTTTCCATGGCAGAGATAATGGAGGGTAGCCTGTAGTTCCCTTTAAAAGTTAACTCTGTCACTAGTGTGTCTGAAGCAGAAAGCTGTCTCCCCTTTCCTTGCTTGTTTCTTTACTCATCCACCTACCTGTCCTTCCAGTTGTATATACACACCTTGTGACCTCTCTTGCACCAGCCCTGGTATTTTCCTGCATGTGTCATGAGCTGATTTTTCTCAGAAATCCAGCAATAAGCAAACCAAACGAAGGCAAAGAGTCTTCTTTTGGGTAGCAAGGTCTGTGGGCTTGCTGTGCAAAGAGTCTGGCATCATAACTGGAGTGAAGGTAGGGTTGTGTGGCCAGGAGCAGTTCTAGAAGCTTCAAGAAGGTATTGCCTCTTTAGGCACTGATGGAGCATTGCAGCTGACCAGTCTCATTTCCTCATTTGTGCTTTGTTTTTTCTCCTTTCAGACCCTCTGAGTGATTGTAGTGTTTAAGTCAGCACTTGAAAGCTCTGGGATTGTATTTGGGATATGTTTCCAGTTGTATTCAGTTGAACTACGTTTTTTCCATGCATTTTAAAAAGAATTGTCTTGGCAGATTAAAATTAATGAGCTAGAGCAGAGTCTTCAAGAGCAGAGACAAAGAATTCAGCAACTGGAGTGTAAAAAGGTTTCTTGGAAAACTGGTGCTGTGTCCGGAAAAAGAAGACAAACCCCAGAGGGAGGAGTAACTTCTCATGGGGACATTTCTGAAAAGAAGGAATCCTGTTGCAGTAGATATTTAGGTAATGGTACAGTTACTTCTGATGATGTTCCTTCCAGTGTGCCTAGCAGAGAGAATGCATTTCATTTCAGATCTAGAGGCCACTCCAGGCTATTTCTTCTTCTTCAACCAGCAGTGTCTAAAATGATTTTTTCATTTTTGAAAACCTGTTACGTAAACATGGAATTTTGTAACCTAGGATTCAGCCTTGCATTTTTTTGTTTGTGGTAAAATGTTTGCTGTTTTCTCTTTTTCTGGAACTGGTCGATTGGTGTAGTCATGGGTGGGAGTGCGTGGCTGTATTTAGTGCTGGTATTTATTCTAGTGAGATGTATCTATGCAGATCTCTTAGTAATGATGTTTGCTGCACCAGTCTTTGGTTTTCTGACACTGAGACACAAAAGAACCTCTTTTTTAGCCTTAAAACATTGGGCAAACCTGGACAGTGCTGGTTTCAGTACGTTCTTCCTCACATAAGTAAATCCAGAATTTAAGGTGCGATCTCCTTCTACTTCAAAGCATAGAAAAGAGATGGTTGAGATCATATAATGTAGGCATAATTTTCAGGAAATGTGCTGTCAGCAAGGGCTGATGTGACCCTCTCATAAGTCAGAAAAAGGAAATCAAGGCATGTGATGTGTGTTTTGTGGATTGTAAAGTAAAGTAAAGTAAAATAATCCCATGTTCTAAGAATCTGGCAGATATGGATTATCCAACTGGCAGGTCCTGTTACCTTTCATAGTACCTGGAAATGTGCTGGGCCAATTCTTTAGAATAAATCAGTGTATGAAAAAGGTACTTTTAAGAAGCTGAACCATAATTTTCTAATATCACAAAAGGTAGGCAGCTCTTTAGCTGTAATATGATTCATATGAGGGGGAGGTTGACTGTAATGGTTGAACTCTACATTTTTTCACTTGAATATAGAGCTATTGTTGAAGGAGATTAAAAAGCTGAAGAAAGAAAATGAAAAGTTGTCTGCAGAAAAGAGAGCACTGAAAAATGAATTAGCTGGATTAGACAAGGTAATTTATTTTAAGACAAGCTTAACAGTAGGTGATTTTTGAAAAACTAACTTTTCTGCCTGAACTGAAACTTCTTTAGGCTGAACATATGTTGTTTTTAAGTAAAATACATAAAAAATCAGTGTATAGCATTCTCAGAGAGAAGGAAATGAATGGCTCCTTGAAACATTCATGTCGTAAAGGGCTGCTTGGCTAAGGAGGACTGTTTTCTCTTGAACTTAAACATGTCAGAGTTATGCTTCTGACAGAACTCCAAGTTTAGGGAGGGCAGAGGCTTTGAATTTTTTGTTAGATCGATAGGTGTAAAAAGTGAAAATGTGAACATTTGATAATTCTTAAAATTATGTAACAAGAAGATGAAACCTTACCTAACTATAGAAAACTCAGTTTAGTGTACTGACATAAAGTTTTATTTTCAGCAAAAAATTGTTTAAGCTGATTTTTGCTTGTTCCTCAAGTCTTTTTGTTGTTTTTTTTTT
>VZTJ01004268.1:1580390-1634087 GCA_013397795.1 Orthonyx spaldingii
TTTAGAATGTGTTTTCTTACTTTGCACTCCTTTCTCCCAAATTAAATAATATTATGGTATTAATTGCAGGGGTAACAGTAAAAGAGGGTGATAGTTCATTGGATATGTAACTTGTGGAACATTGAGCAAGGGTGAGTTCTAGATCCCTGTGTTTAGGAATCAGGGACAATTTGTGGCTGAGAGTTTCATCTTGCAGGAGAGACATACATAAACCTGAGGCTGTGGCTTTTTATCAGTGGCCCCTTTTTTTAGGTAGTTTTAAGTCACTGTATGTTATATAAGATGTATGTAGCTGTTAATTTTAAAAAAATGCTGAAAGAATAGGAAGGAGAATGTCAAATATAGATGGTTATAGGCGGATACATTGTTACTCTGGTAGCTGGAACATTCAAGGTTTGGTGAAATGAAGTCTTGGGTGATTATATCTGTCCATGTATTTCCCAACAATTTCTGACTTCACTTACAAAGGATCAGAATGTGACATTATTCCCTTATCACATTTGACTGTTGTTTTGTAGCTGTCTGGTAAATCCATATGTTTTCCTTTTTTAAAAATTAATCTTTCCTATTATTAGTCTGTATTCCAGGCTCTAACATAACTTGAACTCTGCTTGTGTGTTCAGGGCAGAAATTATTAAGTTGTTACCTAAGGTTGTAGTTGATTGTTGTATCTCACCATAGCTGTGTTTGAATAACTCAGCCATACACTGATAAAAATATAAAAAGTGTCTTTGAACTCTGGAATAACTGAACTGCTGACTTGCTCTTACCGAGAATGTCTTTGAAAGAAAATTTAAGGTGAATATTTTTGGGTTTTTCTAGGATTTTTTTGACGAGGTAGAAGATCTAAAGCATGCTGTACAGGAATCTGTGAAACTGAACATCGAGTATGAAAAGTGCTTGAAACAAATAAGTGTAATATATGGACTTCCTTTTACAGCACATTTGTAACTACTGGGTAATTTAATGCCAAGTAGAGTTTCCACATATTTTTTATACTTACTGCAACATTGAAACCTACCATTGCTTAAGTGGTACCACAGTTCAATAATATTACACATTTAGTAACGTGATCTCAATATGGCAAGTGCTCGGAAATGTTGTATTTTGTGACCTTGATTTTTTTTTAATATATTTTTAAATAAACTGTGATCTGTATAACTTCAACGAAGTTTCAAACCCATCTCTTTCACACTTGCAGAATATAATCTGGTTGTGGGTATCTATGGGAATATAATAAAATAGTTTTATTTTGAAGAATTTCCCAATTTATCATTTTCTGTAAACTATGTAAAATCAAAGTATCTGTGTAGATTTGGCAGTCTTCATGAATTTCAGCCCTAAGGATGTGCTAATGCAAACAGAAATTAATTCTATCATTAAATTATTGCAAAGGGGTTTCTTAAAAGAAAAATGCTAAATCTCTGCTTGGAATTTTTCTTCAATCCCAGTAATAAGTGAAAAATTGTGGATGAATGAAGGATTTAGTGTTCGGAATAGGAAAGTGCATTCAGAGAATTTTACATCATCAAAGGAAAAATTCATCAGAAGCTCTTTTTTGTTTCAAGAGTGAGGTACTCGAAGAACTCTAGTATTTGAAGAGCTGAAAAGGAAAGTGGGAGTGCAGAAAGTCACAGTCCACAATGGCAGAAATGTCATGTTGCTTCAGGGAATGAAAAGAGACAACTTGCAGTTGCAAGTGTAGCTTGCAGGGCCTTTTGAGATTTGAACCTGAACTTGTTTGTAATGACATTCCACAGAAGTTTAACATAGTTACATCATAGAACTGTATTTTTCTGAAAGTTATTGATCTCTACCTTTGTGACATTGTGATGGAAGAGTTGAGTGAAAACTGCGTAGGGTAGGAATGCTAAGCTTTCTTATAAACTAATCCAGCTTCTTTAGCTTCATAAAAATACATGCACACTCCTGAGGGATAGGACTTAGGAGCAGGATTAAGACTCTTGTATTCCACTTGGTTTGTTAGGACAGTTTTATGTAGTTGTATTTTAATAAAGAAATTTGCTTCAAAGCATGTGAGGTGCTCAGAGTTGCTTATTCACTGAGTGTTAGAGAGGGTAAAGCTCCAGAACTCCTTGTGCCTGCTCTGGCTGTGGACCACTTCTTTCATTCTTGGCTCATTTTTAAATTAAAGCTGCATAATGTTCTGAACAAGAGATGGAAAAGGGAAACAGAAGAGGAGTGATGCAAGTCTGCATTGCCAGTAAGCTTCACGGAAGCAAATAAGGAGGATAGCATGTATAACAAAAAATTGTAAGTGCAAAAATATTTGTAACATTTGTTAATAAGTAACATAAACATGAATGCTGGAGAAGGAGGCAGTGCTAGTCACTGGAGCCTTTTCCCCCACAGTGTTGTGGTATAAAGTTACTCTTTTAGCATGTTTAAACTTTGGTCCTGGTGTTGAACGATTCAGTAATTGTGCTCGTCCACGGGCCGTTTTTAAAATGTCGTGCTGAACAAGTGAGGAATCCTTCAGCCTTTTCTCATAACGAAGGTCTCCCAGCTGTGGTGAGGAAATCTAGTCTGATGTGAATAATGAGCCGTGTCAGGGGGAGCCGCAGCTCCGCCTCGCAGCGGGTGTGGAGCCCCAGCGGGGGTCAGCTGGGATGGGATGGGATGGGATGGGTGGGAGCAGCCGTGGGCTGGCAGCTGGCAGAGCGAGGTGGGCAGGGATTTCTCTCAGCCAGTAGTGGGAGCTGTCTTTCAGCTCGATCTGCATCACTGACTTTCTATGAAGCTGGTTTATTTTGGTTTTTTTTTTTAATTTCCCTTTCTGCTTTTCCTTTCACTATCAGGAAAGCTGGCAGTGTAGGGTGCAGATGGGGCACCTCTGACAACTTCCACACCTGCGGCACAACTCCCCAGATAGTAACAATTAGCAGAAACGCTGGAGGAGGAGGAATGTATGTGGAAGTGACCGGCTCTGTGGCATTGATTGTGTCTGTTGCTGCTTGTGACTTTTGAAAACAGCAGTTTTGCCTTGAAGATATTTTTGTGTTCTACTGATTGCAGGTTAGGTTTGTTTGTGTGGGTTTCTTTTGTTTTGTTGTTGTTTTGTTTTTGTTTTTTTTTTTTAATTTGACGGTATCAGTCTGCTCTTGAAGATGTGATTTTTGTTTGTTTGTTTGTTTGTTTATTTATTTACTGGACCTGGCTAATGCAAGTTAACTTACTGGCATTTTCTGTTCAGATTAATACTGTTTTTGTTGGAAGAGGGGACTGTCTCAGACTACCAAAGTCTGCTTCCAAATAAGTACTGCTTCCTACTGTGCAGGATAAAGCCATATAAATTTGGGTGTTTGGATAAGAATTTGCCTGTCTTTTTGTCCTTGTTGTGCCAGTTAGCAGATACCTCTGCTTTAATCTTGCTTCCTTGTGAGATGTACAAGCAAGGTGTTGTCATTTTGGTTGTTGGTTAAAGTGTAGGTGAGATGAATATTAAACAAGTTAATGAGTCTATATGTGTAGTTCCACATATTGTGGAATTGTGGCATCTGGCCAGTGGCTTTCTCCTGCTAAACCAAGTTTAGGTAGAACTGAATTCCATGCAATTAAGTATTAGTCATGCTACTGTTTGTTAATGCATATTACAAATGTTTCATGGTGCAGGCTAATGGTTCTTTGTCTCAAGTAAGTACCTTGTAGTGCTGATATGGGGAAGCTTGTGTTTGAAAATAAGTAGCTATTATCAAGTAGGAGTTTTGGTTGGAAAAATAATACAATAATTGTGTCAGTATTCAGTTTCCACAAGACATCAATCAAATGGGCTAGTGCATTGGACAGTGAAGCAATTTAACTTTTATTCTGTGTTTTGCATATAACTGAGGCCAAGATTTTAGAAACGATCCATTAGTTTTGTGTGGCTTTGTAATTTTGTCCTAATTTTCCTAATATTTGGGATATAAATTTTCAAAGGTACCAAATATTCACAGCTGCAGTCAGATTTAGTCAATTCAGATGTGGGCTGCTAATCACTGAATACTGTGTTCAGTAATTGCTCACGTCCTGGATATGAGTCCTAAATTAGGATTTTTGTATTGTCTCTGGAGTCCCTTTGCTACAGGCCATGCTACACTGTTTACCTTTAAAGAGTGGGGCTTTCAGACCTGCAGTGCTCTTCAGACTGAGATCCTGAGGGGCTGGGCGTGGGAACTGAGGGATTTCATTGGAGAGTAAGGGCTGGTGTCTTTATCCTCTCAGCTGGGATACTTTCTGGAGGGCACTTACCCTGAAAAAGTGTTCCTGCCAAGGGCTGTAGAAGAAACAGAAAAAACCCTGGAATTTCAAAAGGGGTAAATTCCCTGTGTAGATTACAAGGTATCCACAGCAGAAGAAAGCAGTAAATACAGTTACCTCACCAATTTAGTTCATTAACTGTTTCTCTACTGCTGTTGTGGAGTTTCTTTTTTCTGAGGCTTAGATGTTTCTCATTTTCCTCTTGTTAGAAATGGAGAAGCCCTAGTTAATTACCTGTGTGTCTATGCCTGTGTTCCTGGAAAGCTCCTGTAAACTTGTTCTGGGATAGTAACTTGCCCTTGGCTCTTGGAGATTACAGTGAGGTGGTAATGCTATTGATTTGGTGTAGTGATGTTCTGTACTTGTGCCAGAAGATATCCTCTGGGAGTTGTTTAGCCTGGAGAAAAGGAGGCTGAGGGGAGACCTTATTGCTCTCTACAATTACTTGAAATTAGGCTGTAGCCAGGGAGGTGTTGGCCTGTTCTCCCAAATAACAAATGGTGGGACAAGAGGAAGTAGCCTCAAGTTTGCCAGTAGAGGTTTAGATTGGATACTAGGGAAAATTTCTTCACTGGAAGGGTTGTCCTGTATTAGAACAGGCTGCCCAGGGAAGTGAAGGAGTCACAATCCCTGCAGGTATTTAAAAGATGTATAGATGTGGCACCTAGGAATATGGTTTAGTGGTGGATTTAGCAGTGTTGGATTAAGGGTTTGACTCGGGGTTCTTTTCCAACCTAAATGATTCTGTATGGATCCTAATGGATTTTTTTTCTTTGTTGTAGCTGTTGTTCAAGCTAAGCTCTGTCTTTACCTACCTTTGACCCCTACTCACAATGCTTTCACTGTAAAGTTCTAAAAAAGCATAATGCACTAAGATCCTGGCTGGCTTTAATCTGTTTTCCTTGGTGCTGTCAGGAGCAAGTGCAGTTTAATGCTCAGCTGGCTGTCTGTGTGCCTGGAGGAGAACTTCACACTTTAGGTCAATTACATATTCCCAAGCCTTTCAGGGTGACAAGAAGATAACACTGTAGGCCTTGCATGGTAGCTTTCCACAGGGAATGCTGACTTAATGAATATTTTATTTTGTATTTTCTCCACAGGGATTTTGTGCTGACAAAAAGCCCAACGTGACCCTTTGAGTAGCCCAAGCTGTTTTCATCCGAGAGAGGAGAACTTGAGCCATTGTCTTATGCTGCTACTGCAATGCTGAGTTCTAGCTCGACCACTGTGAAGAATCTCCCTCTGAAGAGGAGGCTCTGTTTTCTGCTGAAACTTGTGTGCTTTGTCAGCTCAGTGTTAATATTTTGTGAATTTTTAATTTACTATGTGGTAATATTTCAATGCCGATGGCCAGTTGTGAAAGGTGGAGCTCACAAGAGTGAAAAAGAGACTTCAGCTTCAGTCCTAAGGGCCATAATTTTAGCTGATACACACCTGCTTGGTGAAATCAAAGGACATTGGTTGGATAAGCTAAGAAGGTAATTATGAATTTTTTTGAATAATCTCTACCCAGTTTTTAGAGTTTTTAGTAGTAGCTAATGGGACAATAATTCACTGTTCCACTTAGCAGTAATTCATTGGAATTGTAATGAAAAAATAAACAAGCTGGTATTACTTCTTGCATATGTTGGTCCTGATTGTATCATGGTGGAATTACCCACTAGGTAAGATGCACCTACTGTCCTTACACCCGATTTCTAAGTATTTAATTTGAATTTCATAATATATTTTCATATTTCAGTGTGTAGGAGCCATTTTTGCAATCCCATTGCCAGGCTGTGTCTGTGTACTCAGAGCTGAGGATCCAGAGGTAAGGCAGTGATAACTGGTTCTGTATTTTCCTTTCAGGGAATGGCAAATGGAGAGATCTTTCCAAACTGCCTTATGGCTACTGCAGCCAGATATTGTTTTTATTCTGGGAGATGTTTTTGATGAAGGAAAATGGAGCTCCCCTCAGGTATGACATCACCAGCTCTCTTATTTCAAAAAATGAGGATTTCTTGAAGGAGATGGATGACGGAAGGAAGCAGATTAGGTATGCAAGGCTTTGTTTAATATTGCTGCAGTTGTCCTGTTGGTAGAGGTTTGTAGTCTTTTAGATTGGACTTGAAATATTATGATTCTCCTTCATTTTTGGTAGTGCTTTGGCAATTTTGCCCCTCATATAAAACTCACAAAATGCAAGCATCTCAGCATCTCAGTTTGTGCTTCTGTATTATACAGTTGTGACGGGCCAACCCTGGCTGGATGCCCAGCAAAGCTGCCCTATCACTTCCCTCCTCAGCTGGAGAGGGAGAGAAAATACCAAAGAGACCCTCCTCCTTCACTGACCTTAGTGTCTGCAGGGCTATTCCTCTCACAAATTCTCACTCCTTTCTCTGGCTGCAGTTGCAGAGTTTCCTTTTTTGCCACCTTCCCAATTCCGTTATCCCAGAGGCACTATCAGCCTTGACCAGCAGTGGGTCTGCCTGGCATTGGCTCTGCAGGACACGGGGGAGGCTCCCACAGAAGCCACCCCTGCAGCCCCCCAGTACCAAAACCTTGCCATGAACACCCACTACAAACCCAGTGGTCCCTTTTGATGCTGTGGAACAGCACTGATTTCTTCTTTTGTTTTTCTCCTGCAGGCATGGGCAGATGATGTCAGGAGGTTTCGGAAAATGTTTAAGTATCCAGTTCCTACAGAGCTGGTGGTTATTGTTGGGAACCACGACATCGGATTTCATTATGAGTAAGTCTGGCCAGTGAAAGGGGTACACAAGTGCCAAGAGTGAATTGTCAGCATGCCCACAGTAACCAGTGCTGTGTCTGAGGGACCTGTTGTGTGGTTATACGGAAACCTTTTGATCATGATCAAATTAGAAAGGGTCGTAATTTAGAGTAAGGCCTGTGCACAAAACAGGTTTATGCTTCTCTGACCGTATGAGGGTTGTTCAGAGCTGACCCTTCTGCACTGACATGGAATTCTTGAAGCTGCTTTTCCTTGTATTGAGCCTCCTCCTTAAAAAGGTGTCTGAGCATGTTTCCACTCCTGCTATCTCAGCAGGAAGTGCCCTCACTCTGCTGGTGCTTGCACTGATGGGAAGGGCTGGAGGACACAAGGGGTGTCAGACCATCCCTGTGAGTTTCCTGAATGACTGTGTGAGCTGGATAATGGAGCAGCAAGCTGAATGAATGCTCAACAAACTGTAAAGCAACTGTGTCAGATGAGTTCCAATGGCAATTCCTTACCTCAGTTGTATTTTTTGCTCTGTGACACAGAATGACTACCTACAAGGTAAATCGATTTGAAAAGGTTTTCAACTTTACTTCAGGAAAGCTAATCACTCGGAAAGGAATAAAGTGAGTAATTTTTTCTAATGAAATAGTATGGGAATGCTTATCTTAGAGCCTTGTTTTTAGAATCATCTACCTTATGATGTGTTAAACCCCAAACACTTTGTACAAACCTGTAGTTTGATATGGACTGGAAGCTGTACTCAGAGGTAGGTAAATTGTAACGATTTCCTTTTAAATGGAAAAGTACTGTGGAGTCAGAATCCATTTCTCTGGTTTGCCTTTATACTTCCTTGCAGCTGGTAATGAGCCATGGCTGTAAACATAGCAGGATTCAGAAAGAAACACGAACCAACCCTCTCTGTGTTTACAAATTAGGAGTTTCATTAATTTTAATAACTTCTTTAGTCTACAGAACTTAACCCTTTCCTTGAGGAATTGGGGAACGCAGCAGTTGCGTGTCCACGGTTTTTCCACAAGGTGGGGTAATAATGCACAAGCTGGTTTTGGCTTAGAGCAGACCTGGATGCAGTTTGTTCTCACAGCTGTGTCCCTGGGGCTGCACTTGTCTGCTGCGTGCCCTGTCACCTCCAGACACCATGCAGGAACCCGATGTGTTGTGAGGGAATGCAACAGTGGGTTTGTGGAAAGGCGTTTTAAGTCTCAGATTTAGGAAGGGAAGGCCCACTGCCACTCTGTGTTTGGCCGTCGGGTTGTACTCACTCGTGGAAATGTGAGATTCAAAACCTAAAGGTTTACACCGGTTCCCTTAATTAAGCAAACATTATAAATGTTTAATTAAAAATTCTGAACAGGTCTGGAAATGGCTGTGTCTGTTTTAGGGAGATCTCCGAGCTTCGTGAATGCTCAGTATAAAGCCGTTACTTATCACGCAGATGTGGGGTCCCCTACATATGTATTTCAGCTGTATAAAAATGTCCCCTTTGATAAAACAGCACAGCAGAATTATTGCTTGCAGTTGCAGCTTTTATGTCTTTATCCATTAACGGAAATAAGCTGCACTATTAATGAAACATTCATAGAGAAACTATTATTTTACAACAAATCTGTGGTATAAAAGCAGCTTAATTTGCTAAGAGAGAATTAATTTTTGTTTTACTATTGACTACTATCTCTTAAGTGAAGGAATTCAGCTCATTTGTGTCTTTTAAACTGACTGAATTGAACTGGGGATATATCTCAAGCTGAAGGTGTGACTGAATGGGTATGAATCTTGTGGCAGAAGTTCAAAGTTGATTTGAAATCTACAAGGAAAGCTTCTATTACAAATAAAATCTTGTTTTGTGTGTCAGAGACCACAACGTACAAAACTAAGCCTGTTTAGGATAGTTATCCAAATGCAGTCCTGTTCTGCTTTTCAGTTGTTCTGAAGAAATCCAATGTCTCAAATTCTTTGTCTGAGGTCTAAACTGTTTGGGGAGAGAAGCAAGTTCTCCTTTCCCTCAGAATTTAGTTTAGTGATGAACTTCTAACACTCCACTAGAATACAACTTAAATATCCATTAAAATATGAAAAAAATCTTGAAGTGTAAACATGAAGCATCAGGTACCTAATTAACAGCTGTATAAAGGAGCCAACCAGGCAGACATGGCTATGGTACAGATACTCAGAGCAGGGTTTATAGCATGTGATTTCAGGAGCTGTTTCATTCTGCTGTTTTGTTGAGCTGTGTCTAACTTAGGAACACTTGCATTTTATAAAATGAAGTTTATCCCACATGTGTACATGAACAACAAATGCCTTCCTGTCCTCCCTACTTCTCTTTGTCCACCCCCTGGTATTTTTCAGCTTTGTCCTAGTGAACAGTGTAGCCATGGAGGGTGATGGCTGTGCTGTCTGCAGTACCTCAGAGGCAAAACTTGTGGCACTTTCTCACAAACTAAATTGCTCCCAGCAGGTAAGAGATTATTAAAGATCTGATTACAATCAGCAATTCCTCTGCCACAATGGGAACACTGATACTGTAACATAGTCAGGATATAACCAGACTCTCCTGAAAAAAATCTTCCAATTCACACTGCAACTAGTTAGCAAGTCTTTCTCCCCCTCGTTCCCCTCTTGACCATTTTTACTCAACTATTAACTGTGTTGCTTTGCACTAATGGTGTTAACTTCCTTGTCAGTGCTGCCAACAGAGTGTCATTTCCACTGTTCGCAGGAATGGCAGAAGTTCTGTAACCCTCCCTTTGACTCAAGATACTAATCCTGCATTTATATTTATGGATATTATTCTGTTTTATAGCCTTCAAGTGTATTCTTTTAGTTTCCTGATTCTGCTGCAGTCCTTTCCTCATAGCCTAGTAGTGTTTTAATTGTATGTCTTCATCAAATCCAAGTGCTTCTTGTATTTCCTTCCTCTTCCCTTTTTCATAGGCTGACTGGATGCACAGTAGGCAGCACAACTGACTGGGCTGGCATCAATCAGGAAACCAGCTCCCAGTGGAAATATTGGCAGACTATCTCCCTTGGGCTGCCCTCAAACTCCTTTGCCTTGTTGGTGCAGAGATCCTGCTGCTGCTTTCTGCAGTCAGGAAGACCACAGCTCTATTTACAGCATGTACAGAGTGGGGAGTTACACCAGTCCACAGTGAAACTCTTAGAAGTTTATATAGTGGATAGTATTTAAACACTACTCTGAGCTAAACTGCTTAACAAAAAAACAAAGCCAGCAACAACCCTGCCCTCCCTAACCCCTTAAACCCTACCTATTGCTTAATTACCTTCACCCCTTCTATGGCTTGATTTTATTCACAGAAACCAAACCATTCCAACAAAAGATGCAGTGATGTGGAAAAGCTCCCAGCTTCAGAACCCATCCTTTTACAGGTGTGTTAGAGGTTGGGTGAGGCAACATATTGACATGTTGTTTTTGTAGATTTATTACTGTTCCAGAAAGGCTGAATCATTAACAACTGATCCTTGCTTTTAATTACTCCCAGCATTACCCTCTCTATCGGAAAAGTGATGCTGAATGCACTGGAGAAGATTCTGCTCCTCCAGAGGAGAAGAACATCCCCTTTAAAGAAAAGTATGATGTACTGTCTCAAGAGGCATCACAAAAGGTTTGATTTATTGGGAACTTGAGTGACAGTGGGTGGGTGAGAGGGGGACATGAAGTGTAAATATAAATAGATTAAACAATTGTGGCAAGGCTGTTGGCTGAGACAAACAGAGCACAGCTGCCCCTGTCTAATGGGGCCTGTGAGAGGCTGCTTGTTAGAGCTGCTCCCCTGAGGATCCTCACCATCATGGCCTGGGTCCTGCCAGGTTTCCCAGGTACAGCTCCTAAGTCCTGGCACTCTTCAATCTGCTGTGGTGTCATTACCTCCACTTCAGCATTCTGTACTTTCTCTACTGTGTAAATTATTGACATGCCTGGTATGAAGCCACAGTTTTCCAACACTTTGCAAACATTGCTTTTGCTGAATTAGTAACTACAAGAAAATGTAAAGTATTCCCTAAAAGCTTAACGGTCATCATTTCTTTCCTTCTGCATAAATGTCTCCACTCAAAGACTGTCAGTACAAGATTATTCCTTAAGACAAGAAAATAGCATTGCTTTACTAAACCCCAAATTTTTCTCTTTGTGATATCCACAGCATGCTGTTGCCTTTGTTCTTCTGATCAGTATGATAAGAAGAAAAAAAAAAAAAGCCTAGTACTTGGGATCAGAGCCAAATGGGTGTGATTAATAATGCAATATCAACACATTTCTTACTGGAAACCAGAAGTTTACAGAAAACACTTTGTAAGAATATTAGAATTGCCATAGTTTCACTCTATTCAAAGAAAGGAAAAAAAAAGGTTTTTAAAGTTCAATTCCTTTCTAGCTGTGACTTAATTTTTGTGCTTTACCATTTTGTGTTCTAGCTGCTATGGTGGTTCCAGCCCCGTTTGATTCTCAGTGGGCACACTCATAGTGCATGTGAAGTGCTGCACGAGGGGAAAATTCCAGAAATCAGCGTCCCGTCATTCAGTTGGAGGAATAGAAACAATCCTAGTTTCATCATGGTAAGTTTTAATTTTTTTTTTTTATTTTTATCAGATAACTTTCATAAATAAATCAACATGGCAGTCAGCTATATTTTAAAACTGATTCTACCTGTAAAAACGAAAAATAAAAAAAAAATTGCCTACCCACCCAACCCACTCAGTACACTGCATCCACTTTATAAAGTACATCTGTGGGAGCCACATGTTCTGTGTGGTACAAAGCAATGCTGTTAAAGACCTAATTAGTATCTGGGTACATTTTCTTAGAAAGAGGGTGCATTGTAAACTACTGACTTGTAAAAATAATCAGTATTGTGCACTGAACAGTAGAAAGACCAGTTTGGCTTGGCTGATTTACCAACTATAAAAACAAGACTGTATCCAGCTCAAACCCTTTTGCACGGTGATCATGGTTT
This sequence comes from Orthonyx spaldingii, assembly GCA_013397795.1. NCBI lineage: Eukaryota > Metazoa > Chordata > Aves > Passeriformes > Orthonychidae > Orthonyx > Orthonyx spaldingii. The sequence goes on from VZTJ01004268.1 coordinate 1,592,358, forward strand.
TCAAACGTGTGCATTAATGCAGTGAAGGTGTTTGTGACGTGCCCACAGTCTGCCTCCTCATTGCCAATTCACATTTTATACAGTGTGTTGCTTATGCTTGTGCAGGCAGTTCCAGTGCTCAGTATATCCTTAGAGGTAAATCAATTAGTTCCCCAGTTCAAAAATCAAACAGAACTCTTAGAAACCTGGAGTAAGAGGCAAAAGCTACAAGAGTAGTCTGTGACTTGGAGGGGGAAATCTTTTATGTATGTTTTACTGCTGTTGAGTTTAGGTTGCTTAATACACAGGTAACCCCAAAGATTTAAATTAATTTTATGCGACTGTTACTATTTGTTGTTGAAAGTAGTTCTGTTTATTCCATATTCCTGAGAGTAGCTGCCTTCAAACTACACACACTCTCTGCGCACGCCAGACAGTGCATCTTCACTGCAAAACAAGAGGTTGGCTAATTAAAGTTGCATCCTCTTCACTGCTGTTTTAACTCCTCAGCCTCTATCCGTTGTAAACTTTAATTTAAACTGCAAAGTCAAGCCAAAACCCAACGAAGTTCTTTGTTGTTGAAGTTCCTATTCCAAATTTGGATTAGCCAACGTGTTTTTTTGCAGCATGTACTGGGTAAGGAGGAGGGTTTGCGGGAGGAAGGGGCACATTCACAAAACCTAACTTTAGCCTGGAAAGGCTCCTTCCAGGTGGATTAACAGCAGCTAAAGTTAGGCTTCTCTTGAAGGCAAATCAGATGAGGAGCCCAGCTCTCTGTTTATGCTAGATGGGAAGATTGGCCTCTGGGCTAATGCTGGCCTGGTGAATATTCCAGTTAGTGCCCAGCACCACAAGATATGGACTCTTCAGCTGCCTGAAGAAGGCACTGGTACTAGGAAACTGGCCCCAACCCTTGCCACCCAACACAGGGTTTAGAAATTGGAGATCTGACAGCTGTGGTGTTTACTCCTGATTCAGAACCTGCTGTAACACAGCAAAGTGACAGTCTTCATTTCTTTTCCAGGGCAGCATAACACCAACTGACTTCTCCCTCCAAAAATGCTTCCTTCCGTTTGAGAGCAGAGTCTTCACTATCTACTGTGCAGCAGGTGCTCTGCTTGTGATCCTGGTACTAGCTCATGTTCAGCTTCTCACTCCACCGTTTTATTTTGCTCAGCGTTTAATCAGTAAGCATAAAGCAGTATGAAGAGCCAGACATCTGCATTCAGTCACTGAAATACCAAAGCTGAGAACAGTCAAACATCAGACTATATTCATGCCAGCGAATGACCTAATTTGATTGCTAGTCTGAAGGCAGGTTGCATTTACACATACCATAGAAGTCCTATACAGCTGATATGACTACTACAGGATAAATAATTAACTGAAATGAACGTTTCATGCTGTACAAAAATACTGTATTCGACAATCAAATGAGTCCTTTTCCTGCTATAATTTTTGTATCAAATATGTATATTAAAAGTGTAACTGTACATTATGTAAATCCTATAGCCTCATCACTTGTCTGCACTTGTGTCTTACCCTGGTGGAGGCTGAATCTTGCAAACTGGAAACATTTCTCTGTTTTATTGCTGCATGGCCCTTCAAATGTCATACTTGTGTTTGTTAGGGTCAGGCAGAATCTGGATGCATCAGCACCGAGAGATGCGGATTTCCGTAACCTTTTTAGGGTGTCATGTGTAAGGGACTGTGGTTTGGGACAAGAAATCTCCTGGTTCCTGACATAGTAAATTGTTAGCTGGCTATAATTTGCAGTTATCCATCTACCAGACAACAAGGGGAAGAAGCTCGAGGATCCAGTTTGCTGATACACACTTGAAAACTGCTTAAAAAAAATTAGGGTGACACTTCAAGCTGCTGCTTTCAAAAAGATGTGCTATGATGAGCTTAAAAAAAGAGGGCCCTATTGCATCCCAGAGATCTGTGTGGTGAGGGGCCCTCCAGGTGCCGATCTCCTGCAAGAAGGAAGGTCAAATACAGCTGCAGTAACATTATCCTATGCCTTGGCCCTCAGTCTGTGGACAGACAGGGATAGGAATGAGCGTTATTTTACATTCCACAAGTTGTGTTGACTTTAGTGTAGTGTCACATTTTGAACTGCACAGCTCCTCTGTGGGGAGGCAGAGGCCACCAGCTGTGCCACAACGATAAAATCTGAGCTCAGCGTCTTCACTGTGTGGGGGAAGGTGAGACAAATCTACTGCTGCTGCCCACCCACCCCAGAAAAATCAGAGGGACTACTTCACATGAGGACCAGTCTTCCTGCTGATGTTCTTGCAGAGGCTGGGACCTCTGACCTGAAATCCTGGGCTGGGGCTAGTTTAAAACAAATACTGTCTTATGTTATTCATTCTATTACTTTCTTTGGCATAAGAAATAAGAGAATTTTGGGTATTTTGTTTACTATAAGCTTATTCCACCCAGCCTTTCAGTTTTTGGAAATACGACTAAATTGAACATACAGATTTCTGGGAAGAGAAAATGGTCATATTATAGTATCTAAAATGGGATTGTTTTATATTCAACTGGAAACAAGTTCTCAATTGGTCTGTAGTCTGATTTTAAAAAGATGACTGATTTGGGTTTATAACTAATAACAATACAGTAAAAAATTAATAAAACCTGCTGATTTATATGCCAGTGTGGGGACTGTGTTAGCTCTTCATCTCTCCCTAAATTTAAAATGATGTGGGGGGAATGCTCCAAAGTGTGGTAAAACACTCTATAAAGTAATGTAGTCTAACACTTCTCTAGGTTTCTGTTATTGCAACTGTAATTTTAGACATTTGTACAGGTTATCTTGGACACAGGAAAAGTATATAGTCACAGACATAAAACACCTATGTATAAAATATAAAGCAGTGTTATAGTTACTAAAAAGGACATGCCTTATTGCTACAGCAATTCTTGCTTTTTATATATTGTACTGTACCACAACTTGTTTTGAGAATGTCATTTGCATAAATTATTCAAGTTTGAGAAATATTCACACATTTTGATTCTACAATATTTAAAATAAAACAATTTTCTAATGTGTCTCTTTATTAAAAGAGAAATAAAAATGTCATCTTGTAATTCTCTGAGGCCAGACACAAGGGTTTATACACCTTTTTTTTTTTCCTTATCTTCTTTCTCGCTATTTACTTGCACAATGAAAGCCGCTGTTGGTACAAAGATTGAAGAGCTCTATATAATGGTGCTTTACACATTCACAATCGGTCTGTGCAATTGTGAAGTTCTATGAATGACCAAAGAATTACCAAACATATTTTCTAAATATAAAGGACAAAAAAAAAAAAAGAAAAAAAAAAAGAAAAAGAAAGGAAAAAAAAAAGAAATCCTTGGTTCCCATTAAAACAACACCAGGTTGCAATTTGGACACTTGAATGAATTCCAATGTTTTAAAGCTGAGACTTCAAAAGAGAAAGGCATGTTTGCTGCAACATCCGGTGACTGTAATACCTTACTTGGAAAGGTAAGTGGTTAATTTGCATAATTTATAATTTTTATACTAAAGAGCATTTTTATATAAACCGGAAAAAAACCCCTAAACTCTACAGATAAAGTTCTTACCTCCAGTCACTGCTGCAGGTAAGGTTGACATCAAGCTGTACAGCGCAATCAAAAACATACTTACATCTTAGCTCATTTTACAGGTACAGCCATAATCAAGGCACAAAGATCTTCTACAAGTATTTTTCTTCAATAAAGTTGTACAAAATAATATTACATTTTACAGTCTGTACAATATAATAAACCAGCAGTAAAACAAAAAAATATATATAGGGAGAGGACGGTTGTCCAAGAATGATCAGAACTAAAAGGATCATTTGTGGACAGCACAAATAACATAAGTGAGGGTGGTAAATTTTCTGCCTAGATGCAACAGGCTGAAAAGTAGCTGTAATTCAAATGCCTGAGGTGTGTAGAGACACTTAGCTCCAAAACCCCAGAAAAATTGCTTTGTCTTCACTGTTCCTCTCATTATCTACTCTACTTCCTGTGCCAGTAACGGCTTAAAAGAGGAGGTCACTTTATCAGTTGACCTGCAACTCAGAAATGCTAAAAACTGTGACAGAGTAATAAATATTGTGGTGCTGCTACATTGTGTGTCTACTTCCTCAACAGTATTTAATAACCTGATACAAAGTGCATTAATCTTTTCACCCATCAAGTACTCTTCAATGTCATGTTAAAAAGGAAACCCACACAGAGGGATAGGTATGACTTTAGTGTCATCCAGCTGACATACTGGTCTGAACTGAGGTTAACCCACTGGAAAAAATTTAGCAGGTCACGTTCAGTTTTAAAATAACACAAAACCTAAGGGAACAGAGGTAGCCAAAGGGCTTAGTGGAATGACGAAGAAGTGGCATGTCAAAATAAAGCACAAAAATAGTCCCAAAAAGCATGAAGGGAAAATAACCCAAACTTGCTTCAAATCAGCTTTAAGGTTAAACAATTAAAAGTAAACAAAGTGAAGAGACTGACATTTCTATAGTATATTCTTCCACCCTGTGTGGGGTAGTATCAAGAGAAAGAGTAAGGAGCAAAGAATTTAAAACCACAGGTTCCACGGTGATCCCCCTCACAAGAGTTCATACTGGCGGAGGTGCATCCTCTGGATGATGTCTCGACAGTCGTTGAACACTCTGCGGATGTTTTCTGTGTCCACTGCACATGTGAAGTGTGGGTAGCAGTAATGCCGGCCGTCCCCACTCGCCGTACTTATCCTCTGTGGAAAGAGGGATGAGAAAAAAAAAAAAGGATCAGGCGCCATGCCATGAGAAGTTTCACATCTCAGCAGACTACAGACTTATGGAGAACCAAGAACCCTGGGAAATCTGTACACAGATCACTGAAATAAGTAAATAAAAAGAAGGGGGGGCTGTGGTCTGGTCCAGTCTGAATGACAAATTTGAAATGAAGATTACAAAATGTTATGCATACTGTTAGGGGGTCAGGACAGAAGTCCTTTGTGGGAGCCACCGATGCCATCCTTGGCTGCACGGGCTGTCACCATTTGCACATCACTGTGCAGCCAAATCTGTGCTGCTGACAGCTGTGCAGCCTGCCATGCAGCTGCCCCAGGAATTATTTTCTCTTCTTTTTTTGGTGCCATCATGTGGCAAGTTCTTGAACTCTTGTTTTAAATCAGCAACACAAAACCGAAACCCTCCCAGTTGTGGAGCCAGCAGTGGCAGAGAACAGCATTCTACTGCTTCTGCTTCTCCTGTTGAGGCCCCTCAAGTTACCTTCACTTAGAGCACCTAGTAAGCCAGCTGAAGGCTTGGTATCATCATTGAGCCCAGAATTTGGTGGAATTATCACCAGAGTGGCTGGGTTCACACAGAGTAATAAAGCATGCACAAATCCAATAAACGTCAGACCATGCAGAATTATATTTTCTCAAGGCTACTGCACAACTTTTTAGGTTCCAACTTAAAGCTCCAGCATCACTTTGCCCATGTCAACATTCCTCAGAATCTTAAAAAAGATGTGTTAAAAAAAATCTTAATTTTTGTTCTGTATTACTATAGGACTGATAAATATAAATCCATTCCAGATCATTATCTTGCAGAATATAGATTTAATATCATGGAAGCATAAGGTCAGTTTTTAGGATAATAATTTTTATAACTATTTTCTAAATTTTATTATAAATTACTCTAGCTAAACAACAGAAGACAGGTTTCTATCTCACTCTGGCTACACTACATATTTTTAACACAGGATTTATTTTACATGTAGGACCGACCTTTTGAATATCTGAAGCTACAGATATGCAAAACTATAGACATTTAGAAGCCACGATTCACACTAGATCAACAAGAAATTGCAGATTTTTTCCTGGTAATTTAGGTGATATCAGACATTCAACACTGAGTAGATAAGGGTGTTCATACACAGTCTAAAAATTATTTTCTTACTATGCTACACTCAGTACCTAGTTCAAGGCTTACCCTCATGAAAAATACTAATACATGTCTGCTTGTGTTTATCATGCACTGATTTCACTCATGTCTATGGCAATAAGCTGCCCACAGTGTTCTGGTGACACCTGGTTACATACACAGCATGCCAAAGGATTCATTTTCAAAATATTAGGCTGTTTTCATGACCTGGCAGCTCTTGCAGTCCTCTCACTTGAAGATAAATACAGAATTTTCACCCCTACTTGAAACTCATTTTCAATGGTAGTGTGTTACTCAGCACTAGTTCACAGGGGGAAAAAATCCCCTGGGATACTGATGAAAGAATATTTGCTTTCCAGGCAGGAATATTTAATCCTGGCATCCCTACACTGCAGGGGTCAGGATGACATGCAAATTCGAGGAAGCCTGGTCTGTGTGTTTGAACAGCAGCTCCTTCACCTCCCAGATCCAGGTTTTGTAAAAACCAGCAGGACAGGAACCAGAGGGGCCGTGCCACTGTTCTAACAGGGGTCACACTGAGGATGTATTTAAACCAAACAGCAGCAGCTGGAGAGCCCTGTGTGCAAAACACCAGAACAGGGCTGGGGAGCAGCCTCACTAAGGAGCACACGCGCACACTGCCTCCAGGAAGAGTCTGGGAGGAAGAAGGATGTGCCCAAGCTGAAGGGCAGATGACAGGGAGATGCCCTCATCAGCCCAGTCCTGAGGTGCGGGCACTGGCTGGGCTTGGGTCCAGCCATCCCTCCTGTGCTGCTCCCTGACTGAAATCCAATGGATCCCAGCCCTGCTGCCCAACACCAAGGGGCCACAGCCCCCACACAACCCTGAAACCATGAGCTCACATCTTTTGCTTTTCTAATCCTCATATACTATTGTATAGCAATAGTTACTGGAAACGTGGTCAGTTTTAACCTCCTACTAAAATTCCTCAAATTACAGGCTTTACATTCACCACAACCATTCCTACAGCCAGGCAGAGTTTTAAGGGGTGCAGCACCATGGTGGTGATTGTCACACATATCCACGGCTTATGCAGACCTGATAAAAATCACAATAAAGCATAATAAATCCAGGTTCCTCTGAATCATGCCTGAAAATGTAACAGAGTGGGACAAGGAAAAGGTCATAAATCAAGAGACTTGGGAAAAAAAAATGTAAAGCAAAGCCAAGGCAGACACAGGTAGAAAATACAGACCTTTTCTTCCTGGTACCTGGCTAAGGCTATCAGATCCCTGCCAGTCTGTGTTTCTCCTGTGCCCTTTATCACTCCCTCTCTGAAACTTTAACCTTTTGTGCCTGACCCCATGGAACTGGAAGTGACCGTTTCTACTTGGCCTTCTCCGACCTCGCCCTCTCCAGGCGTGGCCACCTTACTCAGAGCACACACCGCCTGTTCAGACCCTCTGTGGGAGGGGTCACTTGCAAGACTCTCAATTCCAACAGCCCTAGAGTTCAAAGCAACTGCTTGGATGACTCCATCCCTCTGTTCCATGACGCTGACAAACCAAGCACAAACCAAGGAGACAGACGTGTTACAGAGGAGATGCTCTCTGCCAAACCTGCGGCAGTTGCAGGGAAATGAGGGAGAAACTGTTTCAGCTCCACATCTGAGCCCCAGCTGCCAGGTGCTGGCCCCAGCCCAAGTGCTGCCCTTGCCCCCAGCACCCACAGGGGTTTCTTATGTGGCTGCAGTGCCTACGCTCCCTCCTCTTCCTGCTTCATAAGTGGCCTCCTTCCGTAATGCCAGTGAGTCACGGCAGGTAAGGACCTCGTCTTGATGTGTTTTTTTAAATCATGAAAACAGATAAAGGTGGGGAGTTTCACCCTTAATCTTCCCGTAACTCAGATCTCTCAGAGCCACCCTCCCTCCAGACGGGATATCGTCACCTGCTTCTCAGCATTTCAGCATTACCACAGGAGAGATTTGTCTTGAAGTGAGTTTTTTTGGTACCTCTTACGTTAACACAGCAAAATCTGACATTTTTCCTCAGGATCCAGAAGGCTAAGGAAGCGAATGGAAATCCCCAAAGTGTGAATACAGTTAATTGCTTCTTTCTTGGTGCGTCAACAGCTGTAAATCCTAACAATACTCGTAAATGCATAATGACTTTAAAATTCTGAATTCTAATGGCTCAATTTGTTATTTCAAATACACACATACAGTTTCTACCAGTAGGACATGATGGATGAATTTTGGTTCTGGTCTCTTTTACTGCTCTGCACTGTGGGAACAACTCAGAATGAGTGAAGCCACAAGTAATACTGGATTAACTCTCTGACAGCAGAGCTGGGCTGTGATTGTGTGCCTGACAACTGCTTTCACCTTCAAAATGTAAACAACACATCTTCAGCTCCAGCTATAGAGGAAACCTTAATTGCAAGAAAAATCTGACTAGACAAGGAAACTTTCTTATGATGCCTCAGAAGAACCATGACACCAGTCCTAAGGTGAGGCAAACCTCCTAACTGCCATACCAGAAATCTTATTTAAGCATAAAATCATAAAATCTGCCTTTTTTTTTTTTAAATCCCTGTTGTCATCTGACCACTGCCAAAGTCCTTGGAGGAATGCAGGATAAAAGTGAGAAAGCCTCTTTGTTTACACGTTGGACCATGCATGACCATTCTGAGCACTAGCACTTACTTACTGTGTGACAGCTTGCATAGCAGGTGACTTTATATGAAATGGGCACAAAAATGTGCAAGCACTGAGGAAGGTTCTGCAAGATGGGCAGCTGAAAAGAATTAGGGAATTGCCAGACGTTGTCCTCTCCTTCTAGCTTTCTGCAAAACCCCATCAGTTTCCCCTAAATAAACTATGCCATCTGTCAGCATTTCCTATGATAGAATCACACATAAGATGAAAATTACTCACTAAAAACTCATCCCGGATGAAGAACTTGGCTCTTGTGACTTTGGGATCTTCTCCTGCATCTGGTGTTGCTGTCCAATTAAAAACAAATGACATCAGAAACATGAGCACCAAACAATCATCTATTTTGTGTAACAAAAGATTTAATAAGGAAGAAGTAGCCCTTCAATACAGAAATTGAAATGTTAACTATCTACAGGAGATTCCCAGTAGGTAATTCTAAAATGAAGAGTACTGTAAAACCTAACTATGAGTACAGCATATTTTAGGAACCTGAAAATTGCTGAAATCATTGCAACAATGTCATTGGTCATATAACAAAAAGGCTTACTCACATCTACAAGTTTGTTCATATAGATATAAAACAAGTGGGAGTTAGGGTTTAGCTTTTATCAGAAAATATGACTAGAAAAAGCAGCTGAGGTGTTCAGTTTCTGCAGCAGAACAGCGTCTCCTGAAAAAAGCTTCTGCAGGCAGGAATGTGGGTTTAAAAATGGCTACTCCAAGATTACACTTGGAAAAAAAGATAGCACTGAAAGATCTTTTGATATATATACATTTTATTTCCAGGCCCCAAGTCAGCAGAATACTTCAGATATATTGCCCATCAAGAGGTCTTAGACTAAATTCTTGTTGACCACGAGACCTGTTGGTCAGTATTAACTGTTTGTTGGTAGATGAAGTTGTCACTATATAGGCCATGCAATGACTGCATCTACTGTAAGGGTGAAAAACAATACAGTGAAGAGATAACACTGAAAGGAAATAAATAGGTTATCTCTCATCTAGGATACCAAAATCAGATGCTTATAAACATAATATAGTAAAGTGCAGAATTTATCAGAATATGGAAACGTATCTTTCATCCATAGTGCTGGGGGTAAAAATAGAGCAGCAGCACAATCAACAGCACACCGGAATTCAGTGCTGCTGCCCTTAAATAATGTCAGCTGAAATTTAAGAGTAAGTGAACAACTACAGGTTAAAAATAGAGAGCTACTTCGTGTGTGAATATTCTGGATCACTCTAGATACCCACTGTGAAATCCCTTTGAGAAACACCAAAAGCTACTTTTCTGACAACTGCCTTATTATAAAAAAATGCTGAAAATTCACTCAAACTCTATGTGGTATATGTTTGAGAAGGGGAAATTTGGGTGATGGAGGTAAGATTTCTTCTGAAACTCCTTAACATTACAAAACAGGTGCCAGATCAACTCAGATTTTAGGACAGTTTATTTATTCTCTGCGCCTGAAACTCAGAATCACACTCGTGAAGTTGCAGGCCTTAATGAAGGCTGAAAATAGCTTATCACCATCTTCACCTCTAGAACCTAGGCTGCTGGTGGTGGTTGGTGGAGAATGAAAGCCTCTTCCAACAGGTGGCTGCGAGCACCACACCAGGGCCATCACTCAGGCAAGGCAGAGGAGAGTGGTCAGAAAGTAAAAGTTTTACCACTTTTGCCAGACAGACCTGAGACATTTGGGGACCCCTCTGCCTGGTATAAAACTGGTGTAATACCAGAGTTTGCCTGTGCAATATGTTACTGTGGTGCAGGAATCACTGCAGTTCTTGAAGAGATAAGAAACTGATTTCTCCATCACCACAGCTCTCTTCCTATCTACTGATGTAGTTTTCCTCCATTAAAGTTCCCTTGCTGGTCTGCTGAACTTCCCATCAGTATTTCAAAAACTGAAATGTACAGTGTTGGAGGATGCAGAATGGCTGCAAAGTAAGTCTCATGAATCCCCAACAAAGTTCAGCACTGTGGGAGCACCAGGCAGAAGCATCTGGCAAAGGGGAGAGATGTGTCGCTACTTTGCTCTCCTGGGACTGGTGGTTCCTCCCAAAAGCAGAAGGCAGGTGCCCTGGAGTCAGAACCCCTTCAGACCCTGCCTACACTGGGGTGCCTGTGAGCTACATGCTGCTGGCACACTCCTTACCTGACCAGCAGCTTGTGTCAAGAACAGTGTGTCCTTGTGAATGTGTGTGTGAGAGAGAGAGAGAGACAGAGAGAGAGAGAGGGAGAGAGAGAGAGAGGCAGGGACAGGAGTTATGGGCTGGGCCAAGCCAGCAGGTCCAATCCCAGCACGGGGAAAAGCCTTACCATCCTCAGGTACAGTATAATGCGCGTATTCAGGAAAGTAATCCTCAATTTTTGATTTCCCTGCCAAGACTTTTTCAGCCAGCATGTCCTGTTTATTCAAGAATAAAATGATAGAAATGGTCCGTAACCACCTGTCAAAAACAAACCAAATGTTCATGTTATCTCTGACGAGTTAATCAACAAAAGTGTATCACATTGATAGAAAATTTACTGGCTATCCCTGTGTGGACAGAGACTGAAGTAGTGTAGAATGTGCTTCAATAGAAAAAAAAAAAAGATTATCTAAATTATTGTTTTGATTGATCTGCACTTGTGCTGGTGGGTATATTTCTAGGGTCAGTAAATACATATATAAAGACTGCAGTGGACATTGCTGAAGGGAGCAGTTTTCAAAATTTTTTTCTAAATTCTCTTTTAGATATCAAATTGGGAAACTGATGACATTTTCTAGAAGCACCACAGTTCACAATCAGACATTACTGTCTGCTTTATTTGGTTGTGATAAAGCAAAAATAAAACAAAAAAAAGGCTAGAAAGCTGCCTTCCCTCAGACTGCTCTGTCTACTGTTCATCCACAGAGATATCATTCCACGTTTTAGGGTGGCCTCTATGACACCTGATGAATGAAAAGAAAATAATCTCTCTTTTCTTCTCCAATTAATCCATCACTGTGACAATGTGCCTTGGGATGTGCAGTTAACATTCTTCCTTCACTCTACCTTCAATCACTTCTGAGAGCAGAGCATCCTCACAGGTATGTGCTGAAAACTTCACTACCTTATTTTGTACATTGTTTTCACTTTTTCTCTACCAGGAGCCCATTTGGGTTACTATTTGATTACACACCTACGGTTTATAGGCGCTGTGCCTTATAGCGGCCAGTCTGGGGGACTTGCCCTTTCCAAGCTGTCCCCACGTCCTGCATCATTTTGGTAGGAGTGGTGAAATGCCACATGCACTGTCCCTGTGCCATGACCCCTGCCAGGGAGGGGTGTCACCGTGGGGACACCCTGAGACCTGGCCCAACCTGGATGTTTTCTGAATAAACAATTGGAGCCTACAGCAAGGGGAGTCCTATTTTGTAAGGAGTTGAACTGTAATTGAACTGGGGAAGGTGGGTGGGAAATGAGGTTTGTTTTACCTATTATTCCAGATACTTTTGAAAAGGTCCAGGGATTCCCGTAGTCTGTTTGTGTTATTGTCTTCCCTTATTACCATGTTGTAGCTGCTGCAAGCCACAACGAAGATGATAGCTGTGACATCTGGGCAGAACACACAAAAGAAAGCAAGAAGGAAAGAAAGGAGAGAGAATAGAACATCTCTGTTATCCCAGCACATACTCCTCAGGGTAACACTGCCATTACAATCAGCCAAAAATACCAGAAAAAAGTTAGCTCTAACACTGGACTCCTGAACTAGTGAAATACTGTGTGTGCATATGAACACTAAGCTGGCTCAAACCGCAGAGAGTAAGTTCAAAATAAAACATGGAAGGCTTTTACTTACCATTAAAGCATTGGATCCATTTTCTTCTCTCATCTCTCTGGCCACCTACATCAAACATGCTGTTAAAAAGCCATAGGATGTTATATCACTTATGTGCTTAGGAAACTTCACACGAAGCATGCACAGCACAAGGGTTCAGTTTAAAAATCTGACCACCCCAAGGACAGAGGCAGTAAAATACCGCCTAAAGAGGAGAGAGATCTGCTGATGCTGCGCTGCATGTCAGAAACAGCTGCACTGCTCCACCTGCCCTGCTCTGCCAGGAGAAAGCTGCTGAACCCATAAAATGAGAAATACACTCTTGAGGGACAGGTGTAGGCCTTTCCAGTCCATAGAACCATGTATGGCATGTAAGGCTGGACCTACTGTACTATAAACAAAGACAGGTTTCAGGATATTTTGAAGGGTGGTAGGGAGAGGGCATCTCTGTATGGAGGAGGACATGGAGGCAGCTCGCCCCTGTCAGCAGTGTCACCTTTCTAGGCAAGAACTGGTGAGGGAAGCCAGTCTGACTTGTGGGTATTTTACAGAGACACAGCAAAAAACATTGACAAACACAGAGGTTGCAGCATTCTGGAAGAAGGGAGGATTCCCACTGACTTCTGTGAGCTCTTATCCCTAAAGGTATGCTATGATTTTACATTGCTGTACCATTGCACCAGCTTTTACAAAAAAACACATACAACCCTACTACAGAGAATTGCTAATATACATAACTAATAAAAGCTCTTTTTGCAAAGTATGAGGTAATTTTACTAGGACCTCTGGAAAGAGCTAAAAAGTCAAATCAAACAACTAAAAAACATCCACTCCCACCATAAGCCTACTATACCATGCATACATGAGCACAGACATCTGAATGAAGCTGTTAAAAATTAGTATGATATTCATTAATCATTACTAATAGACTTACTGGAAATTTACTTTATCTACTTGAAATCTTGTTTCAAAAATCCCTGATGTCAACACTCTGCATCTTAATAGGTCCTGGAAATGAGAACACAGAAGCTGATTAGTAAGGGGTTTTTAATAACCTAATTTTGTTTTTAAAAGCTTGGAGTATTATTTGCCATGAAAAGTCTTAAATGTTTCATTTAATTAAAATTCAATCAGATCTGTTGGTAAATCGGCATTTGTCTGTACTGACATGGTAGATGAACTTAATTATGATCATTGAATTTGGTTTGGGCACACTCAGGAAGCAGGAAATCTTATCTATGTTCTCCTTACTGCCCACTAAAACCTGTTCTTGATGGTCATACACCTTGGTATGTGATGCAGATAATGAATTCTGAAGTTACATAAAACAGAAAAATGTTATTCATGTTGTAAAGTCAAGTATTCAACAGATTTACAGTTGCCCAGGCAACCTTAACTCTGCCCTCTTTTGTACTGAATGAGACAGGAATCCTATAGAAATAATAGCTTGTGACTAAGTAATTAAAGCTCTATTACAGAGCACAAGGGAACAGAATTTAGGTTGTACAGAAATGTGGCATTTCTTTCCTATTTTTTAAACTAGCAATACTTTACTACTTAACCAATTTTCTTTTAGTAATTAAAAAATAATAATTTCCTAAATTCTCAAAGGGAGCAGACAAAAGCAATTTATGATGCCCCCTTCCTGGGTGGAAGGAGGCAGCCAGTGGTGCAGAGTGCAAGCACAGCCTGCCTTTTTTCCCCACCCTACTGTCTACTGGTTCTGGTAGCCAAGGCAAACCTTGCCTGCTTTGACAAGTGCATGCACTCAGCTGAAGGCCACTTATTTAGTACTTTTAGTTATTTTACATTCTGTCATTTTCTGTCCCTTGCTGACATTTATTTATTATAGTGCAAAAAACCAACCAACCAAACAAAAAAAACCCCCAAAACCAAAATCAGAAAGCAAGGGAAGAGAGGAAATTAGTGATTTTTACCGGTTTATTCGGCAAGGCAACTGATACAGCATTACAGGACGAAAACAAAAGCAAAAGAGAATCACCCCCCAGAGCAAAAGTTTTCCACCTGCCAAATACCAAAGGCCTTTACTGATCTTTCATGACATTTCTTCCTGAAGGAAATATCAGGAAAAATTTCTAGGTGATGAAAGACTACTTCAGGTAGAGAAAGGACTCCCAGTAACAAACAGGCCAACACTAACATAAACAATAAAAGCAAAAATGAGGTTTTGCTTCACTGACTTCTCTCTTCAGGTGAGTGATAACAATGCTAAAACCACATGGTCTAGATGGAGCAAATCCCAGTGCTACTGCTTTGGTCTGAAAATGTCTTGAGTGTTTGAATAATGGATCCTATATTGGGCTGACTAGGACGTGCTTGTGGTTATGGACCTAAACTAGGTCTGAAGGAACAGGCTCTGCTCTGCATGCTTCCTTGGGTGATCTCTGGCAAGTCACCTAATTTCTCTGAATTTCAGCCCCTGATTGCACAGTGAGATTTGACAACTTGGGTTTTTTTTAAGGGCATCCACTCGTTATATGCCTTGCATGGTTAACCTGAATTATCCAGTGCAGGGATTCTCCTCTGCCCACCTGCATTTGCAGTTTATGATGTGGCCCACAATCTTGGCTGAAGACTGCTAGATGACAGTGGGATAGTAGCACTGAAAAATAACAACTTCAGAATGTTTGCTGAAGAGACATCAAAGGAAACCACAGAGCCTGATCAGGGAAGGCAGCCGAGGCCAGACAACAAGGTGAAGCCCCTTCTTACTTCAAGGCTGCACCAGTTCAGCCTTAACATGAATGTGTTTGTCATTAGAGCACTCTATCAAGATGTATCACAGCATCTGGGAAAAAAATGTAGCATCCTGCAACTAAGGCTTAAATAGAAACTCTGCTGCCCACAGGAGATGGGCACAGGCTGGGAAGAAGGAATCGCCCACAGAGAAATCCACAAGCTCGGCTGCTGCCACTGGTGCTCTCCCCTGAATCTGGACACCAGATCCACTGCAAGCTTTTGCCTCTGAAGGACCCTTCTGATAGACATGGGAAGTCTCCCTCTGGGATCACCTCCACCATTGAAATAAGGCATTGCTTCTGCGTAGAAAAAGCTGGTGAGCGAAACCATAAGCTTTTAAGTTTATGCTTTCTGTTCTTTGTTCCATACAACTTTTTTTGTGGGACACAGAATGGGAAGCTAAAAGACAAAACTGATGTATTACAGGAATCATCGACTTACATATAACAACAGTAAAAGACAAGTCTGCACCACTAAAAAGCCTCTTCTTCTTTAATATCCATTACTTAAACTGTTAAACTATATTTTGCTATTCTGCCATATGCCTTATTTCAGCTGCAGCAGGGACTAAAATAAATTACACAGACAATCCAGATGAATGGGAATCTTGGTTCAGACCCTGCCCCATTATTTTTACTAACCTGATCTGTGGGTGTGTAGTCATCCATGCTGACGCTGTCAATTCTTTCTAAAAAGCTAGAAGAAAAATAAACATGCACTTAGAGATGTAAAATACTGTCTAGTAGAAGACATTTCACTACCTTTTCTAGTTTACACTCCTGCTGTGAAGTAAAACACAACTTGAATGGTAAAGTTAAGAGCCTGATGATTTCCTTATATTGCTCTAGGTTACGTTTTATAAGCCAAACAAACATTTTACCCAGACTTTGTTTCAACACAGCATCTTTAAAGTTACTATTATGCAGTACTCACAAGTGGTTCAAAAGCAGTTAAAATGTTACAATTTTGCGAGGTCCACTAAAAAATACTATGACTAACCACAAGTTATAACATCATATGGTTGTTAAGACTTAAAAAAGATTTTGCGGTTTAATATAGAAAATGCGGTTAAGGGGGGGTCTTTATTTAGCCTAATACTAATCAGGTATAATGTTATGTTAATTATGGTCTCAGTAATGTTAGCAGAAATGCTTGTTGGTATATACAAAAAGCTTTGGACTGACTTGCTGCCCTCCAACACTGCAACTAAAGCACAAAAAGTGGAAGTTAATGAATCTGATTCTTTATGTCACCAAAACTCAGTGAGACGCACGAAGTGAAAGAAAGACTTAGAGCTGCAGGGAAGGGCAAGAGAAAAGAGAACCAGAACGGGGGGGAACTATATTCTATGATTATTTAAAAGATCTTTCAAGCTATAATTCTTTCCTAATATGTGTTAGAATAGCAGCACTTAAGGACATAAAAATGTGATTTTATATTTATTGCTAAAAGAGGCAGTTTTTCCTCTCTAACTTCCACCCATTTCTTAGATCTCATGTGAGCTCAACTGGCTCATTTTCCTCAGACTGCCTGTGTGACTTTGAAGCTTTCTTGAATTTCTACATTGTTATTTGGTATTTGGCAGTGAATACTCCACTGGCTGACACATCCCACTACAATATTATCAAGATTTCTTTATCAAAAGGCGAGTTTTCCTCAATTTTACTTGAGTGTGCACGTGAAACACGTCCCACTTAATTGCACTGGGAAAGAAAAAACACCCAGTGAACTCTTGACAAAATGTAACTCACTGTTAACATAGGGGTCACACACATTGACCAGTTGAAAAAATAGCCCCCTAAAAGTTGTTTGTAATTCTCGTAGCAGTTTCCCATGGATATGAACTGAAAGGAAAATACACTGCACATGTATTTACTTACAATATTCTTCCTTTTCGAACCTCCACTGTTACAGCAGGGAAACAAAATACAGTATCTACAGTTATAATATCCAGCTTTTCTTTCTGGATGATCAAGGTGTGATGGCTAAATACAGGTTTTTTAAAAAAAAACACTGTTAGGCACAACCCAGTGAGTGCCTGATAGCAAAACTACATGGAAGAAACTGAAGAAAAAGCATCTTTTCACAAACTTTCCTTCCTTGCCAACAGCCCCATAAATTTATATAAGGATATAAAAGTACATTTTTATAGTCAGCTACAGTCACCACAGGAAAGCAGTTGTATTCAGGCTGAACTTTTCGGTCAGATGGTTTTCATCACCTTGAGAACCTTGATCCAGCAAAGTTTAACTTCAGTTATCCCCACAGTTCACGGAGACACCAGAGCAGAGCGACGCATTTTTAAGGGACACACCTGCTACCAGCAGAACTCTGATCTCACACTTGCAGCACAGGACATGAAAACAGAAGGGAAAAAAGCCCAAAGCAAAAATGCCTCCAGGCTGAAACTTCCCGATTACAGAGTAATTTTCCTTAACATGGCTGGGCTTCTAAGTCTTCCAAAGTACAGACTATGACTGACACAGAAAGCGTGTGGATTGAAGTCAGTGTTTGTGCACAAATACAACTCCCTCACAAACCTTGCAAGACAGCATGAATTGGCTTTTTTTGCAGAAACATTTCTTGTGAAGTTGGTGTATAAATCAGAGACAGTACATCTAATCTCCACAATACCAGGACCATTTTGGCAGAATTTATTCAAAATAGTTAAGCACAGTATTTAGTGCTAACTCACACTTTTCTCACCTATAAAATGAGTACTGAAGGGAGGTTTTTGGTTGTTGTCACTTGCATGTTTCAAACAGGCAAATTATGGTAAGGAACAGAGGAGTAAGAAGTAATACAGTTACACTATACACAATTAGTCTCTAATTCTAATTAGACATCCTACCTATCAGCTGAAGTCATCTTCCACTTCCTCCCAGCAGAAGGACCAGTTTTGAATACCCTGAACTGCAACACCACAGCTAAGAGAGAGCCAGCTCTGATAAATATCATGTGCTTAAAAAATATCATTTGACACAGCAGCTGTAACATTTTATGCTTGTAAGGTTGCTGCCTGCATGTAAGCTGTATTAAAATAAATGCAATGATTTACAAGGTTTTACCTGCCACCTTGCTATAACAAGCTGGACTGATATCACTAGTATCCAATAAATCCACATGCAACCCACTATGTGGGTTAAGATAAATTTTGTAACTGTATAGAAAATTAACCTTTCCAGTGTGTGACAGACAGACTTCCTAAGATCTCTTTTGCAACTACATTGTTAAGTATGCAATGAGATTTCTAAGACAGTGAAACACAGACAGCTACACTCTTACCTTTTTGAAAGAAAATCAGTTCTTAAATGTCCTTCATATGAACTCCTTACTTGGCTAATTAGCACAGTGTAAAGAAATAATTCTGACAGGCAAATGTACATACTGGGTACAAGTAATGGATTCCAGACAAGATAAGGAGTCAGTACTGCCTCATTTCCAAACACAGTAGCTTCTTTCTCATTACGGTATTAAAATAGGAAAACTGAAATTACTTCTCTAAACTGGTTTCCAGAGAACGTTAACTTCACCTAATCCAAACTGTCTTGAATAATTACGTTCTGACAAAATGTAGATTATTTCATACACACATATATATATATACTTACAGATCAGAAATTTTGAATGTACATGACTGAAATTTCAGTTTAAAGAGCTTAAAGTACAAAAACATCTCTCAACTGTGGCAACGCTCATGTCTCAAAGAATCAGTGTGAGGAAAACATAATAAGAAAGAATGAGTAAAAACGGACACCAAGTATCACTTACTCTCTTTTTAGATCCTGGTTTTTTTGTTTTTTTGTTTTTTTGTTTTTTTCCTTTTCAGCTCAGGGATATAATTATTTTCACAGAATCATGCCTTTTTACAATACTGACAGGTATCCTATTTATGTAGCTTCTATAGAAACCCATACTCAGGATTTATATTAATTCTGCAGTGACTGTTTTGCATGCATGTGCAATGAACTTCAAACTCACACATTCAATTCAACAGTGAATAAAACAATACGATTATTTATACTTCTAATTTACAATTGTGGTTTTACTTATAAAAGATTCAGTCAGATAACTAGTATGACATTTAGGTTCTTAATTTTACAGCAGAGTGTTTTACATTTCCTTACATGGAACAGCAGAAACTACCCTTTTCTTAAGAAATTAATTAGGCAAGGTACTGGAAGGAAGGTCTCCTCTGCTCTGTTTGGAAATGCAGTGGTTTGGTTTGGCAACAAATTAAAGCAAAGTAAAATGGACTGATAAAGTTAAAAAAAAATCATGAGCTACTGACATTATTATATCTATTATTAAGCTGATCTGTAGTTTTATAAATATCTTCAGTGAGTTTCCTAGGAAACTCAGCTGACACTTAGTTTGACAAGCAATCTCTAAATTTTGTATTATGCAAGCTGTGAACACAAAAGTACAGGTTTTAGATGTGCCTGCCAGTGCATGTGGGAACTATCAATAAGCACTATTCTCTTTAAAAACCACGGCAATTTGAGCAGCAGTAGCAGCTATATAAGAATTTCTGAAAAAGGATTCATAAATGCACAAATAAAGAGGAGGTAATCATACATGAAAATCCTTTTCTCACTGAATAAATCACTACATGGCTCTATATAGATATTCTGACTCCACAAACAAAATGACAATTAAAAGAAAAATCGTGTTTTGAGAATAATATGATAGACAGAAAACCCATGCTATATTTGTAAGTGTACTTTGACATCCAAAGAATTGGACAGATAAAGTGCTAAGTCACAGATCAATACAACAAACTAGGCATTTTAAAAAACTTCAGCCAGTTTTAATGCTCTCACCCTAACATTTCAATGGCCTTGTGTCAAAAAATTGCCATAAAAAACAAGAAATCAAACCCATTCAAAATGGTTGTCTCTTTAAAAGGAAATGATATAGTGGAAAATCTTTAAGATTTTAAATTCTCAGAGTGAAGAATCTCAAAATTATCTTCAATTAAGTCGTTGGGATCAGCAAACCTTTACAATTTGGATGGACCATTAAGAGCTTTGCAAACTCCTCAGCCAGGTTCAAATAAACATATATATGTATATGTGTGTGTATGGAACCATTCAGGACTAGGTCTTTTAATTCCACTCTCCTTGGATATGAAGTTACAGGTGAGGCAGACATTTCACAAGAAAAACGCATACCCCAAGCCTCTAGGGAGGTGAAATGGAAAAGACTTTTTTTTTTTTTTTTAATTTCTCTTGCAGTTCTCAGGGACAACATCAATATTGAACTTCCCCCCCTTCCCCTCAAAAAATTATATTTAAATCAGCTAAGACATTGTAGTCCTGTTAATTCTTCCTGCAACATTTCAAACAGGAAACTGTGGATTTCTGTTTTCAAGAATATCTGAATACCTTAGGCTCCAAGGTTGGGCTTCAAGTAAACTCACACTATTCTGATATATTTTTGGGTAACTGAGAAAGACATAATGAAAACAGCCTCCAGTAATATTCTAACCCCTAAAGGATTCATTTTCCCAAGTCATTTGCTGAAAATATCAGCAGAAATCCCTCAGAAGGCTTGGCAAAATTTAGCGGCTAAGGATTTTCCTGCCAAATTTAAATCGTCACTGTATTTTAAATACAGCTGCCATGTGATAGAGAAGTACTCCCCTTCTCTCCCTCCACACCACTCGGCAGTCACTTCCCACCAGGAGCCAGCATGTGTGCGAGGTCACGGCGGGGCAGAGGGAAGAGGGAGAACCAGACCTGTTTGGGATCCACCCTGGCTCACGGATGCTGTGCCCCAGTTTTGCAGCACCAGTTGCCGCAGAAGCCATTGCGGAAGAAAACACCCAAAACAAACACAAGAGTACTAAAGATGCTGCTGGGGCAGAGCGCCGCCTCCAGAAGGGTTGGGAACCCACGGGTCGGTGCTCTGCTTGTCACGCGGGTTTGGCACCCGCTCCGTGCCCTGTGTGCTCCCGGCTGGACGAAGTCTCTGTTTCACCGCGATCCCGCTCCCCACGTGTCTCCAGCCGCGGTGACACGGGCGGTGACACGGGAGGTGACACAGGAGGTGACAGCCGAACATCAAGACTCTCTGCCCGGCTCCCGCCCTTCCCTTCCCATCCCTTCCCTGCCTGGCCCCTTCCCCGGAGCGTGTCCGCAGGCGGAGGAAGGCTCTGCTGGGTCCTTCCCTGAGGTTTTTGCTCAAACACAGGTAAAACATGAATTTAGCAAGGATCTCCTGAATTTACTTTACTTATCCCTTTTTTCAGTTCTCACTCCCGTACTTCCCCGCTGCCCGGCAGCGTCCCAGCAGAGCTCATGCTGCGCTGCCCAGGGCTGGCAAAGGGCTGCATGTGGGGACGACCGAAAAATGGTGGGGTTTCTCCACAGAAACGCACCTTCACCCGTCCGCAGCTCCCAGCTCGCCAGCAAGGAGAGCCTGCTGTGTCAGGAGATGAAAAGGTTAAACAGGAGGCCAAGAGGGAGAGCACAGTACAGTCGTGTCTGAAAACCGCCAGCTCCTTATCCGCCCAGGGAAGTTCGAGGATCTGTGGTTCAAAGCATGTGCCCAGCCCTCTGCTCGGGCGGGTCACCACCAGCCTGCTGGGGACCACGAACAAGCGATACGATTGTATCAGCTTTGGCAAAGCCGTGTGTTTCCCCAGAGCAGCACCAGCCAGTGGGCTTGCTCCAGAGACAGAGGGGCAACAAGACTGGGCAGGGCTCAGGCCACTGATGGTGATCTCTGCTGGACACTCCAGCTTTGCTGCACAAGTACCTTGACTGGGAGCGTGCAACCCGAGTCGTTTTGTCACCCCGGCCGTGGCTGGTGCCAGCTGTGGCCCCAGCCACCATGAAGTCATCAAGAGCACTGCTGTCATGAGATGCTTAACTGGTACCAGTAATCAATGCTCCCTAGTAATCGCACAAAGCAGGCAAACGCCAGTTTAAACCCTATTTACTGATGACATCTTTGGCCAAGACACTAAAAGCAAAGACAGATGATGATGGCTGCAACCAAGGGCTTGTATACCATTCATCAGGCGACCCTCTCCTTCAAGAAGCCAGACTGCTGGTGGCAACTGGGGGCACATTTGGCAAGGAGAAAGAAAGATGGCCAAAATCCATAGTTTTCTTGTTCTGTGGGTCTGGTTAAAGGAGTTTCCTAGCAGACATCCATTTTAACCTCACTTTCTCCACCTCTAAGTATGTACTGCAGAACATCTCTAAGCTTCACAGGCTTTGGCATGTGTCCAGCTATTAAGCTACACAAATGCACAAAGAGTTGAATTGCATTAAACATTTCAGATATATGAGTAATACCCTCTTTCTGCTTAATAAGAGCAATCTCACTTTTAACTGAAAATACATGAACTAAACTAAAAAATGAATACACAGTATGACTTCCATAACTGCTTGCCCCCACTGGTTCCCTAAATTTGTTAGGAAGCAGTGCGAATTTTGGGAAATGCATTTCTTCCTTCTAAATTTAGCAAACTAACCACTTTTTGGCTTAGCAGATGTTTTTGCTTTCCGAGCGAGAGGCCTATGGGGATCATCATTAACCCTCTTCTTAACACAAACACTGACTAAGACTTAAATCTGGAAAACCGTCATTCACACAGAAAGGTTAACAGGCTCCAGCAGAAATGAGACTCATCATCTGCAACTTCTGCCACATGGGATCTCAGAGAACAGGGAAGATGACAAAATGACAGGCAAAGAGAGAAAAAAGAAGAAAGGTAATTTATTTACTTATTTTAAAAGGAACATTATTTTTCAACTGCGTGTGTTCAGATGTTTTATTCCTAGGAGTGCAAGTGGTGGAGCTGCTGCAAAACAGACTAAGAATGAAGCACTGATAAATCAGACTAACACATGCAGACCCTCCTTCTGACCACATTTACACCAGCTTGAATCCACTGAATTCACTGTACCTTCTTCTTCCTTGTGAGCTGATAATCCTAGGCAGACAATCATTCTCTGCATACTGATACACCCATGGAGTGTTTTATACAGACACAGATTTGAGTTCTGCAATGTACAGGCTACACAAAGTACATTCTGCAATTATAAGTGTAATTTTGAACAGAGGACCCACAGTTAATAACCTGAAAACAGAAAGCTCATATTGTGGTATCCAGAGAGATCTGGATCCTGACTGCTTTGTGAGCTGATGCATGGCAGATTAGAATCTCTTTATCCACTGACTGTATGAAACAACTGTTCAATGTCTTCCAGTAACTACACAGACTGGTGCTGGAAGGGAAGCTGAGAATACCTGAAACATCAGATGACACACGTGGGCAGAATGCAGCTGTCCCATCAGGACCTGCAGAATGTGCCTTTTGACAGAATGATAGATCAAAACCTTGGGTTTATGTCTCACTAACTAAAGTGCATAGAAGACCTCACCTCCATCTCTTCTGGTGAATTCTTCAAAAAGAACTTGGACTTTTATGTTCAGGAAAGCTGAGCTGTGGGAAAAAGCCTGGATAATACTCAAAGCTATAAAATGCATCAGGTTTACAAGCACCAGATATATACCATAGCATTGCCAGGGGATGTCCAAAGTTAACAAAATGTATTTTCACTGGATATTGCAAATAGAGCTTCCCCTGTTGCTTACAAGTTTATCTTGCTGTCATAATGGAAACATTATTTCAGTGCAACTTACACATTCTGGTTGATGGTTTTATTTTCAAAAATGGTTGCACTGTAGATATCTTTCCTAGTCTACACAAATTCACCACGTACTGTGAGCCCTAGTGAATGCCAAATCCAGGTTAGGAAGAGCATTGGTTGCTGGAAATTGAAGACCACTTACTCTGGTGGGAGTGGTTTGGAGTAACAAATCTGTTATGGTGACTGCCAGAAAGGAAAACCAGTTTGACTGGAGTTTTCTATTAGAAGAGAAAGCAGAAAATCCCCAAACAGGAGAAGCAAAGGTAACAAAACACAGACTGAAAAGGAAGTCACGAGAAGTTTGTGTTTACCTGTGGCGCCAGTCCAAACACAGTGCAAGAGAACTTGCTGCCGAAAGTTCTCAGGCCTAAAATCAAGCCACATGATTCCAAAAAGAGGATGCTAATACTCTCTTAAAAACCCGGATGAAGAAAAGTGAATTCTTTAGGGTGGCGAACGCTCCTGGCCAGGAAAAGCACATAGGCATGTTTATTACTGTTTTCAGACCGGTGTACTTTTGCCGACATGTAAATGAAAGGAACAGTGTGTTAGAATCCTGAGCAAAATGAGAGTGTATCTGTTTGCTTTCACCTATCATGTTTGTCAGGCGTTGACACGACCCAGAGAATTGACATGGCTGGAGTCCGAGTGAGTGCTGGGGTTAAACAGGAGAATGTCAATAGTTCCAAGGCTTAACATTTGGATCACAGCATCAGCTCTCATGAGAATGTCTTGGAGGCTCCAAGACATAGCCAGGATCTGGAGTTTCTACAGGTAACAACTGTTCGAGGAATATGAGGGCTCCTAACAACCATCCTACCAGGGAAGAAGCTTTCTGGGATTGCATGTAAAACCTGAAGTACCAGGTGCCATCAGTGCAAACTAAGGAAACTGAAAAATTTTTCTATGGAAAAGTCAGGAAGGCAACCAGCTTCCTGCACAGTGGGAAAAAAGAAACTCTTAATGCTGATCTTGCAGAACACCTGGTACAATTTCTTTTTCCTTACTGCAGTTTGAAGTGCAGTGACAGATCCTTTTTGCACTCCTTAATCCCTGTCCCAGCTTTAACAGTGCACTCTCATACCTTTACCTTGTGTGAAGGACATGCTTCACAAAAGGTAAGGGTCATGCTGGACAGAACTCTGTGAGTAATCCTTTGATGTGCCAGGCTGCTGTGTGGTTCACCAGCTTCCTCTCAGAGTTACTGAAATAGAGTATTACCTTGTCAGTGTTCAAGGCAAGAAAACTTACACAACAGGGCAAAAATTAATGGCTCAGGAGTTAAAGGACAGATGGATGATGAGGACTGACATCATTCCAGTGGTTCCTGAGCATTTAACCTGCAAACACCCAACAGAACCACTTCACCCATCACTCAGAGGTAGATCTGTTGCCTTCCCTTTAGCAAAGCAGACACACGGCAACTGTTCACCTTCAATGGGAAGGACTCAAAGCTTGCTCTTCCCAAACTTGTTCATGCCAAGCACCAGAATTTATTAGGGCTTCCCTAATTGTAGTCTAGAGCAGATGGGCTATCCTTCTTACTCCCACACACAGCACACTCTGGAGCTGTTAATGAAAAGCAGGATCAGGTAAATATCTGTATATGATCATCTGCCTTGGAAATTACCAGGTGAAAGAACATCAAGCAGAGGTCTAACAGTACAGATACAAATGCCAGACATAACTATTACAATCATAAGAAAATTCCTGTATCTTTACAAATGCTGCTGTTGAGACGTTTTCATTAAATCACCATTATCCTGCACATTTTAGAACAGGATATATTTAACTACTGAATGTATTCAAGCAATTGGTCACACCACCTACGGCTCAGCTGAGTGATTACCTTGGGTAGCTGGAGGAAGGCATGGAGCTAAAGCAAGAAGATGAATTGTTACTGCAAAAATGGAAGGAGAAGAATGCAGTGACTATGTCTAACTTGCTAATAATTGGCCTAATTCCATTTAACAGCTATAAGCTACTTAAGGGTTATAAAACTGAGTGTTAAAAACTAGCCTTACAACCCTGCTACCTGTACATTTGAAAGGTAGTCATGTTAACACTGTTTACTATTAGGAGAGCATTTTGTGAAAAGCATTCCTAATGCTGTGCTCCCTGTAAGTTTCTTTACATTTTCACCAATTTTCCTTGACTTTTACAGTGCACAGTGGATTTGTACTATTAAAACAACATACAATGAGTTGAGTTTGAGGAATGAGGGAAATAATTACGCAACAACCTGATAATGTCGTGCTTCCAGTTACTTTAAAGATTAGGTTACGCTTCTGTTTTTAATCTCTCTACCCTGTACCCACCAGGTGGTTGTCATTTTGTGGGTCTGGTTTACGCAAAGCTGGAGCAAAGGGATTTTGGCTTGTGGCTAACAGAGAATTTGTCACCATGGGCAATTCTTGCTGCTACCTGATGGTCTCCACGCTGAGATGTTGGCTGCCAGTGCTCACACACCATCTCTGGCCTGAGGTGGGAGCTCAGGAATGAGGGGGCTGAGCAGCACTGGACACGCTGTGCTGGTGCTGCAATACAGCAGCACGGCCGAGCCAGCCTGAGGACCTGCAGGGAGCCACCTTGGAGCCTGGCAGCTGCAGCTCCTTGCAGGATGGTGGCCAACATCATCACCCCTGAGGGTATGATGGTGCTACTGTGAGAACAACTCTGGCCTTTATAGCTGAAAAGTCATCCTGCCACTTCCTAGGAGCTATTGCTTTGTACTATGTTCACACCTGCAAGGAAGGGCAGAAACTTGATAAAAGCTAACTTACTAAAAAAAAATCCACCGAGGCCAATTTTGAATCCTCGACTACTAAAACTCCTAACAAGAGGCACCGAAAAGGAAGCTGAACTTCCCAGTTTGTCTTCTCCACCCATACAGTTAGTGGAAAAAACGTGGAAGATTTATGTAATAGCAGCCGGAGAAGGATGAAAAGGAATACACAAATAAGGCATAAATGTCAGAAATCCAAAGCCACTTGTCAGTTCAGATCTCAAAATGCTGTCTTTTCTCTCTTTTTTTCCTTTTAAAGAGAAGATTAAAAATACCATTCCCAGCTTGAATGTAACCTGTGGAAATGAAAATCAGGAATCATTTGTTCTCTAAATATGGAACCATCACTCGTGTTTATGTAATGATTTATAACTAGTGATATATAGGCAGGTCATCCTGTGGTCAGGCTTTGAGGGCAGGTATAAATTTTGTATTTTCAGGGAGAAAAGTAGATGCCTTTTTATGCTTTTGCTTTTTCTTTCTCACTTGAAACATGAGGATGCCTGGAACAACAAATTCTCTAACAGATTCTCTTTTCCCCATCAAACTATGTGTATGTCACTGTGGCTCAGATGTTGGGATATGCTCTGAGAAGGAGCGCGCCCAGCACCTGTCCTGAGGGCAAGAACGACTTTGTGATAGCCTCTAAGGATCTGACCTTTTGTCACAGAAAGTATGAATTCAACCAAATTTCTAATATAAAAGTTCTTCAGACTATTGCTCAGGAGAGTTGGGTGCCCTCAGGAGGTGGAGGCAGAAGGATCAAAAGTAGAGTGTGAAGAAAAAGATGGACCTTTCTCCTCTGGGACTTTAGCCTCTGGGATCTCGGCTCCGAAATGAGATGAAACTCTCAATCACACAGAGTTGGACATGTTTCAAACAAGAAACCCGGAAAACTTCACTAGGTGATACCAGACCTAAACTTCAAAGTTACAGTCAAAGCCTCAGCCCTATGCAAAGGAATATCCTATTGAATTACTGTCTTTTCCCAGTACCTAAAAATGGAATTTTTAAACTAATGGTATATTATTGTTAAAAATGTTTTTCCCTCCCCTAAAGAAACCTTTCTTCAAAAGGGCTTTCAATAATAAGGTGCACTGGAATTCAGTGAAAATTAATTAGGGACTAGACATTGTAATGAAATCATCACAAAAACAGAATTAAACCACAAAGTTTTGTTGTTGTTTGTTTTTCTATTTCCAAACAAATGGGATTTCTGATCCCAAATACCAGAGCACAGGTATGGCAGCCAAATCTGCAAGCATTTATTTTAATCAAATAAGCACACAGATAATTGCTAATCTTATAATCCCTTCAAATTGTTAGTAACCTCCTTAATTAGATTACACATAATCCAGTCCTAACACCAGCACTATAAATACTGATCTCCTGCCCTTAACAAATGTCTGTACCGCAACAGGGTATCAAGCATTAGATTTCGAAGCATCCAAAGTTTACACTGCCTTCAGAAAAAGAAAAACTTTGTTTTGTGGGGCATTACTTTGTTTGGGAGTGCATTGACAAAAATTTTAATTAAATCCAAAACCTACAGATTTACAACATAACTGTGATATTTTGAAAGCAAAAGCCATTTGTTTGAAAGCCAAAAAGCCACACTGATACTTCATCCGTTTTGCAAGACTTTTTTTGAGAAGGTCTCAATGCAACTCAATCAAAAACTGAGAAATAATAATACTCATATTTAAAGGAACCGTTTTCGACTATGGTTTTTAAACTTCAGTATTTTTTAATGTATTTCTAATACCTTGAAAACCCTACAACAAATGAAAAACAAATCAAGAAGTGTAAATAATAAACAAGCACACATCTTTAGGACATATATCTTCATTTATTGGTTACAATGTTGGATTTGGTGCTGGCTCTGACCTAAATTCAGCTCAAGCACTGCAATACACTTCTGAGTGGATTTGGTGTCAAAACATTATGTGGACAAAAGCCAAATGAGAGAATTGAGAAAATGGGGATGTTTCCAACATTTTTTAATGCCTTGTGCTTGTGTTTCTTCCCATGTCAGCACTGAGAAACTGAATGGTAGGTTCCACCACCACCCTTTGTGCATGTCCTGGGCCACCTCTGCTCCTCTAGACAAGACATGGACATTTTTGCAGACTACCAGCCCATGCCAGCAGGGAAGAAATGATGACCAAAATTAATCTGGAGCATAATCAAAGTAGACCGAAAAAGTGCTGACCCTTTCCTCAAAACTGACACCATTTTCAAGGTGAGTTGTTTTCTCAGAGAAGTTAGAATTAAGAGGGAATTTTAATAACTGTAGAACAAATGTAGATAAACACAAACAAATGCCACGATATTCTGACTCATGGCAGTTTTGAGCTTCCCTGCACTTTTTTTCTTATGTGGAATGATTAAATATTTCAGATATACAGAAGGACTAAGAAGTTCAGTGCAAGAAAAAACTTTGATCCTACCAAGACTCACTCACAAGCATAGTTTTAAGGATGTAAGTAATCCTACTGAATGTGACAAGACCTTGGAATTCAATGGGACAGCTCACATGTTTAAAAGATCAGTAAGGTGTGCAAAATTTTGGCTGTCTGAAGCCCAAATGAAGGTTTTTCCCTCAAAGCAAATGAAGACCCCACTCTTTGCTCACTGCAGCCCAACTCCAAACCCCCCAGAAAGAACTACTGCCCAACATCACACAGCACATCTCTGTACCTGGAAAGCACAGAGGTGGCTTTTTATTCTGGGACTGATCACAACTATGTCATTCTCCACAAGTGTAATTATCTTGCTATTAAGAGTAGTCTGTAATTTTTCTAAAATCCAGCAGCTTTAGATACAGATCGTTAGCCCTCTCTTGTATCTTCCAGTGCTTAGCACAGGATATAATAAATACAACAAAAACACCCTACCCAACAGTGGTTTTGCCCACATGTGACCCAAGGGAACCGTCAGTGCACATTTCAACACCAGCACTGACAGGCTCCTCTGCAATCTCCATCAAGTCACCAGGATCAAGCCAGGCTCCAGTTTTGCCTCCTAGTATGGCACGCTGTATTTTAAATACTTCTCCTCATTGTAACATCCTGGATGATCCTAAGAGGACACTGGAACAAAGACATAGCCTAGATCACTTTCTTGGAAGTGTCTGCTGTCTCTCTAGTGACTGCCACGGGCAGGGTTAATTGCCACACCAAAGCAGGAGATGCCTCGTAAGCTGAGGGGACCTCAGGACACTCACTGCTTTACAAAGCAAGACCTGCACACTGATTTGGTGAAATAACTAGGAAAACCAGTACTATGCTGAGGCCATAATTTGCCATTACTAATGCCAACTTGCCTTTTGAGAAGAACAGCCTCACAACTGCTAAGGAGGTATTGTTAATTATGCATGCAGGATTTGTTTTCCAGTGTAATTGATTTTCTTCAGCAGTTCACCTTAAAATGTTTTCTGTTCTGGCAAGGAGTACAACATCATGTAAACCCATGCCCTGCTTAATTTCAGTAGAAGAACAAAAAAAAAGATCAGGAAAGTGAATTAAGCTGTAGAAGCTCAGCACTTTACACCCCTACTCCACCTCTAATCTTTTATAAAATGTTTTTAAGATAACATTTGCTCGACTTGAGAATCTGAATGACTATAGTCTTCATCTTTAAATGTGACAGAAGAGAGAGGTGCTGGAAGTAGAATACAAGAGAACAGCATTGGTGACCCAACTAGACTTTTTTTGTATTTACTTCAAACACTACTATACTGATTATCACTAGAAGTCTGGTAATAAGCTGGCTACAATTAAAATTTAGTATAGATACCATATAGACACCGATGGTCAAAGTTATGCCCATGTATAACACTGAAAATACACTTCAGTACCATGAGGGATTCAAAGGAAGAGTTTTACAAAGGAGCCAGTGCACTGTGGCATCATAATTCCTACTAAAATGATCAACGTTATAACATTAAACATGACCTACAATGTTAAGGAAAGGAAAGGAATGAAAGATGTAATGAGAAAGCAATGTTTTAATATTAATAAATAAAAACAATACTGCCAAACTACACCCAACCGAGAAAGTGAATTATGACATGACATGAAATACAGATGCAGTGTTTTGAGGGAACAAAATGCATTTCCCATAAACCTACAACCAATCCTTTTTAGGCAGTGCATATTCTCTGTAATTATTAATAAACCCATTTACCTAGATGACCACCAAATCTAGACAAGATGTCTTTTATTCCAACTATCCCCAGAACATACATTCCAGTGATCAGGACCAGGTAGCCACACAGCATGTTTAGAGTTTTACAGATGTATACTGCTACACATTTTTATCGGTGTTAAGAGCTTTGTTCTGTTATTTACATCATCTATTGAGCATCTGAAGGAACATCCCTGAACACAGCAGGACAAAGAAAATTGTGGAAGGAGCAGTTTAGATAGAAATATATCAAAACTGAAACCATGAAGAAGGCAAGGTTTGCTTATTTATAGTACAAAATAAATTCCATCTGGCCAGGCTGTGGGTTTTTTCTTGTAGAAATTAAACAGGAAATTAATTTCTCCCCTTCCCCCTCTTACAAAGCAAGACATTTTCACTTATGATGCCAAAAGCTTGATATTTGTAGATTTGTCTGCCATCAGTCATTAATCAGCCTCATACAGTTTATAGGTAGAAGGATATTTCCTGACAGATACAGAAAACAGATTTAGAACCGAAGTTGAAAATTATATAAAGACAGATATATAGATACACATCTTAGCACCCTGGAGCACATTCCAAAAATAAACTAGTCAAACGGTTATCTTCCTAAAAAAGCTGATTGCATAAGCATAATTACACTAAACACAAGTACCTGCACTATCTCTGTGCATGTTATAAATAGTTCAAAGTTACATTATACAGTCTTATTCTAAAACGCTATTATTCTAAGTTCATGCCTTCTCTCACACTCCTTTTAAAAAAGGCCCTCAGCTCTCACCACTAGCTCAAGTACTATTTTCTGTCACTGCTATAGAACTTGTCAGAATCCAAACACACTACTTCCACCTTGCAAACTGCACTCATTATCTAAAGAAAAATTCCAGCAGTTAAGAAAGTTGCTTGATCATATCACTGTTTCACTACTGATGACCAGGATTCCTCTGCTTGCTTACAGAGTCTTAATTTTGTAACTGAACAACTTTTTGTCATCTTGGAAAAAACAGCTGAGAGAGGTGTGTATTTCAGGATACAATTTATTCAAGATTCTCTTCAGAGACCTTAAGCTGGGACCATTGAGAAGGATGTTCAGTTGGATCCAAGGACCGAAAAAATCTCCTGCCAAGTACTAGATGAGGGAAGCACTATCTGCTGGATGCACACCGAGGAGAGAGTGCTGGATTTTTTTACCCACCTGTCTTGTTTTGTGACATAAAATTACACTTACTGAATTTGTGCAAAAAGGACCAAATCTCAGCCTAGCAACAAGTAGGAAGTGAGTATAAAAAGCACCTCTGAGAGGAGGGAGATGAATTGGCAGTGCCAAGCCTTACCATAAAGCACTGTTCATCAGCATCAATGCAGCACTCAGACAATCACCACTGTAAATAACATAAAATATGTATATTTTTCATTGAAGTGGTTATATCCATCAGCAATAGGCAGCTGCTTGATACAAACTTCAATTTTAATTCATCTGTCATTTAAAGGTCAAGATCAGGGAGAAAACCTAACCCCAAGGAGGAGGCCCCCTGTCAGCAAGAGCAGTTTTGCTGTATGACACAAGCGTGACAATGCTGTGGGAGGGGACCCTTTGGATGACATTTCACTGATAGCAAGGGCTTGCTTAGAAAGAGGATACAGATGAGCTGTAGTTTGTACCAATGATGACAATTCAGAAAATATCACCTCCTCAGCTCAATTTCTGCATATTGCACATGCAGTAGGTAATTCTTCCTGTATACGGCATGTAATGATGAACATAACAATTAAAAGCAAGCCACCTGATATTACTTCAAGCTACTGATATAACTACATATTTCTGAGAAAATGCACAGACTCAAATAAACAAAAGACAATCCACAACAGCAGAGAAACACTTGTATGCTTTACTCAATTATTTTACACAAAATAAGGATACTTCTGCCTTCTGTTGGGTATTTATAACCAATTTTTTTGCTGTTTAATCTCACAAGGGCAGACTTTTTTCCCCCCCTGTGTCTAGCTTACAAAACAGGTGTCTATCCATGTTTCAGATACTGGCAGGATTAAATAATTTCTTAGAGTGGTTAAGCCTTGAAATATGTTGCCCAGTGAGGTGGCAGAATCACCATCCCTGGAGGTGTTTAACAGGTGTGTGGATCTGGCCCTGGGTGATGCGGTTCAGGGTTTACAGCAGTAGTGCCGGGTTCACGGTTAGACTTGGTAATATTAAATGTCTCTTCCAACCTTGACTCTAGGTAAACATGCATCTATGAGCTTATTCTACTCCCAGTGGAATTAATGCAGCAACCTGGCCTTCTTTCCTAGAATGAAAGCAAGCACACTTTGCAATTTACCTTTGAAGCTCAGCAAGGGGTGTGGAGGCTCCTAAATATATCACATTTGTAGGACAAGCAAAGGTTTTCCCAATGTGTTAAGAAACATGATTATTAAAATCCAGTATCATTATTTTTAATTATGGGAGTTGAGAAAAATGGAGCAAGACGTGGAAATGAAGAAATAAAAAGAGATAAATATCAAAGAAAAGACCGTTTGGATAAGGAAGAGGAAATGCTGAACTAGAGCTTACGAAACTCACATTACAGAAAAAAAAAAAAAAGACACCCACAGGATAGGTACATAACTATGTATTTGAGAAAATTATACCTCAGACATTATCTTCATGGTGATCCACAGGCATACAGAGAATCACTGCAGACATCTACTGAAATTTAAATTAGCTAGCTCAATTATGGATAGCAGTATATCTGTTATGTCAAGGCCTCAGCACTTGAGCCTTGTATTTTAGAAACCTTGTTGTATTTAAACTTCTTTTCTGCCCAGGTGCCCAGACTGGTTAGGTTAATGGCAGGCTGGATGTGTCCACACGGGCTGCAATTGCACCTGTAGTCTGTGTCAAAAAATTCAAAGAGCCTGAAAAGGAGCTGGCAAGAGAAGACATCCGGAAAAAAACTTCTGAAATACATAAATCAGTGGAAAGTTATGACTCAAGTATAGCAGCTTCTTCACCAGAGACTGTGGAACAAGAAAATTACAGCTATTACAAGCTGCTTACAAATACTATGTCCTTGCAAAGGTTTTGCAACTATATATAATAATGCCAGCTTTGATCTAGTTGTATTTAGTTCACTACCTAATTAAAACAGTTCTATCTGCCAAAGTTAATTTAAGCAGTCATATGTTAACCCAGCATAATTTTCAAGAAATCTTCTTCCTTTACAATTATATTGCCGTATGTTAATATGATGGCTTTTAATAGATTTTTTGTTTACAGACATGTCATAACTGACCCACTGAAAGATTGTATCCTAGTATCCCAGTAAAGCAGCATCTGTTCTAAGTTCGTCTGTAGCTCACAGATTCACAGCAACTATTACTCCAACTTGCAATTTTTTTTGCATCACTAAGAGCTCAGTGCAATTACTTCCTAAGTGTGCCATCTCTGCTCTATGCTTCATTCAGTAAAATCTGTTTTATAGAGGTTTTAGTGGCGAGCTGAACTGTAGAAGCTATAATTTGTGAGCTGCATGTGACGTACAGCTTGGCTTCATGATGCCTCGCAGGCACACCGATTTATTTATTTTGCTTGCTACTGATAACACTGAGGTGTGTGTCTGAAAGGCCGGCACGGCACCCAGCGAGCAGGAGATTCCCCACCCTTGCTGCCTGCCTTGGTTTCCTCCCAGGGCCGGGACAGGAAATGCGGTGGTTGCAGCACACACAACTCCCAGCCCTCCGTAAGCAGTGTCAGCACTGCAAAGGCTACTTAAGTTGGCCACAAACACGTAGGTGATTACTGACTTCTGTTTCAGTGTGGCAGATCTGCTGGGAATAAACAGCAAGGTATTTGTTACAGAAAGCACAACACTGTTTGCTAGCATCGGCCAAATCACAATTAGCTCCTACTCTCCAAATTCTGTTTTTCTGAGACCTAAACACACCACAAAAATTCTAGCTGACAACCAACTACTTTCCTGTGATTTATAGTTACTTCAAATCAAAATGTTTTCAGCTTATTTGTGTTTTGAAGTTACATGGTAGAAGCCATTCTAGCAAAACCAGGCATGAGAATGGGTTGTAGCATGCATTTTAAAGAGGTAGAGATGGGTATTGAAATAAGGAGGCAGTGTATCTGTGCAAGGGAACGGATAAGAAGTAAGTTCAGGGGTTTATTAAGAGATATTCATGGCCATGTCTTCTTATTGTAGCTTACAGTAAGGCAGCATGGTAAACTCAGATTCTCAACTCATGCTGCCACTGTGGATTCTTGAGTTCAGCTGGATGCTCCCTTGGTTTGGCTATGGGCATTTGAAAACATTTAGTACCAACAGAAAAGTTGCTTTCTTCTTCTGTATAAAGTGATTTCTATAAATCATATAAAATATTTCTGCTGTCTTTCTATAAGAGAATGTTGAACACATAGCAATCCTGGCCCTAAAAAGTCAAAATACTTTCTCCTTAAAAAAAGAGGAAATACTAACATCTGAATGGTTTACAAACACTTGGCTCCAAGTTCACAAAGTTATCATTATTGAATGAATTTAGAGTGTATGAAACATTTTTTCACAATTTACTGTTTATACTCTTTGTTCTTAGCTTTTCCTACTCTCAACATTACATTCTATGTCAATTTTTTATTTCCTGGCTGCAACTTGCCTAAAATAAAAAATAAATAAAAATGTACAGCCAGTGGGTCAGATGGGGCTACAGTTCCTCTTTGACACCAAAGTCTATTAAACTCACAATTCCAAGATTCATAGCACCGACACAGGACTCATGCCATGTCTGATGTGCCTAGGAACCCGTACTGCTATTCCTTCCAAACCCAGATGCCAGCCTGAGCAACTCTTTCCCCAGCCCAGGGGGAAAACCCAGTCAGGAGCAGCAGGGAAGTAACAAGAGGGACTCTTGCACTCAAGAGTTCTTTTGTGCCATTAGTGACACAACTGGCTTTGATATTTGCATTTGTCTTGATGTGCCTATTGTGTATTAATCTCATCTAACCCTATTTTGCATAGGCTGCTATTGCAGGGAAATCATATAATTCAGCTTAGGCTGACATCCTTTTCCCTAAGTCCTTTTCCACAGCTATTTGCATTTACTGTATAAGCAACAATCACTCTCCCATTTCCCAGGCTCCTGACAGAGAAACCCCAACCAATTCAAGCCCTGAAGTTCATTAAAATACATGCACCTGCAGAATCAACAAAGGATGCATCATCTGAACAGGTGGTTTTCAGGAAGAAGAGAGGCAGCAATTGTTTTGTTTTTTTTTTAACTATCATTTGAAATGAAAATTTTCAACACCTTTTTTAACCTTTATAAAGGTTGTGTCTCAACTAATAGGCTGATGCTACAGACTGCCCATAAGCTTTCACGGCATGGCTTTGGCAAGTGATTCTGAGTAACAAACACACGGTCTTGAAACTACCAAGTTAAAATCCATTTGTGCCTCTGATAGCATGCAGACACATGGAAACCAAAGTAAACTAAGTAAAAGTTAATCTTTGAAAGGTTCACTGAGTATTTACTCAGGTTAATGTATAATTTCTGAGGACAGATGCATTTCATGCAAAAATCCCACAAAATAAAAATACTAATTATGAATGGAAAACCTCATAGAAGAGTATGTCAATCCAATTCATATGTAAGAGTGAAGTAATGGCTCATATTGCTCTTCTGCTTGCTGAAAAACAGCATCTCCCATCCTGTAAAGCAGTGCTTTCACAGCAAGGACATCCCCTGTGCAGTGGCTCTGCAGACAGCTGCATCTGCTTCTGCTATGCTCATGCATCTTCAGACAATGACTACACTCTTGATAAAAGATAGAGAGAAAATTACTACATGAAACAGACAATTTCTAAATAAAATGCCTAACGGTAAAGACTGCATCGAGTGAGACAATGGGACACCAGGAACCACAGAATTCTTATTAGGCTCCCATGTTTGCAAAATAGGAAAATCTCCTAAGAAACAGAGCTGGTGCATTTGCCTCTCGCGTGAGGCTTTGATTTGGGTTCTTTCAGTACCTGAAGCTTGTTTTTTGACAGCGCCCTTGTTTTGTTTACAGCACATTGCTGGGATACTCCCTTTGAGTCAGCCTGACACACGTGATGCTCCGCCAGCTTCTGTTCTGCAGTGCTGCTGCTGCTGCTGCACTAAAAATAGCTTCCGCTTGCTTTGGCTCCACATCTAATTTATGGAAACTCACAGAAAAAAAGGCCCCTGTTAGTGGGTGAGCGACGTACGATTCTACAGCTTGTGCTGTTCATCGCACTCGGCCTCCTGAAATGCGTGGCTGAAAATTTAAAATTTCAACCTGCAGTTAATGGTGGTGAAGGGGAAAGATGAAAATGCTTACTACACTTGACTTATTTTTAATGTGTTTTAATGATAACTTAGCTGAAAATATCAGACGGACTATGGTATGGAAAAATGCCTAGAATTTAGAACAGAAATTTATAAAAGGCTACTAGTGCCTACACTTGTTTGAGGAAAGTGCAATAAGGATTTTCTTAATTAGTTTACCAATTACAGTAAAGTTACAAACCTCCTGTTTCCTCTAACAGCTTTTACGTGTTTTATACAAACTATTTCATTGTGCTATGAAAGCCATCATGTAAGTATGCCATTTAAGAAATGCTCATTTTACAAACTTTGCCGCAGAACTTGACTCTGTGTGAAACATTTTACATCAACATAAATCTGACATAAATCTTTCCCTGAAAAAAATCAAAGTTTATGTTAAAACTGAAAATCAAAGTAAGTTCAAGAAAGTGGTTACATCTCTTTCTACAAAAGACTGGGTTTTAATGTTCTTAAGCAAAATTTTTCAGATGTTCATTCATAGCACCATGCCTAGGAGCGTCACCAGCTGAGCTGGAGTTAGTTTCAAGGGAAAACCAAACCTGAAACAGGGATGGCAGAAGTCTGTATTAATGTACTGTTTTCTAATGGTTTAAATTTGAAGCACTGACGTAATGAATAAAAATTCAAAAACTGAAAAGGAAGGCCTGTTTTAGAAGTTTAGAAGCAATGAAGGCCGTAAGGAAATTGAGATTCAGATTTTATTTTGGATATAAACTTCAAGTTAAAGAAAATTCAGATGGCTATCAGCAGCTTAAGCAGAAAGAGATTTCATGTAAAAACCAGCAAATTAACTATCTAGCTTTGTCCAGAAAGGCTCCCTGCGTAAATTCAGCTGTCTGTATGCAAGTTATCAATTTAAGGATTGGTATCTAAACTGTTATCCAAGTAGGGACATTACTTAGCAACTATCATGGCTAAAAAGGAATTTTCATAAGTCTCAAGAGAGATTATGAGTTATTGACCAAAAAATTCCAACAGAATCCTGAAACCAGTTTAGGCTGGCTACAGTTAGCTGCTTATGAGTTACATGACTAAGTAATGGTCACAGTGAGTCTATATCAACCTATTTATGCAAAAAACCACTATGCTATGTTACCATTAAAAGGTCTTTAATCGAACAGGCAATTATTAACTTCAATAAATCTTTCTGGGCAAACCCTTTTTTTAACATCCTGCCGTGGTGGGGGGAGGAAACGACAAACAAAACCCATTACATGCATATGTGTTCAGAAAAAGGGTACAGTCTATGAGAAGAAAGAAAAATAGCGACTCTGCAGCAGAGTTTTTGTGTGCAACTGTGTGTGACGGAGAGGGAGAAGAAGAAAGTGAGGAAATGGTATGATTTAATGCTTGCAGGAGTGTCATTTTCCTTTCTACCCTAACCACTGAATTCTTTTATTTTCAAGGAGTTCAAACCAGAGCTTTAAAAGCCTCCCTTTTTTTTTTTGTATCTGGGGTATATGAACATGAAATTCTGTTTACATTCTTAATTATAAACATGTATTGAAAATCCCACGTCTATCTCCAATCCCAAATCAGTTTGATAGCATTCAAATCAATGTTTACAGTGTGGCACTTGTTGCCTTTGCAGCCTCAGCTCTGTGCCTCTATGCTGCTGATGGAAGTGTGAAGCATAGAGTCCCACAGCCCTGCATTGCAATTGCTAGAAAGCAAATGAGAGATAGGGTGTAGATGTGAGGTTTTAAGCTTAGGAGAGGAGAAAGAGCAGGGGCAGCCATCCCTTTAACCATCTCACGTCCCTCTCTGCTCATCTCCCCTATCAGCATCAGGATAACAGCATGTGAATACAAAGCTCGGCTCTGCCTTAATATAATTCTAAATGTTACATAAGTGCTTGATAAACAAAGCAGGCAGCTAGAAATGAGATAACTTTGACGTGTATATTCAGCTGACTACTCACTTGGATTCCCAGCTCATATGCTGTGACTGTGATAAAGGGCAAGAAAATGGCCATAAATAACAACCTCTAAAGGCATTCTCAGTTCTTTTAGGACAATGTAGTTTTTAACACCATGTGCAGGATAAACATGCCAGAATTTTAAATATGGCCAGATTACACTTCTTATTTCCTTTTCCCTCCCCTGCTCCTAAGGAGTAAAATTGTTGGCAACACAGGAAGGATTTCAAAACCATTTTCTGGCCTACCCACAGCAACACAGCACAGGTAACATCTTTTACATGCACCTTTAAAAACGTGCTAGAAACTAAATGACACTTTTTGGCTTTGTGAACTTAATTTGATACAAAAATTAGTGCAAAAGACACATTATCTAAATGTCCCACTGCACAAAATACATGTGCAGTGTTATGGAAGATACCAGGAAAAACCTCAGACACAATCTCTAATATACACCTTTCATGATCAGGTGAGAAATATTTAAAGCAATGTCAATTGCATCTCTTGTCTTACTGATGAATGAAAACAAAAGCATGAAGCCGTGAAAACAAAGGCCATAAAAATAAAAGTGACTCAGCTTCACACTGATAAGCAATGATGGAACTTAGCATGTTTCCAGTCAATTAAAAGCTATTTTTAGAAAAGTTTACAAGTACTTTTAAACAAAAGCATGCTGCTCCAGAACAGCAGCTAGAAAAGCCAGGGAGAGGAAAGAAAGAATGCATGGAAAGTGCTGATAAAAACCCCTGAACAAAATGAAACAAACCAAGAACCCCAAATGAGAGTTTAAATATAAGCTACACTTCTAGAAATGTTATCTTAGTTGTACTAAAAATACACATCAAAATGCCCACTACTGCTATCTGAAGCTCCCTTCTGTTGGGCCCTCTTCCTTTAGAGCAAACAAAGTTGTAGTAATAGCCAGCTTTCTTTCAACTTCCCCTGCGAACAAGATCCGCTGGTGGATGTACGCGGTCAACCACTGCCACCAGTTCTACAAACTTCCACATTTCTCCAATCCTGTTCATTGTCTTGTCTTATTATATTTCTAAGTGGTTTAACAGCACATGCCAGTATTTTTTTGTAACTCCTTGGAGGGTTGCCTGTTACTTCTCACCCATCACCATCTCAGGTCAGACAGGAGGCATTGTCCAAATGCTACACATTTCTTACAAAGTACAGAAGGAAGAGACGATCCTGATCTTTTATATTCAATATGATTTGATTTATACTTTCTCAAATAATACAACTTTTTTAGAACCACAAACCATTTTTGGCTGCCCTACACTAAAAAAAGAGAAGCACATTCTCCCACCTGGCACATAAAGCAGTGTTTTTCATGAACACAGTTTTCAGGGATTTTTTTTTTTTAATTGGGAAATAAATCTAAATTTTTATGCACGTCCAACGTAACTGATGGAAGGAAAGTTGCTTGCCATGAGATTTATCTTGTAGCTACAAAACATACCCTATGGCCATCTGGTCATCTGCTGCAGAGTTGGGGTTGATGAAGCAAGGGGATACAGAGACATGTTTAATAACCTCTATCCTTTGGGGCCAGAGAAAGGCTTTATTGACCAATTCTATGCCTTGGTTTATCTCAGGCTCAAGCATGGGAAGAAACAGAGACAACATTTATCTATGCATGCAATTCTGAAGGATTGCCATGGCTCCTCTAATCACCTGCACCAGGATGTGTAAGGACCTTTTGAAGTGTTCTCAACTGAGAGAATGTAATTTTTTATTGTAACTTTGGGACTAAGTGTCAGGGTCCAGTTCCAGAGAAACAGAACCAGGAAGTCTGGCAGCAGCTATGACATGGTTAAGAAACTGGCTGCTGCAGCAGATGCACCAGGCAGGCCCAAGGACTTTCCTTTCTGTACCCTCCCAAGTTCACACATTGTAAGCATTAAAATAAAAGCAAGTCAATACAGCATGCACAGTGGTAGTGTATCATGCTGTGAGATTAAAAATAAGACATGGCATATTTGTGAATTACAAATGTTGGCTGGTTCAATTCTGCAATGTGCAATCAGCACTCCCCATAAAGAACTAGTGTGTAATTCAAATATGTTACCATTTGTGCTATGCCTTTTAGCCCTCAGAAATTATTCTCAAAATTATTTGAATTTCCAGTAATATATTCTTTTAGGAGGACTAACTGCTACACATGCACAGATCTGTACAGGCAGAACCTCCTAATATCAGCTAGAAAATCCACATTAAAAATAGCAAGTTTGGTTGAAAATCCAGTGACATCTCTGGGAACTGCTTAAATGTGAACCTTAAATACAAACATGATTTATGCTGGGACTACTCACTGCATGACAAAGAAAACAGTACAAGCCTCACCACTGGAAAACAAGTTTACGTTAAGAGTTGTTATCATTATTAACTGCTTTCCTTTCCAGTTCTATCAGATCACAAATAAAATACGTAGATTTTTTTTCTAACAGCTTTCAGTTACCAACCAAAGCAACTAGAAGAAAATACTTACTTTAAGACAAAGAAGTATTATACATGAAAGTGAATGCCTACACTGTTTGTGTTCTTATACCAGAATGGGTTCCCCTATAAAAATCACAGCCACTTAAGAAAGATTTTTTTAAAGGTCAGATCAAGCAACAGACCTAACAAA
>VZTJ01004268.1:1634147-1651847 GCA_013397795.1 Orthonyx spaldingii
AGCCAGCTTAGAAAAGGATATTTCTGAACTACAAAATAAAGAATATAATTTGAGCTTCAATGATAGGCTTTTCAATTCTACTGAAGAGTCCCCTTACTTTTTGCAATCTCTAACTGCAAGATTTTGCTGTACTGTCTGCAGTAGATGAGACAAACAGCAGAGAGTGGCTGCATGAAGAGAGATTGCAGTGGGGCTGCTCCACTGCTAAGAATGCAAAAAGTCATTCCCACCACAGCCTGAGGATGGACAAGATATTGAGTATGTTTCTCCACAGCCTTTCTAGAAAACCCTCTTAGGAAGAGCCCTTGTATCAATGCAGCCATGTTGATTAAGGGTGTGACTCTTCTCACGTTCCTCTTCCAATAAAACCTCAGAAAAGGCCAAGCCTTTCTGTAAGGCACAATCCACCCAGGTCTATTGCTTTGCATGCCTAAAATGGCCAGGTGGCAGATGAAACTGTAATATAGTTTAATCAGCAGGAAACTAAACAGCATATATAATCTTAGCAGTCAGTCCTACAGAAGGACACTCCATTCAAACACTGCCTAACCTGCATTGTATTTACTAAAAGAAGAGATGTCTTCCCGTACCTATTCTAAATGCAATAACCACGGAATATATTGAGTTATCCATTTTACATTATTGCATCTAACAATTCAGAACCCTGAAGAGTCACTTTCTCCCTAGGCTGCTGAATCACTGGAAATCCAAACAGCTCCTGCATGAACTCTTCAGATACGATGGACTTGCTGGTCTGCTGCCTTCACTGATGCTTCTGAAATCCAGTCTGAACTAACTACCAGGCAACCTTTTGAAGACAATATTCTTTGGCAAGTTAAACACATGTGGGTGCTTTCTTACCATCTAGCCTGGCTCCTCTCTAGCACCCTCCATGGAAGATACTCTTTCTATTAAGAGGAGCATCTGACATTTGGATGGCTGTATTATGTTTGTTTTACAGAGTCTAAAGCAAATAACCCTCAAAGTCATTACTGGAAAACATCTACATAAATATCTGCATTGTTCCCGACAGTTCTACAAGCATTAATGTTAGTCATAGACTTACCACATTTAAAAGCTCTTTGGTGTCTGCATTTCACAATGAACAACTCAGGCTTTGTCTACATCTGGCACACAGTAAAAACACAGTGACTACTGAACACAGTTTTACTGTTATTATAGATAGGGAAAATAGTTCTTAATGACGTTTGAATTGGTCACATTTTACACACTGGTCCTTATGCACATTAAAGACAAAGCTATGAGCTAATCCTTTTTCAACATGGTGTATTTTACCAGTGTGGACAGAGACTTAAGCTGGTAAGGGAAAAATGTTCCTCAATCAGTTTCTAAATTTTCCTCTGCTGTTTAGAGGAACTTGCAAAAATCTCTGCATCACAGATTAGATAAACTGGTTATGCTGCTTTACTTGTGTCCTTAATTCTAATATAAATATTTTTCTAAAAACTTGAAAACATCTGCAATATTAAACAAAATTTCAAAATATTTAAATTATAAAGTGGAATCGAAAGATTTTGGCTGCATTCATTTTACTTTCATTAAATCTGACTATTAGAATTCACATCCCAGCTTTCACAAACGTTTAATTTGCTCTA
Source organism: Orthonyx spaldingii (assembly GCA_013397795.1). Taxonomy (NCBI): domain Eukaryota; kingdom Metazoa; phylum Chordata; class Aves; order Passeriformes; family Orthonychidae; genus Orthonyx; species Orthonyx spaldingii. The sequence continues at coordinate 1,635,764 of VZTJ01004268.1, forward strand.
ATCTAAAGCTGTAGTGAAATGGAGCAGAGTTCACTTCATGTGCTCTACAATGAGAATTGAGAAGGACCAGACCTGTATCTGTACCACACCAAACACCAGGAAGTACTGAAGCTGTACTGGTATTTTCTAGACAGAATAATGATGTCTTCGGCAAAGAGTGGCACCAGCAATTATTTCACAGCAATCAGAAAGGCAAACTGATATCTATGACTGCACTGTACTGAAAAAGCCTATGACTCCTCCACAGTAACCTTTAATATCAAACACAGTAACAGCTTTTACAAGGTCTTAGGAAAGGCACTACCCTTTTTATTTTCACAGACAGCTGAACTGAAAGACGTGTATGAAGTACCCAAGGCCAAACCAGGTAATGCATTCTCGATTAAAGCTACATTTCAAAGCTCTTCTTCCTGATCTAGTTTGCCCTTTTGCTTCCCTTGTGTAAATAAGGAAGACAAAAGTCATAAGAAACTGAAGTAATGCATAACAGATACCACAAATCAGCATGATACATGATTACAGCCTGCTGTGAGCAGCTCACAAATTGAGGAGAATTCAAACAATAGCACATGTTCGGTGATTTGGACATTGAGAATTCCCTTGACTCCTTTTCCTGTGAGCAAGCTATTGAGAAACACTGACGTGGGCAATAAAACACACACCAAGAGAACACTGACTGCCCAATACAACTGCCATTGTAGTTTTCCTGGCTGTAAACTGATTCCTCCCCCTTCACGTCCACTGCTGATTTGTCACAGCTTCTTCAACCAGTGCTGACAACAGGCCATTCACATTACTGTGCATTGTATCACAAACACGGTTTCAGACTCATCCTTAGAACGGTACCTAACTGTATCTCAAACTACCAAAAGGAAAAATAGAAAGCAACATGCCATAATTTGCAAAGGACAATGAGCAGGGGATAAAAAAAACCCCAACCAAACAAAAGAAGACAAATGCTTTCAATTTAGTCTCATTCTTTAACTAGAACAGATATTACAAACAGAAGAGGCAAAAGGTCACCACACCTATATACTTTCACTAACTGGGCTTAGGAATAAGTCTGCTGTAAAACCAACAAACAAGATCAGTGAAAAAACAGCTTCCATATCATTTTATCTTACCATAATCAAACAACTTACACCAGCAGAACAAAAATCAACCTTGAGCTATGTGAACAGAACACAGTGCAACATGGGCACAGCCATTCCAAGAAACCAAAGACAATTTGCTTCTAATTCCACCTTGCACAAGAACAGAAAATCATGGACTGACTTGAAAGGATTTTTGTTTTTAAAATGGCAAAACACTGCTGTTTGTGATATTCTAGTAAAACACACAACACTGGACCATCACACTTTGTTTCTGAGTCTGCAGAATGTCGCTGGCATGATTTGACTACAGTGTGAAGCTGGAGATTTGGCTCTATATCACATCTCAGCATATTCTTCTGAAAGGCATCACCCCCAGACAATCCACAGAATATTTATAAGCTGGAGACTAAACTATGCCTTGGGGAGAGAATGGTATAGGGGAAGTGGTATAGGGGACTGGAAGCCAAGATGAGGAACTAAGAGGCTGAGCCCCATTTGGTGCAGGGGGAAGAAAGGGAAGGAAGGAAGGGAAGTGGCTTGTTTCCAGAGTGCCCTTACTTTCTCAAGATGGTAGCAGACCTGGAAGTCACGACTGGGGAGAAATACTCTGTATTATCTGCATATGTGTAACACATGCACTGTTGCTCACACATGTGTATATAAAACAAAAATTTGCAGCAGAAAACTGCATCTGGTAAGTCACTTCTAGCTCAGAGCACCAACGAAGGCATGCAGATGAGTGAGTCACAGATCTGAACTGATACCTGCAACTGTATTACATTTAACTCAGAGGAGATACACACTGAGAAAGGTCTTGAGTTTAAATGTGAGCAGCTGCTGGGAAGAAATACAAAACCCAAACTGAGGCCCCATCATGGAATAAAAAAGACAATGAAACAGCTGCACATAAAGGGAAGCCCCTCTTGTGCACAGCCCCGGTTGTGCTGCGCTGTCTCCTGGCACAGCCCATGTCACTCAAAACCTTCCACTGTTGGTGGGAAGCATTTTCATTGCTTTTCCTGTTTTAAGTATGTTGAAACTTAATGCAATTCCATATATTTCCTTTCCTTCACACTCCTTACTGGTCTCCAGTGCACAACAAAGAGAAGATTAATTTCTATGCCCTCTTCTATTTTCATTTTGAGAAACAACTAGGATTTGATTATTTCATCTCTTAGCAAGGGAGAAATAAGTGAAGAGTCCTCACATTCCTCAGAAATGAACACAAGTGCTTCATCCAACTGGGTAGTTCAGGATTTAAGAATTTCAGATGAGGCCATATAACTGGAGAAGAAATGCTCCTTGGTTGAAAAGGTAGTTTCTTACAGACAAAGAGGACTTCACACAAATAAGTATTTTAAAGGGTTATGGTTCTAGGAAGTTTGTATCCTGAAGCCAGGTTCTACTTGTTACTTTACTTCTGTAATCATCTGAGAAGTAGATACGTTACCTATCTACTTTTAAACTATTTAAAAAGAAGAAATGCATATAAAGCCTAATCTTTGATTTGTTAATAGTTTTAATATTTATGCACAACAACACTTGGGAACTTCCAGCATACTTTAATAAGAGTTTCTGATGGATTCTTTTCACTTGAGAATCATGAATCAAGAATGGATTTGCTAAAAAGACGAAAACATCTGTTCTGAAAGAAATGCCTTTCTCTCCCTTTTCTCCTGCTGTTATACTGTGTCTGATTACATTGATACATAAAATAGAAAAGGATGAAGTTATTAAAAAAAAAGTCAAAGGAGGATTGGGAATAGCAGATAGATAAGGCAACCTTATACACCCAAGCAGATAGCCAAGACACCTCACTGTGACTGACAAAAATGACACCTCTATCTCAAGAGCTCAGAGGACCATATCACTGCAAATGGTCAATCTGTCAAGAATAAACCAATGAACAAACAAAACATGATAAAGCAAAGAAATGTACCTGATGTTATTAGTAAGTGGAAAGAAAAAAGGGAAGTGTGTCAGCCACCAAATTTAGATCAAGACCACAAATAAGTCATAGGTTTGTGCAGAGAAACAGAGGAAAAAAGGCAATGCAAATAAAATCCAAACATGCTGGATTCTGCTCAGAAGACTTTCAGCCAGTGTTGCAATAACTGTCACACATGTGTAAGATGAAAAAGCTCCAGAAAATAAGCAGCTTTTATGCTGAAATCTCTCCAAGAGAGTGTGATAGCAAGATACGCCTCTGACACCATTTTAAGAGAGAAAATGGATAAAACATCAGTTATTCTGAACTTTTCAAGGGTTGGAGAAAGCCAGAAAGTCCCTTGAAGAAGACATCATCTTTTTCACAAATTTTCATGAATTTCTGTGGAGATACAGGGAATTACTGAGTGTTGTGATTACAGAGCACTGTTCTTGACAAACATTTTTGTAGGGACCTTATTTTCAGGCAAAGAGGACAGCAGCACACTTGTTAAAATAGCAGCACCTGTCCCAGTGCTCTGAGCTTCACACTACAATTTAGACAACTACAATCAATCCTATTAAGTAGAATGAAACTGCGACTTTTCACTTGAAAAGACTTTCCTATTCTTCCTCTGGAAAAAAGCATAGTTGTGCTCCTAGCCCACTATTGCAGATAATACCCCTCTTCTGGAACAATGAGGCTAGATGAGATGCAGAAAAACCCTGTCTTGCTTGTGAATAAAGACATTTATCTTAAGCTCATCCCACAAGTTGAAGGGTTTAGAATTAAATGTTTTGGAACTGTCCTTCAATTATTTCCTTTCTAAAGAAATTCACAGAATGCATAGGCATTTACTTTTTGCTAACTTTTTTCTTCTTTTTTAAGGGCATTGTTTTCTGTATTTCAGTCTTTGTGGTCTTCTACATATTTCTGACAACCTCACAGTATCCATACTTATCTCATATTTATTGTAACTGCCTAAGTTTTAGCCAGGCTATCTGATTGTTCAGAATCCAGCTGTGTATTTACTCAAGTTTCTGAACGTTCACCTGTGCTGGGCTCTTCATATGGTGTGGAAATAGATCTCCCCAGCAATGTCTCTCTTTGGTTGTTTGGTTGCTTCTAGGATCTTATGTGGCAGGTTTTTTTTCCGCTCCTCATATCCATTATGCTCATTCCCATCCGGACACAGGCTAAACCCCCTCAACACTATGAAATCCCATACATTTAACATCTGCCTCATTAAAGAGACATAAGAGACTATATTCCTGCCAAAATTACTTCGTGCTTTATTACTTTTGTTTTGTTTGTGAATCCATATTTATTGTCTTCACCCACCTACAATCTCCTCTTTTCATCTTCTTTTCACCCTCTACATAGCTATAACTTGTTTACAACTTAGTAAGAGCATTCCTAAAATAATTTTTAATCATCATTTAATCATTCTTTCAACATATCGTACATTATGATGATCTCACTGACAGAGGTACAGAATAGTGTATTTATAAGTAAGTTAACAAATGTCTACAAATAAGCTTTAATAGACGTCTCACCCTTGTCATTTTTACATAACATAATTTACTGGTTACTACTTTGGAAGTACTAGCAGGTCAAAAACCCTAAATTTTGCCTGTGTTGGTTGTGCACTCTGCATCACAACCTCCCCTGGAGAACCTCCCACCTTGACGTCAGACCCTACTGACATGAGCTGCCTACAAACCACAGAGGAAAGGGGTGACTAACCAGTGCAGAACACAAGTTAAAGCAAAACAAAACAAAACAAAAACACCAAACCCCCAGAAACAAACACAAAGACCTCCATGTAGTTAAGAGAAAAGGAAACTCGGGAATACTAGTGACTACATTTGAGTCCTTTTTTTGAACAATTGTAACAAAGCTGATGTAATGAACTTTAGTTTACTGTGATTACTTCAGTTCTGTAGAATGTAGCAAAACGTTAGTTCCCTGGAATCTGCCTCTTTAGAGAAAAGCTTTTCAAACCCAGGATGCTTGTGGTGAAAAGCAAGTTTATGGCAAACTTGCTGGAAAGAAAGGTTTCTAAGATCCTGACAATGTAAGGAAATAGGACAACCAACTAAATGAATATAAAAGTCATATTGGACAAACAAGTTCCTTTACCCTCAAAGCTTACTTCTACATTCCCTGAACAGAATAAACCCTTGTGGCAACACTGCTGTTTAGCATTCTATTGCTCTTTAACAAACTGGTTTTTAATAATTGCTGTAGTAGTGTTGGCAATTACACGTCTGACATAGTTGTGCCAATAAATAAGTGGAGGCTAAGAAATCACACCCATGCTGACCACTAAACTTCTTCACAATGTAGTTGGAAGGAAGCTTAATAAAGAATAACATGAAAATCTGTACCATTGGACTTTCAGGACGCTAATGTCCAGAATGCAGATCTTTCCAAACTCATCCTTCTAAACCAAAAGAAAGGTAGTGAATCCTTCTTAAACAAAGACAAAAAAAGCAAGGAGGCAAAGGCAGGGAATAAAGAAATGTAGCACGAGGTTTTGGTCAGAAAATGTACTTAAGGGTTAGTCTGATATTCAGTCCAATTAATTTACACAAACAAATATCTGAAAACAAAACAAAAAACCCCCTCCCAACCTCCCTGTCATGTTCATGAAAGAAAACCAAAACTGGAAAGCTGTTCTCAGAAAACCCATACAACTGACTCCAAGATTCACTTTTTCCTGCATTAACACTTAAGTGTGAAAACTGCCTAAACTCATACCTTTTTTTTGATTACAGTTAATGGAATTATCAGGGGAGTAGTAAAAAATGGAACAACTAATTTTTGATCCAATTCTAGAATTAATGATCTTTCAGAAATTTTATTATTGGGTATGTCCATGAAACAGGATGCCCACTGATACATTTTATACATGTTTTCTTTTCCACTGCTTAATTTAGGCTCAAATTAAACTTCATGTAGAACCCACAATGTAACAAAAAATGTAATTAAATCAGAAAGAATACATTTACAAAAGACACAACCGAAACAATTTCTCTAAAGTCAAATAAACCCTTTAAAAATGCTGGCAGCATCACAACATTAACTTGAACTTAATTATGAGTAGAGAGACGCCCTTGAACTGCTTAGTTTCCCAGTCTGATTTATCTTAAAATTGGGATTACAACCAAACTGATAAATACCACAACTCTATTCTGGTTTAGTCTGAGGTGTAAAATTTATTTTTCAAGCATAGATGCTTAGTCTTTAGATTTTTTCAACACAGTATCAACTGTATTTTATTTTCTTATTTCTCAACTTCTGCATTCCACCATCTTTCTTTTTCCAAATCTGTCAGTGCAGTGTTAATTTAGAAAAACACCACCACCCAAACCCTAGCTTCTTCTAGATCCTAACATAAACAAGGCTGTGTACATATATTAGTGCAGAGGAGCCTGTGTAGGCAGAGTCTGGCCAGTGAGTAGTTTCTTGAGGAAGAAATATGACTCTTGGCCTTTCTTTATCCTGTCATGTGAAACTGACTACTTGAAAAACAGAAAAACTCACCATCTCTAAGTGAAAAAATGCATGCGGCATATAAGAAAACTCAAACCTCAAGTGTAAATAATTTGACAGTATCCCATATAACCTGCCATTAAATTTCCAGTGCTCTTCTTTTTTTTTAAGCATTCAACTCACAGTTATCACACAGTTGTTATATTAAATTTAGTATGCAAACATACATTTCACAGTAGGTTAGGTTTAAAGTAACAGAATATGGAACACACTTTTTCTATAGAGCATAGCAAAAAAAAAATCCCACAGACAAAACTTAAAACACATTTGTGTTACGTAATGATAAGCTTATTAATAAGGTGATGTATTCTTTAACCAACTAATTTCTGCCACTAAGAATGTGCACACACTCAGTAACAAATTGTAAATTAACAGATTGAATTAAATTCTGTAGAAGTGGAATACATATAAGTGACTCTTGATGTTCCCTGCAATATAATGAAATTGGCTTTGGTCATAGTTTACTCTCTCTCCCACGCATACACTGGAAGAGTCCTAAACCAAGCACAGCATATAAATAACACCACAACTGACAGAATGACCTACAACTTCCTTCTGAAATCCACTCATAAATCCTGCATGCAGATTCTAGATAACCAGCATCGGCAGTTTTACTTCATTTGAAGACATTTTGAGATGCTGACGCTGAACAATGATTCATAATCAGGATTTCTGGAGTTAAGCTGTGTCAGCATGTTTACTGTACTCTTTCTTTCACTTGCCAGTAGGAATACACAGGTTTTAAGGTTCTCCTTAGTAGTTAGCTGTACTCTAGATAAGACATAAACTTTCAAGGCAACTTTCAAAGTATGCTGATTAACTTTGCTATATCACTTTCCTATGTTTTAGTAAGACCATATATGATTTTCATATGCAAAATTCGAATAAAATGTCCCTCAGTGCAGTCCAGTCTTACAGAGAAGCCTTCCCTTCCTGCTGCTCAGTATCCCAGAGTCTGGTCATTTTTGCCATCACACTGGCCCACTGTGCCAGTTCACTGATTCAGCCCTGTACCAGTACCTATTCACATCTGTCCTCACTGCTGTGATGCAAAATAAACACAGTCTTTTCTCTTTTAATAATAAATGCAATAGAAGGCTCTTTCTTTCTTATAAAGGATATTGATGCTTTAACAGCATATATGCTGAGGGTGACACTGAGTGTCTTGGTGCTTCAGCAGTCTTTTGTTCAGGTTCAAAAAGCTCCTCAAGTGTTGTATTGCAAACACAACTGCAAAAGCCTGCAGTTTAACTCTGCAGAAAGGATATGGAAAAACATTATGTCCAAATTAAATACAGGATACTAATAGAGAAAACTAAATGCACACAAGCTCAGCTGATGGACCTGCTTGCAATCCTCCAATTTGCTGAATGGATCGCATTTCCAAAGAAGGCTGAGTTGCTATGTTACACTAACATGTCCTGCACCTATTATTGCCCCGTGTGTGATAACAACCAGGAAAAAAATTTAAGAAAAACATCCATCAGTTGTTCAGGAAAAAACTGAAAAATTTGATGACAAGGGGAGAAAAGAATGGTTTCCTCAACAGAATAAAGCCAGCTTTGCTATATTTTTTTCAAAGGAAACTAGCACTGTCTAATAAAACATCTTTAAAAGAGTCAACATGTACTTTCATGTGCTTGTCATACATAGCTCTGCCTGGTCTTTAGATTTTATTACTCTTTTAAATTGAGGTTAAGAAATACTTTATGTTTTTCTGCCTTCCACTTTCAACCTTTTTGCTTGTTCTAAAACCACAGGAAACAGACCCCGTCATACACAGAGAAGCATGTGGGAAAATGTATGGTTTAAGTTTATGTTTGAGCAGTCCATTTAGGGCTGCTTAAATGGTTCTGCAGTGCTAATTAGTTAATATGAAAAATTATTTGTCACATTAATTTTAAAAGGCAGAGAAGGTGCTGTGTTTATAAACTATCTTCTATCTTATCTTTATATTTGAGAAGTGTTATTGTCTTCTCTAGGAATGGAAGGCATTTGTGAACTAAAGTGGCTTAAACAGGGAGGTACATGCCTGTATGCCATTCTGGCTATTTGTGAATAGTGTTTTCATACTGCTTCCTCCTCCAAACTGAAAATACAAAGACATTTTGGAGGTTTCTCCAGCTGCTTCTTAGTCTGTATTTTTGTACTTCTAACTACTAGTCCTGTAACATCATGGTCACATTTTGATTACCAAAATTAAGATAGAATTAGTTAAATCTAATGAGTTTTGTTTCATAAGTGAAGGCAAAAAGGGGAACAACAACAAAAAATCACAGCAACACATGAAAAGGTTATTTCATAGAATTCCCAGTGCATATTTTAAGAAACCACAATTCTGCCTCTCAAGAGTGTGGTCTATTAGTTAGTAAACAGTGAAAAATGCAAGCGTTAACACACTGGAGAATGACTTCTGTCCTATCTGGCAACCACCTCTGTTTAGAAGACTCATCAGTGAGGCTGAAGTGATTACTCTAGAAATATAACCTCTCTCTTTTTTTTTTTTTTCCCCCTATCATTAAATAACAATTTACTGGTTGGTTAAGGCTTATAGTCTAGGTCAGGTAAGTGGAGAAAACTTATTCATGAATTAACCAAACAAAATTTGCTTCTGACTCAAGCAATGCATTTTTAAGGTTTGAAAGTGATACTACATGAGAAATCTTACAAGGAAAAAGTGAAGAAAGTTTATCGTCACAGTGAATTGTTTATATATGAACCAGAAAAGAATTTTAGATGGAAGAGTATCATATTATGGTTTTCCTGTATCACCGTAAAAATTTAGTTCTTAAAGTCTAGTTACATTAAACATCTAGAATTAATACTTTTCCCTTGTTTTTCTAAGCAAAAAGTATTTGTCCTATATTTAGTAAGCATTTACCAAGTATAAAAAGAATCACTGCCTATAAAAATAATATTCTCTAGATAACAACAGCAAGAATAATAATAATAGTGTTTAGCTTAATTTATCATAAATCCATCCATATTTACTTCACCACCCCTCAGGAAGAAAGAATATACCAATACACCTTAGTGCAATGCCACACCAGACACAAGAAGCAGAGAATGCCAAGGTAGCTTTTCTGACCTCGGACTGTAAGAGGGCATTTAGGACGACTATGGGCATGCCAGCAACTAAACCTTATGTCTAGAAGAGTGCAAGGCAAGTCAGAAATATGTTTGGTTTGAAGAAGCGCTCCTGTTGAGAAAACAATTATCTTTTTCTCACATCAAGAGTTGAATCTGTGGACAAACAGTTTTGGTGTGGATTTTTTTTTTTTTTCCCCCCCAATTATTCCACCTAATACTATGATAGACATCTCAGAAATTGGCTGAAACCCTTCTTCAGGACAGAATACTTACAAGGAAAAAGAACATGTGTGTCTTCCATCTATATCAACTCAAATACAAAATCAATTTTCTTTGGCTAAGAAAGAAACATCCCTTGTGTTTGCTTTCCTGAGAACTTGTATAATCAAGTTTTATTAGCCCAAATGTTTGCACAGAGACCAATTTAGGCCTTCACACTTAAGTATATCAGAAGTGGTATATTTTATCAGGGAAAGAAGACTGAGAGACAAACTGGGACAAAGTACTGGTTGAGGACAGGGTTTCCTTAAATCCTTGGTCTACTTCCTATTCCAAGGAGCTCAGTGAGCTGAGTACAAGCCTTCCAGCCAGGGCCACTCATGCACACACATGCTGCTATTTCCACGTGAATACAGTGAGACAAAATGCAACTCTGGAACCTTCTAATAAACCTGAAAGGAGTTGGTTTTTTTTCTAACAACAACACCTTGAGCAAACTGTGTGTGACCTAAAAAGAGAACTGAATATTCTGCTTTTGTCTTTTTTCTCCCCTTCCCAAAGTGCCTGGTTCTGCTTGTCTACTCTTGTGCTCTACTACCAACCTTTCCCTGGCAATGTCTGAGCACTGTAAGCATCCCCACACCTTTTTTCTGATCATTGCAACTAATTTTAGCAAGTCAACTGACAGCTGAGTAACCAAAACTAAGTTAGCTCAAATGCTTGCTTTACTGAAAAAACAGACGGACATCACCAGACTAGGGGTGCCTGATATCCCTCAAGGATGACTGATGTTCTGAAATGAAATTTTATACCTCTTCATTGCCCATAAATTAATTTACTTAAATTTATTAAGTTTTTAAAGACATAATCAACTCACCAGCTTTTTTCTTCTGGGTCATTTTTAAAGTGAAGGCCATCATACCTGAACCTTTATTTGTTTTGATCTGTCCTACATTTCTAGAAATTTTCTTTGCAGTTCCCTTCCATGGATACAATAAAATTTAGATATTTGGTAACCAGTATGAAGAAACTGAAATACTAAAAATGAAGCTGTATTCATCTTATAGGAAACTAACTTTTAGAAAACTGTCCTAGAATCACAGGAAAATTTTAATTAACATGTTTCTGCCTATTGTTTATATACTAGACAGTTCAATGCCAAAACTGCACTAAATCACAGCCTGAAAGTCCCTTATATACCTAGAATTTGCTGAATTTAAATTATGTGACTAGAGACAAAAAACCCCACAGTTTGAACAGAGTTCAACTAAGTTAAAGTTAGATGGGAGATTTATCATCACAAACAGAACAAATCTGCTGAAATCTGGCTAAGTCAAACGGGGACACAACTAAATAAAATCAACTTTTCAAAGTAAGTATCAGTTTTTGAGATTAAACTTGAAATTTAACTTGTAAGAAACATTAAATCAGAAGACAGGGAAAACAATAACCTGTCAGTTTTATGATACTAATCTCGAAGAAATATATGAAGGTCATTAAGGGAAGAAGACGGTTGATGGCCCAGCAATAATACCCCCCTCCAAAAGTAACATAAATGTCTTCGTAGCTGGTGATGAAGAACAATCCTGATCTTTGCTGACCTGTGGCTTGGTCACAGATTTGTATTTGTTACAAATATCACATGATGTATCAACATGATGTGTGCACTAAGTGTATTCCTTAACAATGAAAGAAGTGGAGATACATGAAGACTCATGTAAGCATATTAAAAATGATTAACTGAATGAGAATGAGGGACAAGCAGGCCCTGATTCTCATTCCCGTGAAGGAACAATATCCTGGTGATTTGAAAGGGCATTGAGGATCAAGGAAAATTAACTTTCAGGCATAATGTAAATAAAACATTTGCCTCTGTGTCTTTCTACTACCTCTGATTCCAGCAAAACATTTCTCCCACAGCAATAAAGAAAATTAGGTTAAGTTTTAAAAATACAGAAGCTCTGTACTGTAGCCAAATTAAACTATTCCAAAACACACTGCATTTGTAACTCATTTAACAGTCAGCAAGTTTGGCCGCTGACATTATAATTTGCTAATAGTGCTTTTCAGTATTTTAAAGTCAGGCACCCAACTTGTAGTCCAATGATATTTATAACACATGTTGAGATTTTTTAGGTTTGGCCTTGTGTCTTTTTAAGCTGAGAAGTAACTGGTGACCTACTGATATGTTCTTCCTTCACAACCAAGCAAAAGATTAGGATTTAGTTGATGGCATGGGATGCTTTCTCCTAAAGCCAGTGTAATGGAAACACTGCAGATGTTTCAAAATCCCACAGTAAGCATGGGTATCAGCATTACACTCCTTCCCTTTTCCCCTTCACCAGTTAAAGATGGCCATGGACAGGTTCTGAGAGAAATGCCACCAGCTCCTGCTGAGCCAGAAAACAGCACCCTTACCCTCAGTATTTTCTAAGTGCATGAAAGAATTGGTGTGTGGGTATCAGAACTGTATTTCCAACCTCTGCTCACATGCTGTCAGTTATGAGGAGGATGTGACCCCACCACCCCGACAAATGTCCATCCAATGCTAGCACAGAAATATTCTGGGTAGAGGCGCAGATAAAAGTTGGGTGCATTTTGAGAATCTTTCTTTCTGTCAAGATTATACTTCAGTGTTTTAAATCATCAATACCTGTGAGAAAAAGACTGTTTGATCAGATCAGTGACACAGTTGTACCTGAGCTTCAAGCTTCTGCTCTAGGACTGAAGGTATGTAAACAAGGATAAGTCACTCAGCAGTTACATTTCCAGGTAGATCATGACATGAAAAGCACAGATACACTCAAGGAATATTTAAGTATCAAATGATACGTCATAGAGGGTCTTGAAGGTGAAGAACTATGCAAATGTACTTACTACTATAATAAATAATCTCAGAATAAAGACAAAGTGAGCCAGTCAGAAGATACGGAGGGAAGAGACATAGAAAAAACCCTATTAAACTTCCTTTAACCTTTTACAGAAAAAAGGTTTTATGTTCGAAGACGGTGGACTTAATTCTAGATGCAGTTTTTTTAGTCATTTGTGTTTTGGTTTTGGGCGTGAGACCTAACATTCTTCCCGTCAAAGTCTGTAGATAGGCATCATGTTTTTTAAGGGAAAGCACACTACCATTAGCACTATAATTTCATGTATTCCTGGTTTTGTCTGGCCCTTTCAGTACTATTTTTCAAAGCAGGATTGATTCAGACATCAACCGCCACTGATCACTGAAGCAAGGTTCACATTCACTTATTTTAAATATGTACCATTATCCTATTTTCTTGATCTTATGTTTCAATGTGTGAATAGATATGATAAACAGTCAGTTTGCACTTTTCAGTGAGCACAACTCAGATCTGCACTATGGTGGTAGTGGTGAGTGAGGGCAGAGAGGAAATCCACTGATTACAATTTAGGACAGCTGTCTAAGCCTCTCTGTGTACAACCACTGCTTTAATTTCTAGCTACTCTGGACTGTGAGAAAATGCCCAAGCTTTGGTAAATGCATTGAGGTCAAATGAGTTCCTTCATACACACATCTAATTTTCCCTTGCTTCCATGTGCTGATGAATCATTTTTTTCCCAAAAATGGTCTGGAAAGAGGGAAAATAAACTATGACCCGCAACACCGAAATTCCCCACTGTGGCAGAGGCACGACAAGTCCTTTAGTGACATGGACCTTTTCCTCTGCTTCAGGCTCAGCAGCAAGAGCAGAGAGGAGAGAAAAGCAAAATGCTGAGTGCTAGAACAGACTTGTGGCATTGCTGCTGACCATACTGCCAGTTAGACAAATCACAACACACTGAAGCCTGTTCTCTGAAAACCCTAAATCACATAGCAACTGTATGAGTATATATTTTCTCAATAGCAGTTCACATGAAATGTATATTTTCAATCAAAATCTAATTCAGACCTGTGTTACTATCAAGGACATCTGAGTTTGTAGCACTTGCAGTGTTAACAGACTATTTTTTGATTAGTAGGTTTTCATCACTGTACTATGTATTTATGATTTGCGCCTTGACAATCTACAACACTTTTCAGAACATTTCTGACCAGATTGAACCTGTTTACAGATTTTGACTGTGTTACACACACGTGTACCGCTTCACTATGAAGGACAGAATACCAAATATACTCCTGTCTTTAATTAAATACTGCCTATAATTTTTTTCGCCTAGAAAATATATTAATAATGCAGATATGCATCTGGTTATGTAAATGTCTCAGAAGTTTTAATGGCATGTGAAAAGACAGAGCAATTTCAGCACTGTCTGGGTCTCAGAATTTTAAACAAAGGATTCTCCTTAGATTGACTCAATGTTTTTCAAACTTCATAGTGTCAACTGAAATGATTTTATGTAAATCAACTTTGAGTGGAATAAAGATACTTAAAGTTATTTCATTTTTCATACTTATCTTTATTAGGTGTGAAATATGAGACACAGTATTTAGTTGTATAATAATGGCAAGCTATGATAATCAATTACTTTTGCTATACGTGCTCCACCTATACAGAGAATGAAAATGTTAATTCCTGCATCACAAAACTCCTGAATCTCACTGATATAAATATATTTTCTAACTGGTTATAGAAGATCACATTCTTGGCTATAAATTTCATAAAAAGAAATACTTACTACTGTGCACAGTCAATCAGCTGATACTCGTTTGACCTCTCGAAGCATGCCTTTACACCTTCATCATCCCAGAGCTTTTTTGCATGTTCAAAGAACTCCTGAAAATTGGAAATGCAATAAATAAGAGAACATTGCTCAATTTTTTCAATCCCCAATCTGTGCTGTTCCTTCCCCCAACCTTCATGCTTTATACTTTGCAGAATGATAGATTATACACTTACAGAAGAAAATCTATAAGCATTTATTAGCAAAATTGCAATAAAATATATAAAACATATGGCTGCTGAGAGTCTCCACTACATGATATATAATGAAGACTGTCTTCAAAATTTACGCCAGTCTATATATAAAATTTACTCTAAGTACAGAAGTTACCTAGATGCATATTCATTTTTAACTGAATTTATGCTTCTGTCATGGAAAAGGCATAAAAGAGATGCAAAAAGCTGCTCAGCTTATAAACATTAGCTTCCCAGAGAAAGAACCAGCCTGTAACTTTAAAAAGATTGCACAATTTTTCCTGAAAAACACAACTTTCCGCTACTCGGTATTTTCTCATGCAATATAATAACTTGATTGCAAGACTTTCAGAGTCTTTGTTTAACGCCGCTTCCTCCAAACAGCCGCCTGGCACAACGTGCTTTTCCTAGCCACTCTCCCAGGCTGCCCAATCCAGAAATATCTGCCAGCAAGCTTATTTCAGAATTATTTGAAAGAGGAGCCAAGGCTGTCCTCGGTGCTGGTGAAGCCACAGCCACACACATACAGACAGGTAGGTTCAACCCTGCCTGCCAGCTCCTTTGTTTCTTCAGCCCCAGCTCTAGAGACTCAAGGATCCAGCTTGTTTTAAAGCTGGGACTCCATCTTACGTTTTATCATCACTAGTAAGTGACACTGTAACAGAGTTTTTCCAGCTACATCTTTCTAAACTCAAATGAACGATGGTTAGACGAATTAGTATTTCCTTTATTATATGACTCTTTCCTCCCTCAAACAAAATTGTTAAAGCAATACGTCAGCTCAAACACAGAAGTTGTTTTCTTAACACCTCAACACTGCTAATAAATCACCAGAGTCCTTTGGTTAGTCACAAATTTGTGAAACCTAACAAATTGCTTTTCCACAGTTCAACTTGGCTCTGTGTAAAATGGGTGTAATACCACTATTCACTTCATGATCCTGTCAAAATTTTGCATGAACATCTGAATTCCGAACCTTTCCGAAGTTGCTTGCCAGTCTCTCCCCACATCTTTTCAGGATTAAAAATTTCTCTCAAAAGACAAATCTCCCAGTGAAAGATCTTGGCAGCACAGTGAGTTCACTTTCACTCTGTATGGTCTTCCCAACCTTGCATGCCATCCCTGTGAGGTGTCCCAAAAGGTGATACTCTGCCTATCAGCCTCTGACCTGCTGGTGACATTTTCAGGGAAAGACAAAATGCAAGATTTTCGGAACATAGTAGTACGGAAAATTTAGTTAGGCTTTGAACAAGGCTAGAGAGGTCCTGAATAACCCCAGAAATGCTTCCCCGCCCCCCCCCCCCCCCCACTCC